>CM042166.1:81046808-81059308 GCA_023376005.1 Doryteuthis pealeii
TTGCTGTCATCCGAACTGCTCATGTCGTGCCACCTTGGTGCTCTATCCTAAGCATCCAGCTCGTGGTCGCCACCCACGGCCAATCAGGAATGGCGCCATTCGGGGGAGTGCTTACCGCTCTGCATGAGGTGCAGTCCGGAGCATTCTACAGTTACGCCTCAGCCCGGACCACAGGGCGTTGTACGTCTTTTGTCTGAGAATTGTGACTACTTCTTTGTTCTATGTTAAAGGTGTCTTTTGAATAAATAGATGAGTTAAACACATGCCTGTATTATCTGTGTAATTCCTTTTTGCACCTCAAGGATACAACACGCTTAATTATGATTGGTTAATTGGCTTTCTATACAAAATAAATAAGCTGCATAGAATTGGTTTTTAATTACGTTGGAAAATAGATTAAGATAATGTTACAGAGACAGTAATTACTTTAGTTTAATACAGGCCGGTTTTGTTGTAAACGCACGATGCAAATTTAACCACAGCCGCATACAACTGATGTATATATATCACAAGTGGAAGCGTGGTGGGCGTCCAAACCAATGCATTGGCGCAGTTAGAATAGAAGGAGCTTAAAGTACAGTAGTCCTGAGCTATGCAGAATGTCCTTTTGGTAAAGTTGAATAAGTCCTGAGATATGGAATCTACGTAGTTGTCAAAGGTCCTAGTTGATTATAATCCTAATGTTCCATCGTGCAGCGAAAGGTTCAAAGTAGTTTTGAGTAGGTATGACCAGAAACAGGGCCGGTATAAACTCTGGTCCAATATCGGGAGCAGCTGGTACTGCAGTGTTGGGCCTCAAGAATATGGTGGGCACATGATTATTGCCGAGTCTATAAATAAGAGTGAGTGCGTGGCGCACACTTACAATACAAAAAAATGCTCATTACACCTTTATTTCAAAGGTTTGGTCTTGTAATGTTTTTGTTTTACTGGCATATCAACCCCATCTCGGGTCATTTAATGCCGATAAAGTTTTGAAATAAATCAATTCTTAATGGATAATATAATTTTACGTTTTATACTATATCATTTTTTTCTATTTAACCCCTTTGGTCCTATGAGCTGGGACGCCCTTAACAGGTACTACGGCCACTCGGGTCAGAGTGGAGCCAGGAGCACATGGTGATCGAAGGGGGTGCTCACATTCGCCTCAAACCGCCCCCAAAACTGGACCTCACCATCAGGATAGGAGTTTAACGTCAATTTCCGGCGGACATGTAGACGCCTCAGGCCACCGGGCCTTCTAGCACGCCATATGAATAAAAATAAGGGTTGGGGGCTTGCCATACATGGCAATAGGGTGGGAATTCATATAGGTGGCTAGCGGCTTGACGTGACCAGCCCGAGTTGATCGAGGGGGCCATCTTCCGACGCCGCGTCTAGGCCAACTAAGAGGCCAAAGGGAGTATTCGCAAGCATCATCGCTGCTCATCCGCGCTGGGCATCTCACCCTGTAAGCCTGCTCTATCCTCAGCTCACGCGGTGCGCCAACCCCCACGGCCACAGGTGGCCCCGTTGGGAACGCTTCTTACCCCAGCTGGCAGAGATGGTGACGCGCGGTGCATCTACGCCCCCAGCCGACAGGGTCGGACCTTTATTTCATTGTGATATATATAACATATTGCGCGGATCTTATGCGCAAATAATTACCTTGGGCTNCCTGGGCGTTTTGAGGATTTCTGCACCAAGAATTTTCATAGAAAACCTCGTCGCGTAATGAAAAGTATAATAATGCATACTTAATCTCTGATATATATAATACAAGGATGTTCTTTATTCTCTGTATTAATGATTTTGACTATAGATAAAATATTTATTTATAAATTTACACAAATCCTGAGGGTATTATGACCTAAGCAGTGACGTAGTTTCAGTTACAAACAGACACCGAATCTCCATTATAATAAAATATTATATAGTTAAGCTGCTCTATTATTTACATTATCTACACTAGCAAATATATGCACCCTCCGGGTGCAAGTATTTAAGTTTTAATATAATAAAATATCATATTAAATTAGAAAGGCTATTAAAACTGAATAAGAATGCAGATAAAAAGATTTGGAACAGAGGGGGTATGATTGAAAAATAGAACAACTTTGAAAGTAACTCTTCCATCATTTTCCATTACTCCCCTCTTTCATTGGTAAATTTTCCTAATTTAACTATTTAGTTAAAATAGGAAGTAAAGAATAAAATTACAGTTATTTCTTCTTGTTAATGGATTTTTTAAAAGATTTATCCCCAAGATTGTTGTTCATATTCAATAAGATAAAAACAAACAATTAAAAATCAATAATACCTAGCATATATTTATTAAAATCAAATTTTTAAAGATCAATATGCAAATTAGCCTTCCCATTCACACTGTAAACTGCTATTTTGTTGTATATATAAATACAATTGCATGTTATTAGTATGTTGATATGGTCAACAGTGGCTTCGGCCTCTGGACCATTGATATAATTAATAGCGTCGATCCCAGGGGGCCATCCCCCCAGGCAACACCTGCCCCCTCGATTTAAAGGGACAGGGCTGGGTTTATTGCCCAGTGCCTGAGGCGCCCCCCTTGAGGGGGAATGCCGACGGGATCGACGCAATTTTTTCACCTGCCACTCCATGAGCTTCGGCTTGTGGGTGGTCCCACGTTAATAGGGACTTTGTGCCTGACCCGTACAAGTGGGGTACGCGGTAAATATCATGTTGATATGGTCAACAGTGGCTTCGGCCTCTGGACCATTGATATAATTAACGGCGTCGATCCCAGGGGGCCATCCCCCCAGGCAACACCTGCCCCCTTGATTTAAAGGGGCAGGGCTGGGTTTATTGCCCAGCGCCTGAGGCGCCCCCCTTGAGGGGAATGCCGACGGGATCGACGCAATTTTTCACCTGCCACTCCATGAGCTTCGGCTTGTGGTGGTCCCACGTTAATAGGGACTTTGTGCCTGACCCGTACAAGTGGGGTACGCGGTAAATACAGTATGTAGATATGGTCAACAGTCTTAATGATGTAAAACAATTTTATTAATTATTGAGGTTTAAAAATAAATAAAATCATGGAGAATGTGATGTAAATAACTAAGGGAATTGTGATTTGTATATTAATATAGTTTCGGTTACAGGCAGACAAACACACAATCTCCATTATAATAAGATGTGACGTTACAAAAGTGGATTAAAATTGTTTTATTCAAGATTAGACATATTGCTCTCAACCCACGAGGATTTCTGTGAACTGCAGGTCAAATTTTCTCAACCCCCACTCACCGCTTTTTTACTCAGTTGGAGGGGGGGGGGCAAACATATTGTTCTGAAAAAGTTCTCTAGTTTTTTTTCTGCTTCATCAAAGAAAATGAAGCACATTGCCTTGAGAAAAAAATCCCTAATTTATTGTACTTCCTCAAGGAGGCGAAACATATTTCCATAGAAATACATTAAAAAAAACCCCAAAAACTAAATTATCAGGAAGCGGTCTTTATAGAGATCTTTATCCAATTCCTGGAGCCAACTGTGTATCGTGTTAAGTGCGGTGGATGGGCCGCTTCTAATATCGGTTTGAGGGTTGACATGTTTTTGTGATTGGGTCAGCTGGGATCTCAGCAGGGACATGAGAACCAAAACATTAAACGAAGATTAAATGTAAGCATATTGGGTTCATGTTTAAACAGCAGTCCATGATGATATCGATGCTTCTATTTAAGGAGGATTCCAATAAGTATTTCACAATAATCTTATTATAATGGAGATTGTGCGTTTTTCTGTCTGTAACCGAAACTATATTACTACTCAAGTCACAATTCCCTTAATTATTTACGTCAAATTGTCAATGATTTCATTCTTTTAAACCTTCAGTTATTAATAAAAATTGGTTTACATTATTAATACTGTTGACCATATCTACGTACTAATAACATGCAATTGTATTTATATATACAAAAAATAGCGGTTTACAGTTTGAACGAGAAGGCTAATTTGCATATTGATATTTAAAATTTTATTTTAATAAAAATATGTGCTTGGTATTATTGATTTCTAATTGTTTTGGTTTTATCTTAAGAAATATAAACAAAAATCTCGTGGATAAATCTTAAAAGAAATTTATTTACAAGAAGAAATAACTGTAATATTATCCTTTACTTCCTATTTTAACTAAATAGTTAAATTAGGAAAATTTACCAATGAAAGAGGGGAGTAATGGAAAATGATGGAATAGTTAGTTTCAAAGTTGTTCTATTTTTCAATCATACCCCCTCTGTTCCAAATCTTTTTATCTGCATTCTTAGTCAGTTTCATTAGCCTTTCTAATTTAATATGATATTTTATTATATCAAAACTTAAATACATGCACCCGGAGGGTGCATATATTTGCTAATAATAATAATAATAATAATAATAATAATAATAATCCCAGCAAGAAGACCAGACCTAGTGTTGATTAACAAAAAAGAAAGAACTTGTCAACTGGTGGATTTTGCAGTGCCAGCAGATCACAGGGTGAAGCTAAAGGAAAATGAAAAAATGGACAAATATCTGGACCTTGCCAGAGAACTGAAAAAGTTATGGAATATGAAAGTCAAAGTGATACCAATTGTAGTTGGTGCACTTGGAACAGTCCCAAAATGATTGGAAAAGGGTTTGGAAATCAGAGGAAGGATTGAAAACATTCAGAACACTGCAATCTGCCAGAATACTCAGAAGAGTCCTGGAGACCTGAGGAGACTTGCTGTCACTCAGACTCCAGTGAAAGACCATCAGCTAATGCTGATGTGAAAACTCAAAAGGAGTAAACCAAATTTTTCTCCATTCATAAGAAGAAACATTACACAAACTCCTGATAATCTAAAAAAATAAAATTTTAATGAATTTTCATTGGTTAGTACGAACACGTGAACAAAAGGCATGAGACTGGCTTTCCTAGAGGGTTGTAAAGCAAACAAAGAGACATAAGTTGAGAGTATAATTTTGATTTTTCGGCCCTTTCGTCCCCATCTTTATTGTGGTATGTATGAATACAATGTTTTGACCGCTGTATCCTCCGGCCTTCCTCGGGTGTTCCCTGTGTATCCGAGCATAGTAACGATTCAACATAAATCATTTTTAATAGTTTGTTGATCAAGAAGTACTTTTGAATATCTCATTCGAAAAATGATGTTATTGTTTTCGTACGCCTATCATTCTGACAAGTGTCACGAGAAGAAGAAATTTCCATATATGATCAGCCATACACGTGAAGCTTAATCTAAAAAATACAGAACTAACTCACTGATTATGTACCCGATGTTGATATGGGTATATAACACTACGCTACGAGCAGGATTTGAGGTCATTTTTAAAGCGGGATTTAAATTCAGAGCTTTCCTTCTCATTGAGCAGTTGCCATACAATATTTAAAGAGTCCAGTCTGCCCTATTATTTACCCATAGCTGAATGGAGAATAGTTGGATTCGTATTTTTCACAAGGTTATTAGCGCTGTGGGAAATGCAAACGGCCTCATCTAGGATTTGAACTCGTCTCACCGTGTCCAGTTTCTACGAGGGTAACCATTATACACTAGCACCTCAATGTGATTATTAAAATACATTTAGGAATAGAATTCCCAATCTCTAAACAATGTAATGTAAGCTTAATCAGGTCTGGCACATGCCAATAATTGTGGTCCCACAATGAAGAACAAAAACACTACACTATCAAATTCGGGTATATTCGTCCCGGCCTCCTGCCTCAAAAACCGCTAGCTGGTGGCTGCTGAAAAAAAATCCAGCTACGATTGAAGTCCGTAGCCGAAGCAGTGTCACTTGAAAAAAAAAAACTAGGGTTAGGGTTTAGAGTTAGGGTTAGGGTTATGGTTGAGGTTGGAGTTTAGGGTTTAGGGTTAGTTTAATGGTAAAATAAATAATGTGGGCTCTGTTTTTTCTGGGTCACCCTGTATACAAGGTTACCCAGAAAAACAGAACCCACAAATTTTGTAATAAAACTTAATTTTAACTACGGAGGTTTAGGATTAGGGTTAGGGTTAGGGTTAGGGCAAGTGACACCGCTTCGGCTACGGACTTCAATCGAAGCTGGTGTGTTTTTTTTCAACAGCCACCAGCTAGTGGTTTTTGAGGCAGGAGGCCAGGACGGAACTCTGCGAATATTACACGAAACGCTTTCATAATTGCACCACCGTAGGCGTACAACTCAGTAAATAAAGTAAATTCAAGCAATCTTATAAAATTCTTCATCATCGTGATAAGATTTTATTTTCTGTTCCTTATTTAACTTTTCTGTTTATTTTTGTTTTTCACTTTCTACGTTCTGATTGTTTATTTTTATTTTTGCCTTTATATATATATATATATATATATATATATATATATATATATATACCGGAAGTTGCAAGCGGAAGTGGAAATGTCGCTAAATACGTCAGATAAAAATGACACAGTCTGAGAAATTCTTATGTTTGTTGGCCTTGAGGAATACAAAAATGAATGCGTCTTTTGTAGACGTCCATCATTTACAAAAAAAAAAAAAAAATCTGTCTTGCTTCCTAGATATTCTGAGTCATAAAACACGAATAAAGTACTTATATTTTGGTTGGTTGGCTGGCTGGTTGGCTGGTTGCTTGTTTACTTTGGGTTTTACGGCATGTCAACCCATTGGGTCTTTTTTATAGTGAAGTCGTTTTTTGTTTTACTCATTCTTAAATGGGTACTCAATTTTTTAAACTCAATTCTTTTAGGCACATTTTTAAGGTTCATGTTTTTTTATTTACCGCCACTTCGTTTATATTTGTACCTCTCATATGTAATAATGGTAGCGAGTTCGGCTACTGAGCATTTGAATATTGGTTTATTTTGAACACCAACTCTCACATTTATTTATGGTTAAAAAAAGACAACAACAAAAAACAATATTTTTATTATATATATGTATATATGTATATATATATTTACAATGGAAAGGAGTAACCTACTCGAGTTTCATCGATTGATTGTTCCAGCACTTTGTATTTGTTTTTTTCTCAGTCTTAACCCTGGATACTGTGCGCGTCCAACGATCGTACTCATACCCTCGGTAAGCTACTACTCATACATTAACAAATATATATATATATATATATATATATATTATATATATATATATATATATATCAAAAACCCTAAAGGTTTCATTACTTAAATTCTAAATATATATATATATATATATATATATATATATATATATATATATATATATATATATGGTAACTTCAATGCTCGTGTTGGATGCGACATACACACACACACACACACACACACACACACACATATATATATATATATATATATAAACCCAAAAGGGTTCATTAATTAATTCTAAATACATCAAAATTAACTTGTAACCGTGTCGTATTTCCCCCCTTGAATTTAAGATGCGCACATTGGCGATTTGGAAATAAACAAGAAAAGACAGAAAGCCGGTTGAAACGTGAGACGTGAAAGCGTTAACAGTTCACCGCCAATTTATCGCTCTTGAACAAAAAAAGAGAAAATAAATTAAATAATCTTATGATAAAAGAAAAAAAAAAGCTAGGCGTTGATAGTCTCCAAGATTAATGGTATTTTATGTTATGGAAGCCAGTTATGATCTTCATCAATTGTCTTAATTTGATGACACACGATACGAAATATTCCTTTTGAATTTTCCCCCCAAATTCAGCACGACAGGGTAGACAACTCGTCGCTAGCTTGTGACTCTCCGGTGTCTAGAGATCGAGTTAAAACACTCATATATAAGTGGAAGAATCTCTCACAATTTCAGTCTATCGCAGTTCGTATATATTTAAGATAATCAGGTGTACTTAGCTAATGGCATTTTCCTCAAAGCATATATATATATATATATATATATATATATATATATATATATTATATATATATATATATATATATATAGTAAATGAAGAAAACTCTAAACTTGCTTCATTACAATAATTTATTTCAACCGTATTAATACGGCATCTTCAGGTAATCACAAGAACATGACTCTTACTGAGAATTTCCCAAAGTAACATCTCTTTTATATCTATCAATTTAGGGGAGGGAGGGTTGGTGTCTATTTTTGGAATGGGTGGGGTTAGTTTCTTTGGATGAGGCGGGGAGGTCTATGTTTTGGATGAGGTGTGGCTTAGCTTGGGGCAGATTCCTTGGGGAAATAGTTGTAAGAGTGTATATACAAAATGAGCAGAATTTAAAGGCTAAAAATAATAAAAAAAAAAAAGAAAAAAAAAAGAAACTAACCCTACCCATTCCAAAATAAGACACCAACCCCCCTCCCCTAAATTGATAGATATAAAAGAGATGTTACTTTGGGAAATTCTCAGTAAGAGTCATGTTCTTGTGATTACCTGAAGATGCCGTATTAATACGGTTGAAATAAAATTATTGTAATGAAGCAAGTTTAGAGTTTTTCTTCATTTACTAAATATCTTGCTCTGTCCTTTTACTCACTGGTATTAGCACATTGAGCTCTCCTTATGGTCTACCTGCATCAGCTTGGTTAAACCACACATGGAAAGACCCTAACTACGGAAATATATATATATATATATATATATATATATATATATATATATTATTATATATCCTCCAAAAATTGTCGGCTTAAAGCCATATAAAAATAAACACATTTGTTTATTTACTTAACCTCATACTGTCGTGTAAGAAGTCAATAAAAAGTGGAATATAAATAAGTTTCAAAACTAACGAAGAATGTGGGAATGGCAAGCTAGTGTAACGGTTAGAGACTTCGCCTGTCAGCTTGACAGTCAAGGTTTCGAGTCACACACGGAGCAGTCTCCGATGTCTATAACCTTGCTGATGAGACCTAATAGGTCGAAATGTACATTCAGGGATTGACATTTTCTCGATTCGTTTAGCCTTAGATTTGAACATATACGCCCGCCTAAAATTCATTAATTATTAACTAATTAATTTTCAAAATTAGGTACGACTTCAATTAAGCACATATCCTCCATATATTATATATATATATATATATATATATATATATATATATATATACTAGAATCAGCTACCCAGTGTCGCCTGGGTAGAGATGAGAGGTTTAAAGGGGAGTCTCGTAAATCCATTATTGTTGAATCGCGAGTTGGACCCTCTCAGGATGCCCCATAAAAAATCCCTACATAAAAAATGACCTTGCATTGATCCAGACACTCTGAAAAGAAACATTAATGTCTCCAGTTTAAATATTAAATGAAAAAAAAAATCCATTCTAATATCGTTTCAATTTTATCTTTTAATTATCTTCATTTTTTTATTTTTTCCTCAAAAGCAAGATCTGCTGATAGTGAATGTGTATATATATTTACTTTGTCATTTATTATTTTATTTCCATAGTTTCCTCCAGATATACATACACACAATCTGTCCTTTATATATATATATATATATATATATATATATATATATTATCTAAAGATTGAATTAATAAAGAAAATATTCATTGTTACCTAAAAATGTAACTGAAACATAAAAACAAAACAAAAACAAAATTACCAGTACTAACCGTGATCGTATCTTATGCGTTTAATAGTCGGGAAAAATCAGGATAAAGTTCCTCTTATCAAAATATTTTATGTTTTGGTTTACTAAGCTGTTGATTTACGAATCTTTGTATTTAACATATCTTGTTACACCTAGCACACTAGATTAGATGTTGAACATTATGAACACATCTGTCTTCCGACTACTGGCTTTTTTTATCATTTATCACTCAAAATCCAATCGCAAATTACGCAAACGAACAAAACAAAAAGAAAACAAAAAGAAAGACAACCAGATAAGAATTCCTTGTTACCAGTTTTCTGGCGTCTGATTTCATAATATATGAAATATATCGATATATATGTAATGGTTAACAGTATTAATAATGTAAAAACAATTCTATTAATAATTGAGGTTTAAATAAAAAATAGAATCATGGAGAATGGGACGTCAATAACTAAGGGAATTGTAACTTGAATAGTAATATAGTTTCCGTTACAAACAGACACACAATCTCCATTATAAGAAGACACACACACACACACACACACACACACACACGCGCAGCATTCTTGTGCAGCTCCCATCTAGCTTATTCTCAAGACGCTTCGTTAGGGTCCAGGTGGTGCAGCCATATAGCAGCACCGACACAACCACAGCCTGGAAGAACTGTCGCTTCAGCTTGTCAGGGAGATCGGACCTCCATATGACTGATAAACTATTTGTGGCCGACCATGTCTTTGCTATCCGTGTATTAAAATCGCTCTCTATGTGAACTTCGGTAAAACAGAGTTCATGAGTTTCAATAAAGGAAACATCTCCACACTCAACGGCAAGTCTAATGCATTTAATAATCGGGAAAAACCAGGATAAAGTTTCTTTCATCAAAATTTATTATACTCTGGCTTACTAAACTTTGATTTACCAAGCTGTGGATTGGTCAAACTTTAACATATCTTGTTACACCTAGCACACTGGACGAGGTGTTAAACTTTATAAACTCGTATCTCTTCCAGCTACAGGCTTTTTTAAAACCATTTATCTCATTACACCCATTCATTGACAATATTACATTACGCTAACAAACAAAAAAAAACAAAAAGAAAAAATATTCATTGTCACCAAAGAAATGTAACTGAACCATAAAAATAAAAACAAAATTATCAGCACCAACCGTGACCGTTTCTGATGCGTCGGATAAAAATCAGGATAAAGTTCCTCTCACAAAATTTGTTTCGAAATTCTTCGTCGTGATTCTAGAAAAATGTCACTTACCTAAAAAGAAAAAAGAAAAAAGAAAATATTTAGATATTTTATTTTGGAAAAACTAAATTAACATTCATTTGAAATCTAAAGATATGTGGTGTGTGAGTGTTTTTGTGTGCGCGCATGCGTCAGTTGGGCGGTAAACCACTATTTTGTCGTACATATACATACAATTGCATGTAATATGTCGATATGGTTGACTGTATTAATAATGTAAAACTATTTATTAATAATTGAGGTTTAAATAAAAATAGAATAATGGAGAATGTGACGTCAATAACTAAGGGAATTGTGACTTGAATAGTAATATAGTTTTCCGTTACAAACAACACACAATCTCCATTATAATAAGATACACACACACACACACACACACACACACACACACACACAGACATAGATTGATAATATTCAAATCAAGTAAGCCCTCTCTTTGTTTACAAAGAGCAGGTCAGAATATACAATGTTTCTAAAATGTTAAGATGGTATATAATATATATATATATATATATATATATATATATATATATATACACACTACGGAGACTCAGAATTTATGAGTTTATTACCCAGCCACCCAGGTTCAAATCCACCATCTTAAAACACATATGTTAAAAATGAAATTACTCTATACCCCACTCCCACCGAACAGGAAGGGAGGAGTTAGATACTTATATATATATATATATATATATATATATATTATATACATGCATATATATATATATATATATGCATATTCATATTCATATGATTAATCAATGACAGAAGAAGATATCAGAAAATTGAAACACGTGTCGCAAATGTAAGATAAAAAAATAATTAAAAAAAAACCATTTTGCGGACCTTCTTTTTTATGATATATATATATATATATATATATATTATATATATATATATATATACTCGAAACCCGATATATATATAATATATTATATATATATATATATTATATATATATATATATATATTATATATATTATTATATAATATATATCGGGTTTCGAGTCACACACGGGGGGTCTTCGTATCTATAGCTCTGCTGATGAGGCCTAATAGGCCGAAATGTACATACAGAGATTGATTTTTCTCGATTTGTTTAGCCTTTCATTTAAATAGGTAAATCCCGCCTAATTAATTATTAATGAATTAACTTTCATAAAATTAGGTTCGACTTCAATTAAGCACATATTCTCCCAAATATATATATTATATATATATATATATAATATATATATATATATATATATATTAGAATAAGTGTATTTTGGCAGCATTTTTCTTTTATAGACAATTCTTTTCGACAAGTTTTTGGTTGATCCTTTCTAATTTTCGGGCCATCTTTTTGGTGTCGGGGTGTAACTCGTTTAAAAATGAGACACGAAACCATACCATCGTTTCCTACCTGATGATGGCAAACTGTATTGCCGAAAGCGCTCGTATCGAAACGTTTGGTCGACGGTTATACCAGTTCCACACCGACACAAAAGATGGCCGAAAATTAGAAAGGATCAACCAAAAACTTGTCCGAAAAGAATTGTCTGTACAGTTCAACACATTGTATATATATATATATATATATATATATATATATTATATATATATAATAATAAGAGAAAGTAAGGGATTTAAAATTTGGGAATGTAAATTGTCAAATTATAAGGTTAATTCATGTCAACCTGATACAATGTCAATTCTGCTAC
>CM042166.1:81061808-81084308 GCA_023376005.1 Doryteuthis pealeii
ATATATATATATATATATATAATTTAATATACCAAGCGTGTTGGTAAATCCTTGCGGTGAAAAAAAAACCCAGCAAATAGTTTGATTGTAAAAATATACTACCAAACATCAACCGGGGAGAAAAAAAAATTTGAAAAAAAGAAAAGACCAAGATAGTCGTACCAACAAAAAATAATCTATTGGTACAGTATTTGGCCAAAAGAAAAAACAATTTATATGTATATATATATATATATATATATATATATATATATATATATATATATTATATATATATATATATTCATATAACCGCTAGGAGAATAGCTAATAAGTAAAAAATGCTCAATACCTATGTAGAGCCAATAATAAATATAAATCTAATGAGTCAGACAAACCTACTATTAGTTTCGCATAAAGCTCTTCAGGGCTAAAATCTGACTATATATATAATATATATATATATATATATATATATATATATATATATATTTCTTTTTATATAAAAAGTATTAAACATAAATAAAAAAAACAAACAAACCGATTTTGCTTGCATGGTCTATATATTATTAGAAGCGGCTACCCGGCGTTGTCTGGGTATATTGAGGTTATATGAAAACTTAGTCCCGCAGATCCATCGATTGTTTTGGTCTTACATAATTGATTTACTACGTGTTATTATTATTATTATTAATTATTAATTATCAATTGTTAGGAAGCGCGTGATGTAATGGTTAACGCCATGGGAATGGGCTCGTCGTCTCGAGTTCAAATCCTGGACATGGTAATTGCATTTCACTTAGCGCTAATACCCTTGGGAAAGGTATGAATCCTACTCTCCTTCCAACTATGGATAAATAGTCGGACAGACTGTGCTCTTTAACTTTGGTTAAACAACCAGTCTAGGAGAAGGAAAACTCTGAATTCAAACTTATTGAACTCCGCTTAAGAAATTGACCTTGTGTCACATCTTTTCGCGGAGGGGTTGGTAAATCTATATTATGAAAAATATTAATTATATATAAAGAAAAACAAAAACGATTTTACTTGTATGGTATACATATTACTAGAAGCGGCTACCCGGCGTTGCCTGGGTAGAAAGCTATAATAAAAAGTTAGTCTCGCAGATCTATTGATTATTTTGGTTTTACATAATTGATATTTCCTTTTCTTACTATTCAAATCCTAACTTTTAAAATATTTTCCCAGATATGAATAAGATCTTCATTATTTTTACTCAAAAAGCAAGCTGTGTTGATAGTGAATGTTTATATATTAACTTAGTCGTTAATTTTTTTTATTTTTGTAGTTTCCTCCCGACATACATATGCATACCGCCCTTTATATATGTATAGATTAAAATATGGAGATAAGTCGTTGGAAATGGACTCGACACCCCATGTTCAAATCCTGGACGAGGCAGATTGCATTTCACATAGCTAATGCCCTTATGAAAGGTATGAACTCAACTATCTCCCTTCAGATATGAGTAAATTGTTGGACAGACTGGGTTCTTCAGAGTCACACCCAGCTGACAGAGTGAGGTAGTTTAGTTTTTCGCTGGTATATATATATATATATATATATTATATATATATATATATATATATATATATATATAATATATATACAGGACAATTTAAAAGGAAGGGGGGAAAATCTGTTTTCAAATGCCTTAAAAATAAAGAATTCATCATTCGCATCTGATGAGTCGGGAGAATTAGACATTTTTGTCTAAGCTCCCTGAAATAGTCTATAATGCAAGATCTCTAAGTCTTTTGTTATATATATATATATATATATATATATATATATATATATATGTAAAGGAAGTATTTGGGATTTGCGGGTAAGATATTTTTGTTAAATCGAACTTAACAGACCTAAATTCCCCAGCGAATTTAACCCCGTCGAAAGAAAAAAAAAAATACCAAAAATCAGGGAATCAACCGAATTTAATGAAATTCTCAGTGTTGATGAATAAATGAATAAAATATATAATGTAGCAGACATTTTATTTAAGAACTTTTATATTTTTTCAGTAGAGTTAACTTTGAACCACGTATCTTTGAAGCATAACACAGACTCTCAAATATAAGTAGTTCAAAGTCATTTGTATGTCAAAATGACTTGGTTTGGCATCAAATGACACTAATAAGGTTGACATGCCGTAAAATAACCAAACAACCAATATCTGTCAGTATATCTCTCTACACAAACACACACACAGACGCATAGACACACACACACACTAATATATATACATGTGTGTGGGTATTTACATATAAAAGTACATACATGTAAATATATATATATATATATATATATATATATATATATATATATATACTTATATATATATATATATATATATATATATATATATATATGAATATATCCTTATATATATATCTGTATTCCTCAACTTTTAATTACATAAATGTAAATACATACATACATAAACACACACATAGATGAATATAAACGCCTCCACACACACACATATATATGTATATATGCTTGTGTATGAGTTTCTGTGTGTATTTACATAAATACACACACACACACACACACACATATATATATATATATATATCTAAGTAAGTTAAGCAAAGTCGTCGGGGCGGTCTAAAGTCGGTATCAGCCAGTCAGCGAGGGAGTCTATCCCCTTTTCAATAGCGCTAGACCAAGGAGATTGTTTTAGCATCTTAGGTGGAGTGCCACACCTACCATCAGCTCCTCACTTTACCGCACAGATCCCTGTGCTACTCATACGCTGAGTTGGCGAGGACCGGTATCGAACTAGGAACCTTGCGGTTTCTAGCCGAACGCTCTACCGACTGAGCTAACCCAGACCAATATGTATGTATATATATACATATGCATATACGTAAATAAATACATAAATCCTCTCATATACATGCATAATTACACACACACACACATATACACATGCGGGGGCATACTCAAACATATATATATATTATGTATAATATATATATATATATATATATGTGTGTGTGTGTGTGTGTGTGTGTGTGTATATACATACATATATATATATATAAATAAATAAATATATATATATGTATATATATATATATATATATATATATATATATATATATAAATATATATATATATATATATATATATATATATATATATATATATATATATATATATATATATATATATATATATCCGGTTTTGGACTTTAACCGTGATGGATGATATGTGTTGTCATGCCAACAGACATCAAAGTGTTCGGACGGTTTATGAGGGACTTTCAACACACACACACACACACACACACACACACATATATATATATATATATATAATATATATATATATATATATATGCAGACACACAGTTTATATGGTTTTCTATTTTTGACTTTGAGTGTAGATTCTTCAGACAATGCTCCGATGCGCACATGTCGAAGTCCTTTCATATTCTCAATGTTTGTTCCTTTTTTAATTTTTTTTAATTTTTCGTCTCTCCAAATAATTGGTCAGTATATTCCATGTATCTTCTTGTAATATATACCACCCACATCTATCCATCTATCTATCTATTCATCTATCTAACACTATATATATATATATATATATATATATATATATATATATATATATATATATATATCAGTCTATTCTTATCTATCTATCTATCTCCCTCTCTCTCTCTCTCCTCTCTCTCTCTCTCTCTCTATATATATATATATATATATATATATATATATATATATATATATAAAAGTCTATTCTTATGTATATTATCTGTCTATCTATTCATCTATTTAACACTATATATATATATATATTAATATATATATATATATATATATATATATATATATATATGTATATATATATATATAATATATATATATATATATATATAATATATATATATTTTATAAATATAAATATAAATATATATATATATTTATATCAGTCTATTCTTATCTATCCATCAATCAATCTGTCTCTGTCTCTGTCTCTGTCTCTGTCTCTCTCTCTCTCTCTCTCTGTCTGTCTGTCTGTCTGTCTGTCTCTCTCTCTCTATATATATATATATATATATATATATATAAGTCTATTCTTATATTTCTATCTATATATCTATATATCTATCTATCTATCTAAGTTTATTCTTATCTATCTATCTATCTATCTATCTAAGTCTATTCTTATTTATCTATATATCTCAGTATGGTCTTATCTATCAATCTATATTTATCTATCTCAGTCTATTCTAATCTATCAATCTATCTATCTATCAATCTCCAACCCTCCCTGTCATTCATTGCACCTGGGAGGTCCTCTGTGCAGCAACCAGCATCCTCGCATAGTTGGTCAATGTAGGTCATTGCTGGGCGGTCCACATTAGCGTGCCCATGTGTTGGCTTCCATAAGAGAACGTCGCTTATGAGCTCGTCCTTGCTTCTCCAGCAATGTCCCGCATGCCTAGTCCGCCTTACTCGAATGGTTTGTGAGATGGGGGGAGGGCAGATGGCCATACAGCTGCTTCCTTGTGGGGTGCTGCTTCCACGACTTGTTCAAAACTCCTCGCAGCATTCTTGGGCAGCTCCCATCTAGCTTATTCTCAATGCGCTTCGTTAGGGTCCAAGTGGTGCAGCCATACAACAGTACTGGTATAACCACAGCCTGGAAGAAATGTCGCTTTAGCCTGTCAGTGAGATCGGATTTCCATATGACTGATAATTTGTTTGTGGCCAACCATACCTTTCCTATTCGTGTATTAATATCGTTCTATGTGGATGAGATATTACTACCGAGGTATAATGGTTAAAATCTAACTCTAAAAGCGTGCATATACTTGTTTCTGTGTGTTTCAGTGTGTTTATATATTAGATCGAGTAAGGGGTCGGTTTAGCACAGTCGGTAGAGTGTTCGGCTAGGAATCTCAAGGTTCTTGGTTCGATACTGGCTCCCGCCAACTCAGGGTATGAGTAGCCCAGGGATCTGTGCGGTAAAGTAAGGAGCTGATGGTAGGTGTGGCGCTCCGCCTCAGATGCTCAAATAATCTCCTTGGTCTAGCGCTAGTGAAGAGGGGATAGACTCCCTCGCTGTCTGGCTGATACCGACATTAGGCCCCCCTGACGACTTTACTTTTACTCAGGGTTAGCTCAGTCGGTAGAGTGTTCGCCAAGAAACCGAAAGGTTCTTAGTTCGATACCGGCCCTCGCCAACTCAGCGTATGAGTAGCACAGAGATCTGTGCAGTAAAGTAAGGAGCTGATGGTAGGTACCACACCTACCATCAGCTCCACCTCAAACGCAAAAACAATCTCCTTGTTCTAGCGCTAGTGAATAGAGGATAGACTCCTTCGCTGTCTGGCTGATACCGACATTAGGCCGCCCAGACGACTTTACTTTTGCTATATATTAGATGTCAGTACGTGAGGTTTTAACTATGCGTAAGATTTGTGGGAGGAGCGATTTGGCCCGCAGCCCTGAGACAGGATCGAGTTTTACGGCCGACGATCCACCTCAGCCAGAACGAATGTTAAATACCAGACTCGACCCGTCTGTTTACATTAGACTGACCCGACAAGCCCCTTCACACATACAACCCTACTCTCTCCCTATAAACAGTGCCTTGTGCCAGACCCAAGAGCGCTGGATGGATACCGCCAAAAAGCGCCACCAACGCTGTGCCGGGAAGGAGTCCATAAACATTGTCGGCCGAACAAAGGGGCATTCACAGGGTTTCGCGATGCGTTGCACTTTGTCATTAATCACTCACGAACAAGATAAATAGGCATAAATAAAATCGAGACGCAACCGGAACTCACAGGCGCATGCGCATACTGAGAGAGAGAGAGAGAGAGAGCGAGAGAGAGAGAGAGAGAGAGAGAGAGAGAAAGCGAGAGAGAGAGAGAGAGCGGGGAGAGAGAGAGAGAGAGGAGGTGGAGAAAAAGGACGCGCGCAATCACGTAGAAATTCACCCCACAAAAAAAAGGACGCCTATCCCAGAGAGATGAGTAAATCAGTTATCCCCAAAAGATTTTTAGCGAGTTCGATCGCTGCGAGCTCTATTCAACTTGCTGCATATATATATATATATATATATATATATATATATATAATATGGTATACACAGGAATAATAATAATAATAATAATAATAATAATAATAATAATAATAATAAATTCGCTCTACTAACGTAATGAGCACTTTATATGTGTTATATCGCAGTCTTATCATTGTGAAACTTGTATCAACTAACCATTGTAACCATTTTCATCGGCAAGTCACCATTTTCATATTTAAATCATATATATATATATATGATTTAAATATGAAAAAAAAATATATATACAGCAAGTTACACACACACACACACACACACACCACACACATTATATATATATATATATATATATATATATAAAGACGTCGGAGTGGCCTAAAGTCGGCATCAGCCAGATAGCGAGGACTCTATCTCTTTTTCACAAGCGCCAGATCAAGGAGATTGTTTTTGGCGTCTGAGGTGGAGCGCCACATCCACCATAAGCTCCTCAATATATATATATATATATATATATATATATATTTGTTAATGTATAAGTAGTATATTAAGGTTAAAATTAATAATTTTAACCTTTTGCTTTTTAACTATTAATACGCCCCATAATATACCTTTCATTAAATAGTAATTGAAAAAATAATCCCCATAAATTAATCCAAATTTTTAATCCAATAAACAAAAACGGTTCTCGATCTTTTAAAATATAAATAAACGTTCGTCTATTAAGGATAAGTCCCATTCCAACGGGCATGTGTTATACTATTTAAGATTAATCGAAAACTAGATTAATTTAACTAAAGTAACCCTGAAGAATCAATCGATGAAACTCGAGTAGGTTACTCCTTTCCATTGTTAAAATGTATATATATATATATATATATATATATATATATATAATTACTTACCTAACCATTTTATTGTCATAGGTTATTGTTTGATGATGATTTTATTTTAAAGTAATTAAGAAACACGTAAACAAGGCTTTAGGTTACAATGAAAATGAGGACAACTGTCCCAAATATCAAAAGAATTCACATCAAGCCTCATCTCATAAATAAAGCTGTATGGCTACCTGCCCCTCATCTTACAAATCATCCGAGTGAAACGGACTAGGCATGCAGGACACTGCTGGAGAAGCAAGAATGAGCACATAAGTAACGTTCTCCTGTGGAAGCCAACACATGGACATACTAATATGGGCCGCCACCAAAGATCTACATTGACCAACTATGCGAGGATGCTGGTTGCTGCGCAGAGGACCTCCCAGGTGCAATGAGTGACAGGGAGGGTTGGCGAGAGATTGTCATGGATATCAGTGCTACATGCGCGACATGATAATGATGATGATGATAAGATTTGAACCCGAGTCGCTGTGTTCACTATGAAAATAACCATTTCAATACGGGCGCCTCTGTTCAGTTCTGTGTTTTGTTAACGGAAGAAATCCATTGGCTAACATTTTTGTTTGTTTGCTTGTTTATTCATTTTAACGGCATATCAACCCGTCTGGGGTTATGTCATGCCTAGCTGTCAGGAAGTTATATATATTGTGTATTTATATTTATAAATTTTAGTAATTGGTTTTAAAAATGTGTTGGCATTATTGGGAATTATGTTGTATGGTATTGATCTGTTTCATGTCTATATTCTATGGTATAATTTTATTTCTCTCAAAAAAAAGAGAGAATATCCTCCATGTTGACATTTTCAAACAGATCTTTCATATTGTTTGCTTTAAAATAACAGTTTCTGATGTGAGCAAGAAACCTGTATTCCACGAATAAGTGTTTAACTGTCAAAGGTGTTTGACATGTTTCACATTGTGGTTGTTGTTCTTGTTTGAGTATATAGAAGTGCGTTAGTCTTGTATGACCAATGCCTAATTGAAATACAATGACTTGTTCTTTTCTAGACTTCCTTAAAGTTGGTCTCCAGCCTCCCAAATTGGGTTTGATTAGGAAGAGTTTATTGTGGATGTTGTTATTCCAGTGTTGTAGCTATTTTGTATGAAGGGGGTTTTTGATTTTGGAAGTCTGCTAATGATTCTATACCATTCTGCGACTTCTCTGGCATAAAATAACCCAACAAGGGTTGACATACTGTAAAAAAATCCAACCAACAACCATGAGAGTCATTGTGGTTTTATAATGAAGGACAAACACAAATTTATCTACGAGTTGAACTCTTTCGAACAGTCTTGTACAGAATTTGAACCCGGTTCGCTGTGTCCATTTTCTACGATAATAACCATTACACAACAGGCGCCTCTGGATAATTCTGTGTTCGCCCCAGAAGAAAGACACTGAATTTACATTCCTCGGATGTATTCTTGCATTCTACATAGTAATTGTTTAACGGAAGAAATCCATTGGGTAACTTCTTTTTTTTTTCTTTTTTTTTTGTTTTTTTTGTTTTTGGAAGTCTGTTAATGATTCCATACCATTCTGCGACTGTTTCCATCCTTAATTCCTGCAACAACCAAACCTTTTACATGCATAACTTCATCATCACGCCATTCATCTAATTCCTGCCCCCCTCTCTCTCTCTCTTTCTCTTTCTCTTTCTCTTTCTCTCTCTCTCCTTCCAGCCATCTTCACAGCGTCCAGGCTCCAGTCCAGACGGCTCCTTGCAGAGAATTGACCAAAATTCAAAAATCTAATAATTCCTTGCAGTTAATCTCCAAGGATTAACAAAAAAACAAAAAAAAAAAAACAGGCACCAACAGATCATCCGACTCTTTACCCAATCCAGACCCGAGAAAATCCAGGAGGCCGACGCTAAATTACAGGTATCGCCCTTCTTAGATTTCCCCCTCTTATAAAAGAAACGCGCACCGAGCGGTTTTGTTTCTCCGTCTGGGGGGTTGGAGCCAAAGAGTCTTAGTTTTCGAAGCAATGAGTCGTAAAAAGATGCTGGAATCCAAACCGAACTTGCAGCCAGCCAACCATAAGAAAGAAACTTAGAAAAACGCTGCACCACGTGATGCCGGCATCTCTTGTCTCCTTGGTGATTTACCACCCTTTGCAAAAAAAAGTGACGCAGTTTTGGTTACAGACAGAAATATACCCAATCTCCATTATTAATAAGATATTGTTACATGTTTAAATAAACAACTTATTTAGACAGGTCTCTTTTAAAGTTAAATGTAACAATATCTTATTATTAATGATGGAGATTGGGTATATTTCTGTCTGTAACCAAAACTCCGTCACAGCTTACGTCACAATATTTTGAAGGATTGCGTTAGCTCAGTCGGTAGAGTGTTGGACTAGGAATCTCAAGGTGCCTGGTTCGATACCGACCCTCGCCAACTCAGCGTATGAGTAGCACAGAGATCTGTGCGGTAAAGTAAGGAGCTGATGGTAGGTATGGCGCTCCACCTCAGACGCAAAAACAATCTCCTTGGTCTAGCGCTAGTGAAAAGGGGATAGACTCCCTCGCTGTTTGGCTGATACTGACTTTAGGCCATCCCGACGACTTTACTTACTTATTAATAAGTGTTTGATTTATAGTCAAAATCGTTAATATATAGAATAAAGAACAACTCTGTTATATACACTCAAAATTTGAGTAATTAATTTTTAAAGTTGTTTTTTACTCTCGCTTTTTATGTTTTTTTTTCCAGTGACAAGAAGTTAACTAAAAAGTTTACAAATGAATAAATGCCTACAAATTTATGCAACATATTCAAAATAATTATAATATATCAATGATTTGAAGGCAATTACAATGCGTATAAAAAAAGAAGAGGAAAAAGAAAAAAGAAGAGAAATTATAACCACACAAAGAAAAACGTAAGCACATACATTTCTGATATGCACCTCTGATGATGAAGTTCATGCTTCGAAATCGATAAGACAAAAATAACATTTTTTTGTTTTTATTTTTTAAACGCATTGTAATTGCCTTCAAATCATTAATATATTATAACATACTCAACAATGGTTCAAGCAAATTACCAATTACTTTTTATTAAAATAATTATTTAATATGTTAATTAATATATTAAATAATTATTTTGATAAAAGTAATTGGTAATTTGCTTGAAGCATTGTTAAGTATGTTATAATATATTAATGATTTGAAGGCAATTACAATGCATATAAAAAATAAAGGGGTTAGTATAACTAAGTTTCTATTTCAAATTGTATTTTTTACTCCTTTAATGGTACTCCCCACTCCCTAGGGGACTTATCCTCCCCCAAAAAAACTGACTTGAAGGTACTGTTGCTTATCCGATACACAAATGCAAAACATACCACTTCCCTAATCTCATTTCATTTTTCAGGAACACCGATGGTGGTAAGATTGGGGTACTTACTACTTACATAAATCCCCAAATGGGTTTGAAGGGGCTCCTTAGCCTTGGTCGGCAACCCAACCACTCAAGGAAAAGTCCAATACAAAACCTCTGCTGCCTTCCAAGGAAAGGCTAGGGGAGTAAACCCAAAAAATAAATCAGGAGCCGGAGTCCCTAAGGTGGTTT
Source organism: Doryteuthis pealeii (assembly GCA_023376005.1). NCBI lineage: Eukaryota > Metazoa > Mollusca > Cephalopoda > Myopsida > Loliginidae > Doryteuthis > Doryteuthis pealeii. Next base: position 81,072,337 of record CM042166.1, read on the forward strand.
AAAGCTGAAATCCAGTATTACCCATCAACTCCTGCGACACAACGTTGCCAAACCGCATTGGTTCCTTATCTTTCCTTTGGATTACAGTGGCAGTGTGGAGCGGGGGGATTTGCGGCATTGGCAACAGCTCATCCTCCATACGAACCCGCCCAGGCTATGTAGTTTAAAAAAACTTTAAAAAAAAGATTTGACACTACTCCATCGCCTCTCGTAGACGGAAGGCCGCCAACCAACCAACCAACACTTCCCTCAGCTCCAGAACTGGAACCTCACCATCAGATGCAGTTTAATCGTCTTAATTGGTTGTTTTGTGTGATAAGAGGGACCATGTGACCTTTAGGCACCCCTTTTACGATCTCGATTCGTAAGGAAATGTTTTTCCTTTACACCGCCAAATTCCGATTGTTTGTTAACAGACGAATTTTAGTTTTTTTTTAATTATAAAACTAACCCCTAATCCCTAACCCTAACCCCTAACCCTAACCCCTAACAAACAACCGGATTTTGAAGGTTTAAATAAAAAAATGTCCTTATGAATTGAGATGGCAAAAGGGGTGCCTAAATGTTATATAAGAGGTCTTTAACAATACAGTTGCTGTTTTTGTTTTAATTTTTTTAATTTAATTTTTATTTCATTTTTTTAGGGTGCTGTTTTCAGAGGACGCATCCGGCATATTTTAGACCCTGCCAATTTGCTGCAAAGCAACACCATGTTATTTAGTGCATAGACATTGCAGAGGTGTAAATACGTAGGTTGGTTGGTTGGTTGGTTGGTTTTTATGGCATGTGAACCCATTTTATGCTAAAGGCGTTTTTGATAGGTACTCATTTTTTTTTAAAAACTGAATAATTTTAGACATATTTTGAAACTCATGTTTTTTTCTATTCAACCCATAGATGGTACCCTAACAGGTACTACCACTCTGGGTAAGAATGGACATGGGAGTAATGGTGATGAAGGGGTACTCCACACTCCCCAGAGCTCCAGAATTGGAACTTCACCATTAGATGGAGTTTAATGTCATATCCAGGACATTAAGACCCTCAGAGTGGATCTGGGAGTAATGGTGATGAAGGGGTACTCCACACTCCCCAGAGCTCCAGAATTGGTTTTATGGGATAGGAAGTCAGTAGCCGTACAGTCGCTCTTTTATTGTTATTTTCTTCTTTTTTTTTTTTTGTATTTTATTTTTGTTTTTATTTTATTTAATTTTTCTAGGGTGCTGCTTCCTGGGGATGCAGCCGGTATATTGCAAAACCTGCCAATTTGCTGCAAAACAAAACTATGTTATTTAGTCAAGTGCATAGACGCACTGCCGATGTATGTAAATGATCAGCTCATTTTTGGCGGCAAACATGCTAATGCGCAAATGGATTCCTGATTCTTTTCTCTGCCATTTTTGTCTTTGGTAAAAAATTTCAAAACAATTTTGAAGTATAAGATCCAAGATCCAATTCTTTTAGCCATCCAATGGATACAAGAACAAAAATAACTTAAAAGCCACCACTAACGTCAGCAAAAGACATTCGATAATGTTATTCAACGAAATATCAAACGATTGCATCTTTTAAAAGAAAGCAAGACGATCCGTAAACTCTTTGGGTTCCAAATATAACTGCAGCTCATGGTGGTTCAGTTTTGTTTCTTTATTTAATAACACACCAACCTTCGTGGGTTATTTAATGCTAAAGTCATCCTTGTAGAAGGACAATAGTGGTACTATCTAAACTATAGCTGAGGGATGTCACATTTCTTATCATATGTATATATATATTTACTAACTCACCCGCACGAGCAGGATCTGACACAAGGTCAATTTCTTAAGCGGAGTTCAACAGGTTTGAATTCAGAGTTTTCCTTCTCCTAGACTGGTTACCTAGCCATGGTTAAAGAGCCCAGTCTGCCCTGCTATTTACCCATAGCTGGAGGGAGAGTAGGATTCATACCTTTCCCAAGGGTATTAGCGCTAAGTGAAATGCAATTACCACGTCCAGGATTTGAACTCGGGGCGACGAGTCCATTTCCCATGATATTAACCATTACACCACGCGCTTCCTACATATCATATATATACATACAAATTAAGATAGCATAGACAGAGAGTCAACAGCTCTTGGTATTTGTCAGTATCTCGCCTATACAATCATCAGACCATGTGCATAGGCAAGAAACTGAGAGTCACAAAGCAGTGTTAACTTTTGTTTACACCAGAGTTTTTCAACCTTTTTCATCACACTGCACAGTGAGCTGGGCAATAAATTGATCGAGGTACACCATCAGTATAAAGTAAAAAGTAAAGTCGTCGGGGCGGCCTAAAGTCGGTATCAGCCAATCAGCAAGGGAGTATATCCCCTTTTCACTTGCGCTAGACCAAGGAGATTGTTTTTGGCATCTTAGGTGGAGCGCCACACCTACCATCAGCTCCTTACTTTACCGCACAGATCCCTGTGCTACTCATACGCTGAGTTGGCGAGGACCGGTATCGAACTAGGAACCTTGTGGTTTCTAGCCGAACGCTCTACCGACTGAGCTAAACCGGCCCTCCATCAGTATATAAATATATAATTATTTCATTATTTATTTTTAATAGTATAAAAATCTATTTAATTAAAACAAAAATATTTAATTAAAACAAAATATTAAATTAAAACAAAAAATATTAAAATATTAGAATAAAAATATAAAATGATGATCAACGTTTCTCAACACTCACGACACACCCACGAAAGCTTTGCTGTACACTAGTGTGCCGCGACACACCGGTTAAAAAACTCTGTGTCTAAACTATATGAACTTAAACATGCTCTATCACTGATATTGAGCACTGTTTATTTATAAATATAGCAATCTATATTATTATTTCTTTTTGGTTTGTTTGGTTTTGGTTTGTTTTGTTTTACGGCATATCAACCTCAGTGGGTCATTTAATGCCGATAAAGTTTTGAAATAAATCAGTTCTTAATGGATAATACAATTTTTAAATTTAAATACATTGTTCTATTTAACCCATAGATGGGACCCTAACAGGTACTACCACTCCGGGTCAGAGTGGACCAGGGAGCAATGGTGATGAAGGGGCGCTCCATATTCCCCAAACCTCTAAAACTGGAACCTCACCATCAGATAGAGTTTAACGTCATTCCCCGGACATGTAGACCCGCAGCCACCCCCTTCTAGCACCCATATGATAAAAGGGGTTGGGGCTTGCCATAAGGGCAATAGGGTTGGGAAAATCATATAGCTGCTAGAGCTTGATGTGACCAGCCGATTGATCGGAGGGGGCCTCTCCGACCGCCCGTCTAGCCCAAGATAGGGCCAAAGTGGCATATCATGAACTGCTCATCCACCTGGGCTCTATTCTTAAGCATCACGGGTCGCCACCCACGGCCAACAGGTGGCCCCATTGGGGGAGTCTTACCCCTCTGCAGAGGTGCAATCGGTGCATTCTAACGCCCCACCGACAGGGCGGTCTATATTATTAATATTAATTTATAGTTTAGTTTGGTTGGTTTCTCTATTTAATGACATATCAACTGTTGTTGGTTATTTACTGCTAAGTCATCTTTGTAGAAGAAAGATAATGGTACTATTTAACCCTTAGGTTTCAATTTATCCTGTTCGTGTGGAGGGGTTGGGAAATAACTACGCAGGAAACTTTGGGGGGTCATGAGGGGTTACATAATTTAATGCCACACCGACAAGGCCGCATTCAGAGAAGAAAAACTATCGACATTAAGTGAATGAGTAGGAGAGAATTATAAAAAAGAAAAAGGTGGGAAGAAGAGAAGAAAGAAAGAAAGAATGGAGTNAAAGAAGGGAAAGAAGAGTGGACAATATTAGAAAACATTACGAAAAGAGAGAATGAGGAACAAAAACGACAAAAGGAAACAGAGAAGAGTATAAGAAAGAAAAAAGGAAAGGAGGAAAGAAGGAAAGAAAAGAATAAAGATGACAGATAGAGAAGATAAAAAAGAAAGAGGGATGAAAAACAAAGAGGAAAGAAATAAATCGAAGGAAGGGGGGAGAGAAAGAGGGAATGAAAAGAACGAAAGAAAGACCAATGAAATGAAAAGGGAATCAAGAAATAGTGGGGGAAAAAAAGAACAAGAAAAAAATGCAAAACAATAAGAAATGACTTGTATTAAAGTCTTAATTAAAAGCGACAGAGAAATAAGAGAAAGAAGGACACTAAAGACAAAAGGAAAGTACAAACAAGAATAAGAATAACAGAGAATAAGAGGAGAAGTGGAAACTGAAGAAAAGGATAGGAGAAGAGGGAGAATATAATAAGAGAAGAAATAATAAAAATAATGAGAAAGGAATATAACCAAAGAGGTGACCTAGAGGGGATAAAAGATATGCAGGGGACGCCAGATAAGAAAATATAAAGAATAAAGCAAATATTCCAATACAAAATTAATAAAAGAAAGAAAAAAAACAAAGAAGAAAATAAAAAAGGAAAGAGAGAGGAAAAAAAGGTAGGGGGAACGAGGTAACCGAAGAAAAGATAATAAAGAAGGGTGATACGGAAGGACAAAGAAAAAAGAAAAAAAGAGAAAGAAAATAAAAAAAGAATGAAAAAAATAAAAACTAAGACAGGAAATATAAAAGGATACAAGAAAGAGAGCGACAGCGAGAAATAAGAATCACAAATAAAAAAAAGGACGAGAGGACAACCGGAAGAAAAAAAGGAAAAAGGAAGACAAAAAAGAAATAAAAGAAAGAGGGAAAGGAGGAAGGAAGCGGAAAAAAGGGAGAAGGAGGAGGAGGGAAAGGAAAAGGGGAGGAAAGAAGAGAGGGAGAGAAACCACAAGAAAAGCGAAAAGAACATAAGAGAGAGCGGGGAAAAGGAGAATATCAGAATAGAACATAGGGAACATTAAGAAGGGGAGGGAAAGCAGCTGCGGGATAAAAAGGAATCTAAAGGCGGCCGGAGCAGATCGCCATAGCTTCACTCCATCACGTACAGCACATCAAGGGAAAGAACGGGAAAGAGTAATAAGGAGGAGAGATAATGAAGGGTGTGGGAAAGACGGAAGAGAAAAGAACGAAGGGATAACAAAAACGATCCACATCAATCCCTGCTAAGAAACACCCTTCAACAACTAGGCCAGCAACGCATTAACATCAACCGACGGTCTGCGAAGCAGGGAGGGGAAAGGAAAGAATTGGCAAAAAAAGAAAAGCAAAGAAAAGAGAGAAGGAAAGAAAGAGGGAAAAGAAAAGAAAGAAAGAAAAAAGAAGAAAAAAGGAAAGAAGAAAGAGAAGAAGGAAAGAAAGAAAGAAAGAAGAAGAAAGAAAAGAAAGAAGGAAAGAAAGAAAGAAAGAAAGAAAGAAAGAAAGAAGAAAGAAAAAAGAAAAAAGAAAGAAAGAAGAAAGAAAGAAGAAAGAAAGAAAAGAAAGAAGAAGAAAGAAGAAAGAAAGAAAGAAAGAAAGAAAGAAAGAAAGAAAAGAAGAAGAAAGAAAGAAGGAAAGAAAGAAAAGAAAAGAAAAAAGAAAGAAAAGAAAAGAAAGAAAGAAAGAAAGAAAGAAAAGAAGAAAGAAGAAAGAAAAGAAGAAGGAAAAAGAAAGAAGGAAAGAAGGAAAGAAAGAAAGAAGAAAGAAAGAAGGAAGAAAAAAGAAGGAAAGAAAGAAAGAAAGAAAGAAGGAGGAAGAAAGAAGAAAGAAAGAAAATAAAAAATTAAAGGAAAGAAAGAAAGAGAAAGAAAGAAACAAACAAACAAATAAACAAACAAAACTGAGGAACAAGAAAGAAAAAAAAAGAAAGAAAGAAAGAAAGAAGAAAAGGAAAGAAAGAAGAAGAGAAGGAAATATGGCATTGTATTTATGTCCCACAAAGAAAAAAATATCATTGTGAATGTCTGACAACCCTGAAAAGAAATTATATATATATATATATATATATATATATATATATGTGGAGAAAATATATATATATATAATATAATATATATATATATATATATATATATATATATATATATATATATATATACAGTTGTTGAAAGTCTGGCAAGAATTATCTCTCGGGAATTTCAACGTTTTTTTTCTTTTCATGTCAAAACTTTAAAAATAAAACTGTTTATTGATAAGATGAAATGTAAGTTATTTAGTATAAATTTACTACGTGCATTTCTGACCTAAATAGTTGCTTGTTTGTGTAAATAATAAAAATACTAAAGGAGTAAGGCGGGGGGGGGAGTATCAGATTCTGATAAGAAGGAATAACGATACTCTTTGTTGGTAAGCTTCACCAACCAGTTGGAAAGGGTTAAATGTCAATGGCCGAGACGTCTCCAAAAGAGAATGCCGACGGAACTATACAGTATCTGGGCCCACCCAGTCGTGCGCTTAAAGGACCACACACTGATTTTGACCTTCTTTACGCCCTCGAGGGTAAACCGATAAAATTTATGTTATATCTTCTTATTATAATGGAGATTGTGTGTTTTTCTGTTTGTAACCGAAACTATATCACTACTCAAGTCACAATTCCCTTTGTTATTTACATCACATTCTCCATGATTTTATTTTTAGTTAAACTTCAATTCTTAATAAAATTGTTTTACATTATTAATACTGTTGACCATATCTACATGATATTTTCCACGTACCCCACTTGTACGGGTCAGGCACAAGGCCCTATTTATGTGGGACCACCCACAAGCCGAAGCTCATGGGGTGGCGGGTGAAAAATTGCGTCGATCCCGTCGGCATTCCCCCTCAAGGGGGGCGCCTCAGCCCTGCCCCTTTAAATCGAGGGGGCAGGTGTTGCCTGGGGGGATGGCCCCCTGGGATCGACGCCGTTAATTATAGCAATGGTCCAGAGGCCGAAGCCACTGTTGACCATATCTACAGGCTAATAACATGCAGTTGTATTTATATATACAACAAAATAGCAGTTTACAGTGTGAATGAGAAGGCTAATTTGCATATTGATCTTAAAAATTTGATTTTAATAAATATATGCTTAGTATTATTGATTTCTAATTGTTTGGTTTTATATTAATGAATATGAGCAAAAATCTCGTGGATAAATAGTAAAAGAAATCCATTAACAAGAAGAAATAACTGTAAATTTATTCTTTACTTCCTATTTTAACTAAAGAGTTAAATTAGGAAAATTTACCAATGAAAGACGGGAGTGATGGAAAATGGTGGAAGAGTTAGTTTCAAAGTTGTTCTATTTTTCAATCATACCCCCTCTGTTCCAAATCTTTTTATCTGCATATTTTATTCAGTTTCATAAGCCTTTCTAATTTAACATGATATTTTATTATATTAAAACTTAAATAATTGCACCCGAAGGGTGCATATTTTTGCTAGTTACCATAAAGGTTTTCTGATTTACAGGTTATAATATATACTAGCAAGCATATGTGCCCTCCGGCGGGCATTTGTATCTAAGTTTAAATGCAATAGAATATAATAGATTAAAAAGACTAACGAACTTGAATAATAACACATATAAAAAGCCCTAGCAGCTATATGATTGCCCCAACCCTATTGCCCTTATGGCAATCACCAAACCTTTTTATCATATGGGTGCTAGAAGGCGGTGGCTGCGGGTCTACATGTCCTGTGAATGATGTTAAACTCTATCTGATGGCGAGGTTCGAGTTTTGGAGGTTTGGAGAATGTGGAGCACCCCTTCATCACCATTGCTCCCTGGTCCACTCTGACCCGGAGTGGTAGTACCTGTTAGGGTCCCATCTATGGGTTAAATAGAAAAACATGAGTTTATAAACAAAATTTGATTATCCATTAAGAATGAATATATTTTAAAACTTTGTCGGCATCAAATGACCCACCGAGGTTGATATGCCGTAAAACAAAACAAACCAAACCAAACATATAAAAAGATTACACTTATTTTAATGATATATTAATTGGTTTCTATATAAAAGCATTGATAGGATTGATTTTAATACGTTAGAGAATAAAACAATAATATTTGAGATTAATATCACCAAGTAATTATTTATTAAACCCGATTTTTAAAAACCAGTATGCAAATTACCCACACCATATATTATGTAAACCTTTATTTTTTAATGATATATAAGACACATTGTTGGATTTAAAATTCATTAATGCCACGGGCCTTTCGGGGCCTGTGTCTATTAATGAAATTAAGAGCGTCGATCCTAGGGGGCTATCCCCCCCCCCAGGTAACACCTGCCCCCTCGATTTAAAGAGGCAGGGCTGGGTTTATTGCCCAGCGTCTGAGGCGCCCCTCTCGAGGGGGAATGCCGACGGGATCGACGCATTATTTTTGTTTACCACCCATGAGCTTCGGTTTGTGGGTGGGCCCACATAAAAATGTCCTTGCGTCACGCCCTCATAACTGGGGATGAGAGGCAAATGCATTAATAATAAGGGCTGTTTTGAGGCAAATTTAACTCAGATTTTCACAGACAATAAATAAGATTTATTCTATGTGTTCATGATTCTAACTATAAGTTAAATACTCATTGATAAACTTACGCAATTGCTGAGGATATTTTGACGTAAGTAGTGACGTAGTTTCGGTTACAGACAAACACAGAATCTCCGTTACATTAAGAGGTTTTTTCTAATTAACAGGTCGCTACATATGTTTACCATCGCCTCCGCACGAATAGGATGTGACAGTCCATTTCTTAAGTGAAATTAAGAGTTTTCCTTCTCCTAGATCGGTTGCTTAATCAAGATTAAAGACCCCAGTCCTCCCATAGCTGGAAGGAGAATAGTTGGATGCATACCTTTCCCAAGGGTATTAGCGCAATGTGAAATGCAGACAGCCTGGGGTCACCGAATCTATTTTCTATGACGATAACCATTACAGTACGAACGCATTCTTCGGGTCTCTTTAATAATTTTAATGGATTGTCTCAGTAGAATGTTAGTTCCCATTTCTTTACAAGCATATCGTGACAGGTTATACTAAGTTACATGGTACCAGTAGAAACGAACGGCTGTCTCAAAGTAAATACATACATCATCACCATCAAGTCGCGCTGTTGGCACGGATATCCATGACAATCTCTCTCCATCCGTTCCTATCGCTCATCATTCTCGGGAGGTCCACTGTGCAGCATCCTGCATCCGCGCAGAACTGATCAATATACGTCTTTGCTGGTCGGCCCACACTGGCGTGCCTATGTGCTGGCTTCCACCGGAGGACGTCGCTTATGAGTTCGTCCTTGCTTCTCCAGCAGTGTCCCGCGTGTCTTGTCCGTCTTACTCTGATGGTTTGGGTGATATGTGGCAGGTGGCCGTACAGTTGCTTTCTCGGGGTGGGGGGGTGTTTCCACGTCTTGTACAGGATCACACGCAGCATTCTTGTGCAGCTAGTTTATTCTCTAGTCGCTTCGTTAGGGTTTATACATACTAGTGGATTAACCGTAAAATTAACTTTTAGTCACTTGCTTCGTTTTTTCTTTCTTCTTTTCTCTCTCTTTCTTTTTTTTCTTTCTTTCTTTCTTTCTTTCTTTTCTTTCTTTCTTTTGTCCTTTCTTTCTTTCTCGTATCGCAGTTTAATCTTCAAAGCTTTTTCTCTATATCTTTTTCTTTCTTTCTTTTCTTTCTTTCTTTCTTTCTAGTTCTTAACTCTCCCATCACTGCATGATCTTTCATTCTTTCTTTCTGTCTATTTTCTTTCTTTCTTTTTTTCTTATTTCTTTCTTTTCTTTCTTTCTTCTTTCTTTTCTTTCTTTTTTTCTTCTTTCTTTTTTCTTTCTTTCTTTCTATCTTTCTTTCTTTTTTCTTTCTTTCTATCTTTCTTTCTTTTTTCTTTCTTTCTTTTTTCTTTCTTTCTTTTTCTTTCTTTCTTTCTTTCTTTCGTTCTTTCTTTCTTCATTTTCTCTCTTTCTTTCTTTCTTTCTTTCTTTCTTTCTTTTCTCTTTCTTTCTTTCTTTCTTTTTCTTTTCTTTTTCTTTCTTTCTTTCTTTCTTTCGTTTCTTTCTTTTTTTCTCTCTTTCTTTCTTTCTTCTTTCTTTCTTCATTTTCTCTCTTCTTTTTCTTTCTTTCTTTTTCTTTCTTTCTTTTTCTTTCTTTCTTCTTTCTTTTTCTTCTTTTCTCTCTTTCTTCTTTCTTTCTTCTTTTCTTTCTTTCTTTCTTTCTTTCTTCATTTTCTCTCTTTCTTCTTTCTTTCTTTCTTTCTTCATTTCTTTCGTCCTTTCTATTTTTCTTTCTTTCTTTCTTTCTGTATCATAGATTACTCTTCAAATCTTCTGTCTCCCCCTCTCTCTTTTTATATCTATCTATCTATCTATCTATCTATCTATCTTTCTTTTCCTTTCTTTCTTTCTTTCTTTCTTTCTGTCTTTCGTTCTTTCTCGTATCACAGATTACTCTTCAAAGCTTTTGTCTCTCTCCTCCCTCCTCTTTCTCTCCCCCCTCTCTCTCTCTCTCTCATTCTTTCTTTTCTTTTCTTTCTTTCTTTCTTTTTAATTCTTAACCCTCCCAATACTGGCATGTAATCGCATAGAATAATGATAATAATTTTTAAAAAGTCTATCTCTAATTTTTCCAAGACGTTGCGTGGGGGTGGGGTTGTAAGTGACTGTCTAGCCACGCCATGCACTCATATAACCAATACCTTATTGGAACAAGTGACTCCTTATTTTCAAACATCCCTTGTCTCCCCACCCCTCCCAATATCATACCCCCACCCCACACACACACGTTCTATTGCATTCATTAATAGCTTATTTGAAAAACGACCAGCAGGAACCACCCCCCAATCAAGTGACTGTTTCTAAATTACGAAAGGATTCAAAGAGAGAGAGAAAGGGGTAGGTCGAGTGATGTTAGAATGACACCCCCGCTCTCTCTCTCTCTCTCTCTCTCTCTCTCTCTCTCTCTCTCTCTGTCTCTGTCTCTCTCTCTGTTTTTCTCAGGGTCATTAAGTTCGTTTTGAAACGGATGTCGACTAAGAAAATGTGCTCCGGATATTTATAAAAGAAACAGACTTTAGTTTAAAAGGTATTTATTCGCGAAGTCCTGCTGACTTATCAGGTGCGAATAGAAATTGGCTTCGTACCAATTTTCTCTTTTTTCGAGAGTGAGACAAAGCGGGAAAACGCAACAAGTCTCAAAGAGAAATGAAAACGAGGCCAATTTGGTGCCATGTTTTTTTTTTTGCTTATATATATATATTCACCAACCCCTCCGCACGAGCAGGATGTAGCACATAGTCAATTTCTTAAGCGGAGTTCAACAGGTTTTGAATTCAGAGTTTTCCTTCTCCTAGACCGGTTGCCTAACCAAGGTTAAAGAGCCCAGTCTGCCCTACTATTTATCCATAGCTGGATAGAATAGGATTCATACATTTCCCAAGGGTATTAGCGCTAAGTGAAATGCAATTACCACGTCCAGGATTTGAACTCGGGGCGACGAGACCATTTCCCATGACTTTAACCATTACACCACACGCTTCCTTTTTTTTTTTGCTTATAGGGGAATCAAAAGTTGATTAAGAATTTTTAAAAATTGGCTTCGTACCATTTTTCTCTTTTCGAGAATGATTGGTTGGTTGGTTTGTTTATTGATTTTAACGGCATATCAACCCGTCCGGGGTTATGTCATGCCTAACAGTTAGGGTATAATACATATCGTGTATTCATATATATACTTTTAGTAATTGGTTTAAAAAATGTGTTAGCATTATTGGGAATTATGTTGTATGGTATTGATTTGTTTCATGTCTATATTCTAGGGTATAATTTTATTTCCCTCAAAAAAGAGAGAATATCCTCCATGTTGACATTTTCAAACAGATCCTTCATATTGTTTGCATTAAATAACAGTTTCTGATGTGAACAAAAAACCTGCATTCCATGAATAAGTGTTTAACTGTCAAGGGTGTTTGACATGTTTCACATTGTGGTTGTTGTTCTTGTTTGAGTATATAGGAGTGTGTTAGTTTTGTATTCGAGATTGAGACAAAGCGGGAAAACTTTTTGCTTATAGGGGAATCAAAAGCTGA
>CM042166.1:81089308-81094308 GCA_023376005.1 Doryteuthis pealeii
CAGCAAATATTAATGATTCTGTTTCTCTTTTGAGGTTTCCTTTTCTTAACCATGTCCAAGTCTTTTCATGTGCAACCTCTTCTATTTGTCGTTTGAAGCGTCCGTATAATTGTTTTTCTTCTCATTTTTGTTTTCTAGTCTTTGTCGTTTTTCTGTTTGTCCATCTGTCACATATATTATTATTATTACTAGCAAATATATGCACCCTCTGGGTGCAAGTATTTAAGTTTAAATGTAATAAAATATTAGATTAAATCAGAAAGGCTAATGAAACTAATTAAGAATTCAAATAAAAAGATTTGAAACGGAGGGGGTATAATCGGAAAATAGAACAACTGAAACTTACTCTTTCATCACTTTCGTTTTTCAATGCTAAATTTTCCTAATTTAACTATTTAGTTAAAATAGGAAGTAAAGAATAAAATTACAATTATTTCTTCTTGTTAATGAATTTTTTTTAGGATTTATTGAAGAGATTTTTACTCATATTCATTAAGATAAAACCAAACAATTAGAAATCAATAATACCAATCACATTTTTATTAAAATCAGTTTTTTAATATCAATATGCAAATTAGCTTTACGTTTACACTGAAAACTGGTATTTTGTTGTATATATAAATACAATTACATGTTATTAGTATTTAGGTAAGGCCAACAGTATTAATAATGTCAAACAGTTTTATTATTAATTGAGGTTTAAATAGAAATAGAATCATGGAGAATGTGACGTAAATAACTAAGGGAATTGTGATTTGAGTAGTAATATAGTTTCGGTTACAGACAGAAAAAACACACAATCTCCATTATAATAAGATTATTATTATCTGCCAGTTGACAATACTAGGTCTGTTCTTCTCGCTGGAAAAGGTGATACGTTTGTTTTTGTGGGTAGTTTTATTCTGACTCTGCTCTCAAATTTTCTGACCTTGTGACAGACTAAGATTAGAACTGGACAAGTTATATATATAAAAAAAAGAATGAATACTGAATAGCTAAAAATAACACATTCTTCTTGATTGAAGTTAAAACGTTAGATTAAGTACTACTCTGAGGAGGGGAGTCCCTAGGGAAAAGTTTTATTGCAATCAACTATACTACTATTTCAATTCTTTCTTTAAAAAAATATTCCCCCGAGAGGCTCGCGAGAACAAGCACAATCCAAATAAATCTGACCTAATTGACAGTATATATTTTACAAGTATGTGAAATATGTGCCGTGTAAGAGCCTACAGGGCACATATCCGCATGTTTAGCTCAGTCGGCAGAGCAGCCGCCTAAGAATCGGAAGGTTCCGAGTTCGATACCAGTCCAGCATGAGTAGCACTGGGTAATCTGACCTGTCCGGTAAAGTGGGTAGCTGGCGGTAGGTGCGGCGCTCTACCGCAGCAAAAACAACCTCCCTGGTCTAGTGCTAGCGAAAAGGGAATAGACTCCCTCGCTGTTCGGTTGATATAGACAATATGCCACTCCATCAAAGAAACTTAATTTTACGCGCACGTGTGTGTGTGTGTGTGTGTGTGTTTGTGTGTGTGTATGTATGTATGTGTGTTTGTGTGTGTGTGTTGTGTGTGTGTATGTATGTATTGTGTGTGTGTTATGTGTATGTGTGTGTATGTGTGTGTGTGTTTATGTGTACGTGTATGTGTGTATGTGTGTGTGTGTGTGTGTGTTGTGTGTTTGTGTGTATGTGTGTATTTGTGTGTTTTGTGTGTGTATGTATGTGTGTGTATGTGTGTGTTGTGTTTATGTGTATGTGTGTGCGTGTGTTTATGTGTACGTGTATGTGTGTGTGTGTGTGTGTGTTGTGTGTGTGTGGGTGGGTGTGTGTGTGTGTGTGTGTGTGTGGCTCTGTGTGTGTGTGTTCGTGTTCATGCGTGTACACATGTGCAGCTATCATTATCATCGTACTGACAATACGGATTACTATGACTCTCCCTCGCTAACCATCTCTATCGTTTATCGCTCCAGTCACGTCTTCCGCACGGCATCCAGTATCCATAAGGAGCTGATCGATGGAGGTTTTTATTGTTCAGCCTACCCTGGCGTGTCCATGACTAAGTGTCCAGAGACAAATGTCACTTATGAGTTCGTCCTTAATTCTTCAACAATGTCCATCCAGTCTTGTTCAATTGGATGGTTTGTGTGATAGGAGGCAAGTGGCCGTCAAGCTGCTTCCAGAATTTATCGTGAATTGTTTCTTTTTATCTTAACGAATACGAGCAAAAATCTTGGGGATAAATCTTAAAAGAAATCCATTAACAAGAAGAAATAACTTTAATATTATACATTACTTCCTAATTTTACTATTTAGTTAAATTAGGAAAATTTAGAAATGAAAGACGGGAGTGATGGAAAATAATGGAAGAGTTAGTTTCAAAGTTGTTCTGTTTTTCAATCATACTCCCTCTGTTCCAAATCTTTTTATCTGCTTTCTTATTTAATTTCATTGGTCTTTCTTATTTAATATAATATTTTATTACATTAAAACTTAAATACTTGCACCCAGAGGGTAAATATATTCACTAATAATAGTAAACAATTCGAAAATTTATCTAGTCTCTTCTAAAAGAAAATTCAGAAACATCATACTTTTTTTTCAAAAACTTTTAGAATGAACTTTTCATCATCATCATCATGTCGCGCATGCAGCACGGGTATCCATGACAATCTTTCGCCAACCTTCCCTATCATTCATTACACCTGGAAGCTCCTCTGCGGAGCAGCCAGCATCTTCACATAACTGGTCAATGTAGCTCCTTGCTGGGCGCCCCACACTTGCATGACCATGTGTTGGCTTCCACAGGAGAACGTCGCTTATGAGTTCATCCTTGCTTTTCCAGCAGTGTCCTGCATGACGCTTTGTTAGGGTCCAGGTGGTGCAGCCATACAACAGTACCGACCCAACCACAGCCTGGAAGAACTGTCGCTTCAGCTTGCTTGGGAGATCGGACCTCCATATGACTGATAAACTATTTGTGGCTGACCATGCCTTTGCTATCCGTGTATTAACATCGCTCTCTGTGGAGGAGATATTAGCACCAAGGTACGTGAATTGTTCTACTGGCTTAAGAGGCTAGCCGTTGAGTGTGGAGATGTTTCCTTTATTTTTGAAACTCATGAACTCTGTTTTACCGGAGTTCACATAGAGGCCTATATTCTTTGCTGCCTCCTCTAAGCTATGTAGCAGTGATTCAGCCTGTGCCGGTGTATCTGCAAGAAGTGCAAGGTCATCTGCATAGTCTGCATCTGTGATTGTTTGTGCGGGATATCAAATAATTTTAAAATAAACTTTTAAGATTACGGTCTTCACAATTCCCGTAACCTAACAATGAATATTACGATATCCTAAAGGGCTTGCACATAAATATTTACAATTAATAATTACTCATAAAATGTAGTACTGTCGTTCAGATATCTCCCGCCAATAATCGCTTTCGTTTATTGACATTCTTTAGCAAATGTATTGCGCACTAACCGAAGATCTGTATAAATAGATCCGGAGAGATTAGGAGATGACGTAGATGATTCACATTGCACTTACGTAATCTAAGAATTAATGTTCTAAAGATTTCTACGGTGTTCTTCGCATATTTTCTTACAACAACTCGCGATCTCAGCAGTTTTTCGTGCGATCAGCATGCTGATACAGTGGCGTAACGTCTGTATCAATATTTATTCTCACCTAAGCAATATTTTGAAAGGGGTATCTCCATCTGGCTGACTTTGTCGATGACTATTTTGCGAGCAGGATCGTTCCTCAAGAGATGAGATCCCCGATCAGAGGGGAGGCAGCATCTCTCTACACCCGATAAATATTTACGCTCCTTGGGTAATACGAAAGTCAAAATAAACAAAGTGGAATGAACACAGCGGGTGGAAATACAGGGGGTAGATCAGGGGAAGTATTCTGAAGGATAAATAATGGGCAGGTGTTACGAATGTGTGTGCAGTGGGTTGGCATTAAATACCTGTGCAAAAAGATAAAACGGTTGGAATAGTTATATATACAGGGTGACTGAAAAGTAACTCGCTATTTCGGACCATATGATCTTTAGGCACCATTTTTCGATCTCGATTCATAAGGACATGTTTTTCATTTACACCTTTAAAATCCGGTTGATTGTTAACAGACGATTTTCAGAATTTTTTTTTTATAAAACTAACCCCTAACCCTAACCCCATAACCCTAACCCTAACCCTAACAAACAACCGGATTTTGACGGTGTAAATGAAAAACATGTCCTTATGAATCGAGATCGCAAAAGGGGTGCCTAAAGGTCATATGGTCCGCGATTTCAAACTATTTATAATCTTTTTATATGCAGTTACATTTTTCTCAATTCTTTAATGTATGTTCCTTAATATACAGGCTGATTGAAAAGTAACTCCTTATTTTAAACTATTTATAATTCTTTTTATATAACCTTTTATTTGTGTCCCTCAAGCTATCTTTAAGGACTCTTAAGGACATTTATCTATTCTGTTTTGTGTTCTTTCTGTTGGACTTTGCTTAGACAATAAAGTCTGTTTGTTATAACTCTTTGTCGTGATTTGTTCAATGTAAATGTTGTGTTGGGTAACTCCTTTTTAGATAACCTAATACATTATAAATAAATTTAAAAAAACTAGCCTGACCTGTGGATATACTACAGAATGATAATTTAATTATTACAATATTTGAATAGTTTACTTAAGAGCTATTGCGAAATGGTTCAATATATAACAAAATATAATGCTCTTGATTTAACTCTCTCTCTCTCTCTCTCTCTCTCTCTCTCTCTCTCTCTCTCTCTCTCTCTCTCTCTCTCTCTCTCTGTTTATCTAGAAATTTCGTAATTTTCTAATTCGTAATGTCGTTTGTTCGATGTGTGTAGAATAAGTCATCCTCCGAAAATAAACCCTAGTGTTATATTTAGTAGTGAAAATTAATATAAGCCCTGTCTTATTTTCGAAGACAGTAGTAGCTTGACTACAAAAGAGTACTTATTAATTCAATT
>CM042166.1:81096808-81109308 GCA_023376005.1 Doryteuthis pealeii
ACCACAAGGTTCCTAGTTCGATACCGGTCCCCGCCAACTCAGCGTATGAGTAGCACAGGTATCTGTGCGGTAAAGTAAGGAGCTGATGGTAGGTGTGGCGCTCCACCTTAGATGCTCAAAACAATCTCCTTCGTCTAGCGCTAGTGAAAAGGAGATAGACTCCCTCGCTGACTGGCTGATACCGACTTTAGGCCACCCCGACGACTTTACTTACTATATCTAAAAATAATATTTTTGTTTAACAAAATTGTGATATGGAATTTTCTTTCTTTCTTTCTTTATTTATTTTAAGTACCTTGTCTTTCTGATCATAGCAAACGTTGTATTTCTATATATCCCGATAAAGATGAGGACAACAGTCAGAAAAATCAAAATAATACAAATGAAGCCTATTTCTGCCCAAAAATTCAGACAAATAATAGAAGGTATGCATTTGTTTTGATCGTTAAATTTGCACGTTTTTTTAATTTGTTCAATGTAAGCTGTGGGATAAATTTCAAATACCGTAACGAAATAAAATGAATCTTGTTGAATTAGTTTCGAAAACCGACACTCGGTTACAAGACGTGTCAGTAAAAAAAAATGTATGTCTATACGCATGCGCGGGTCGAAACGGAAGTCGATTGCAGTGAAATAAACGAAGACAGCGTAAACTGCTCATTTATCATTGTCGGGGAATATCAGTCAAATTTCGGCGAATAATATCAAATGACGAAGGAAAGGCACGACGGTTGAAACGTTCTTTTTTTTTTCTTTTTTTATTCTTTTACTGTTTTTTTTTTTTTTTTTTTTTTAGGTGGGGGGGGGTCTTTTTGTTTGTTTGTTGTTTTTTTGTTTTTGTATTTAGTGTATTTATTTTGTTTATTTATTGTTTTGCAGTTCGGTTCATGTGCAGGAAGACGGACGCCATCAGGCACGAGTACATTAAATCTCTCTCTCTCTCTCTCTCTCTCTCTCTCTCTCTCTCTCTCTCTCTCTCACACACACACACCTACACACACACACAAACACTCTCCCCCCTCTCTCTCTCCCTCTCACACATACACACACACACACACATACACACACCTACACACACTCTCCCTCCCTCTCTCTCTCCCTCACACACACACACACACACACCTACACACACACACGCACTCTCTCTCTCTCTCTTTCTTTCTTACACGAACTCACTCTCTTTTTTTTCTTTCTTTCTTTCTTTCTTTCTTTCTCTTCTTTCTTTTTTGATTTCTTTCTTACACGAACTCACCCTCTTTCTTTCTTTCTTTTTTTTTCTTTCTTTCTTTCTTTCTTTCTTTCTTTCTTTCTCTCTCTCTCTCTCTCTTTCTTTCTTTCTCTTCTTTCTCTCTTACATGAATTCACCCTCTTTCTTTCTATTCTGCTTTTTGCTTCTTTCTTACACGAACTTACCCTCTTTCTTTTTCTTTCTTTCTTTCTTTCTTTCTTTCTTTCTTCTCTTTCTTTCTTCTTTCTCTTTCTCTCATACATGAATTCACCCTCTTTCTTTCTATTCTGCTTTTTTGCTTTCTTTCTTACACGAACTCACACTCTTTCTTTCTTTTTTTGCTTTCTTTCTTTCTTTCTCTCTCTATCTCTTTCTTTCTCTCTCTTTCTCTCTTACATGAATTCACCCTCTTTCTTTCTTTTTCTGCTTTTTTGCTTTCTTTCTTTCTCTGCCCCCCCCCCAAACCACACGATACAAAAGTCTATTTGTGTAATAGTCTAAAGATTTTCAACGTTTTTAGATGAATAATCGGTTTGGTTTTGGTGTATTTGTTTAATGCATAGAAAACCTTCATGGATTATGTAATGCCAAAGCTATCATCGTAGAAGAACCGTAGTGGTACCCCATAGCGGGGGTGGTTTGGTTTGGTTGGTTTGTTTTGGTTTCTTTGTTTAATGGAATATCAACCTTCGCGGGTTATGTAATGCAAAAGCCATCCTTGTAGAATAACAGTAGTAGTACTATTTAACCCATAGCTGGGGGATGATTTGATTTGGTTTGGTTTCTTTATTCAATGGCATATCAACCTTCGTGGGTTATGTAATGCCAAAGCGATCCTTATAAAAGACCAGTAGTGGTACTATTAAACCATAGTTGGGGGATGGACGGTTCATACCTTTTCAAAGAGTATTTGTCCGAAAGGGAACCTACTATCGTGACTGAAGTTCGAACTCGCTTACTTCAGAATCAAAGTTCAGCACGTTAGCTACTCCGCCACATCGAGTTTGACAATAAATTCCTATAGTAAAAATCTTTTCCCAATGCGTTTCTCTAGTAAAAATCATTTTGTAATGCATTCATATGGTAAAAATCATTTGCTAATATATTTCCATAGTAAAAATCATTTTGCAATGTATTCCTGTAGTAAAAATCCATTCCAATGCATTTTTATAGTAAAAATCATTGTCCAATGCATTGTCCAATGCATTTTATAGTAAAAATCATTGTCCAATACATTCTTATAGTAAATCATTGTCCAATGCATTTTATAGTAAAAATCATTGTTCAATGCATTCTTATAGTAGAATCATTGTCCAATGCATTCCTATGGTAAAAAATTTCCGATGCATTTCATAGTAAAAATAATTGTCCAATGCATTTTCATAGTAAAAATCATTGTCCAATGCATTTTCATAGTAAAAATCATTGTCCAATGCATTTTTATAGTAAAAATCCATTCCAATGGATTTTTATAGTAAAAATCATTTGCCAATGGATTTTTATAGTAAAATCATTGTTCCAATGCATTTCATAGTAAAAATCATTGTCCAATGCATTTTTATAGTAAAATCATTGTTCAATGCATTCTTATAGTAGAAATCATTCCAATGCATTCCTATGGTAAAAATAATTTCATCATTTTCATAGTAAAAATAATTGTCCAATGCATTTTATAGTAAAAATCATTGTCCAATGCATTTTTATAGTAAATCATTGTCCAATGCATTCCTATAGTAAAAATCATTGTCCAATGCATTTTCATAGTAAAAATCATTGTCCAATGCATTTTTATATTAAAAATCATTTTCCAATACATTCTTATTGTAAAAATGATTTTACAATGCATTCTTGTAGTAAAAATCTTTTTCCAATGCATTTCTATAACGAAAACAATTTGCCAATGCATTTTTATAATAAAATACGCATTCAGTTTAATTTTCCAATGTATTCGTATAGCAAAAATCATTTCCAATGCTTTTCTATAGTAAAAATCATTTCCAATGCATTTCAATAGTAGGAATTATTTTCTAATGCATTCCTATACTAAAACTGATTTTCAATTTATTTCTATAGAAAAAATCAATTACTACATAAATGCAATCAAATTCTTGGCTTTTGGGCTGGGATTAAAGTGTAGTATCTGTTCCAGACTCTATGCTTTGAGACATAGCCTTCTATACCCGGCCTCGGCTAGGGGTCCAGTGTGCTTCGGCCTCTGGACCGGTAAAGTACAATTAATAGCATCGATCCAAGGGGGCCATCCCCCCATCGACAATTTTTATGTGCCCACGTAAAAACGAGACCTTGTGTCCAGCCCTCATAAGTGGGATGAGCAGGCAAATACCCTTACCTTCTATACCCGGCCTCGGCTGGGGGTCCAGTGTGCTTCGGCCACTGTCCGGTAAAGTGCAAATAATAGCGTCGATCCCAGGGGGCTTTCCCCCCAGGCAATAACTTTGGGGCGGGGCTGGGTTTATTGCCGAGCGCCTGAAGCGCCCCCTTGTGGGGGAATGCCGAGGTGTTCGACGCAATTTTTGTTCTTTCCCACCCATGAGCTTCGCCTTATGGGTGGGCCCACGTTAAAACGAGTCCTTGTGCCCGGCCCATACAAGTGGTTTATGCGGCAAATACCCTTAAAGTGTAGTATCTGTTCATCTATAATCAGGACGTTCATTTAATCCCTGCAATTCCAGCAATGCAGCAGTACCTCCTTAATTTTTCCAAGGGGGGGGGGTAGAGTCGGAGTTGTCCGACGCCAACACGAGAGTGGTCGGCGCGAGTTGGTTTACCCCTCGTTAAACAGACATTGTGTCAAAACTATTCCCAAGGGGAGAGAATTAAACACTAATATGTTCTCATGTGCACCTATTTTATTTCCAGACAACCAGTGACATTTACATAGTGACGTATTGGCCATTATCTAGCCCTAGTCAGGGAGAAAATTAACACCATTTTATTTCGATGCGTTATATTTTAAATATGAGTTTGTTTTTGTTTTTTTAAATAAAGAAGAGAAACTAAATTTGAAAATTATGAGCTAAATAGAAACTTGTTTGATTGATGCGGTTGCAATCCAAAACTGCAAGCCACAAATAATGAAATAGGGTTGGTTGGTTGGTTTTGTGGGGATTTACATAGAAGGGGCCGGGTTAGCTCAGTCGGTAGAGCGTTTGGCTAGAAACCACAAGGTTCCTAGTTCGATACCGGTCCCCGCCAACTCAGCGTTATGAGTAGCACAGGGATCTGTGCGGTAAAGTAAGGAGCTGATGGTAGGTGTGGCGCTCCACCTCAGATGCTAAAACAATCTCCTTGGTCTAGCGCTATTGAAAAGGGATAGACTCCCTCGCTGACTGGCTGATACTGACTTTAGGCCGCCCCGTCGACTTTTCTTACTTTACTTACATAGAATTAAATTAAATCAAAATTAAATAAATAAATAAAAAGTTCTGAGCGTCTTGACTCTAGCGTCCAGACCTAACGGTCAAAAAAAAAAGAAAAAAAAAAGTCTTCATCTATACTTCGAAACAGTTGTGTCTTTTTATTTCACTTCGTCTTTTCATTACCATATTCCCTATAAATATCAGAAGGTTGCGTGTTCATATCACGCCGGGGTCACCAATTTATAGGGAAAATGAAATGAAGAGATGAAGAGAAATAAAAAGACACAACTCTTTCGAAGTATAGATGAAGACCTTTTTTTTATCAGACCGTTAACTCTGGACGCCAGAGTCCAGACGCTCAGAACTTTTTATTTATTATTCAATTTAATTTTATTTAAATTCCCAGTTTCTCAGCCCTTTCAAAACATCCCTGTCGGCTGGGGCTGTGGAATTCACCGACTGCATACCTGCAGAGGGGTAAGACCCAATAAACGGGGTCGTTGAGAGCGATCCGTGAAACTTAATGACGGAATCCTGGTGGCTGAGCAGTCTATGACAGATAGATCGATGAGTGATATATTATATATATATATATATATATATATATATATATGTTTATTTTGATTCCTTAATGAAGCTTGACGGGCGATCGGAGAGCCCCTCCCTCTCAATAGGCTGGTCACATCAAGCCCTAGCACCTACATATTGCTTAGATCCTAGTGCCCTAAAAAGATTACACTTATTTTGATTATATTTTATTTGGTTTCTTTATAAAAAAAAAATCATTCATGTGATTGCTTTTAATACGTTGGAGAATAAACAATAACATAAGAGATCAATGATACCAAGTAATTATTTATTAAATCCGGTTTTGTTAAAACCAGTATGCAAATTAGCCACACCATATATTATGTAAACTTTTATTTCTAAACAATATATAAGACTCATTGCAGGATTTTAAACGCCTATGTGTCAGGTGGCTTCGGTCACTGGTCCTGTGTTGTTAATTAACGGCGTGATCTCAAGGGGTTATCACCCTAGGCAACACCTATCCCTTTGATTTAAAAGGGCAGGGACGGATTTATTGCACAGTACCTGAAGTGCCGCCTTGAGGGGGGAATGCTGACAGGATCGACGCATTTTTGCATCCGCTATCCCATGAGCTTCGGCTCGTGGGTGGTCCTACATGGAAATACTTTATGTGCTAGAAGGCAGTGACTGAGGGTCTTCATGTACTGAGAATGATTTTAAATTCTATTTGATGGTGAGGTTCCAATTCTGGGAGTCTGGGGAATGTGGAGCACCCCTTCATCACCATTGCTTCCTGGTTCACTCTGGCCCGGAGTGGTAGTACCTGTTAGGGTCCCATCTATGAGTATTAAAATGCGTTTATAAAATTGAGTTTGAAAAAAAACTTGAACACCTAACAAGATTGTTTTTGGGGGTCTGAGGTGCAGTGCAACATCTAACATCAGCTCCCCACTTTATCTCACAGTTCGAAGTTGTATTGAACCCAGAACCTTGTGGGTTTTAAGAATTCATTGAAAAAAAAGAAAAAAAAACCCAAAAAACAAGGGCTGAGTTCTGATTTAGTTCGGAAAATTAAAACGGAAAGTTTTTTGGTGGTACCCAATGACAGTTTAACTACAGTCTATGAATTAACATTTTGCAAATTGGGTTAGGGGATTAAGGTTGTTTTTTAATTACGTATTGCTTAAAAAATAAACAACAAAAAACCCAAATTACTATACATTATAAACCATTGAAATTAATTATTGAATCTATTTATTGGAGACAGTTGTTTGTGTTAGTATTGCAATGTAATAATTTTCAATTACTTAGTTAAAAATATTTTTTCAATATTAAAATGTATAGTAATTTGGGTTAATTTGTTTTTTTGTTTGTTTTTTTTTTTTGGGGGGGGGGGTTAAGCAATACGTAATTAGAAACAACCTTAATCCCCTAAAAACCGTAACCCAATTCGCAAATGTTAATTCATAGACTGTAGTTAAACTGTCATTGGGTACACCAAAAAACTTTCCGTTTTATTTTCCGACCTAAATCAGAAGTCAGCCCTTTTTATATGTGTTCTTATTTAATTTCTTTAGTTTTTCTAATTTAATATATTTAATTACATTAAAATTTAAATAATTACACCCAGAAGGTACATATTTAGCTAGTTCTGGTAGAGTGTCCGGCTGGGAACCTTGAGGTTCTGGTTCGATTCCAACCCTCGAGACTTATTGAGACAGTTGTTTGTGTTAGTATTGCAATGTATAATTTCAATTAAACTTAGTTAAAAAAATATTTTTTCAATATTAAATGTATAGTAATTTGGGTTAATTTGTTTTTTTGTTTGTTTTTTTTTTTTGGGGGGGGGTTAAGCAATACGTAATTAGAAACAACCTTAATCCCCTAAAACCGTAACCCAATTCGCAAAATGTTAATTCATAGACTGTAGTTAAACTGTCATTGGGTACCACCAAAAAACTTTCCGTTTTAATTTTCCGACCTAAATCAGAAGTCAGCCCTTTTTATATGTGTTCTTATTTAATTTCTTTAGTTTTTCTAATTTAATATATTTAATTACATTAAAATTTAAATAATTACACCCAGAAGGTACATATTCTAGCTAGTTCTTGGTAGAGTGTCCGGCTGGGAACCTTGAGGTTCCTGGTTCGATTCCAACCCTCGAGACTTATTGAGACAGTTGTTTGTGTTAGTATTGCAATGTATAATTTCAATTAAACTTAGTTTAAAAAAATATTTTTCATCAAATGTACAGTAAGGCAGGAGGCCGGGACGAAACTCCGCAAAGAGTACCGATGCCTTTTTTTTCTTTTCATAAGCGAGAAATTCATTCTAAAGACTTAAACACTAATTTAAAGTTTAATGCCTTTTTTTCTTTTTTTTTTTTTTGGTGATTCTTCAAGAAATTCTTCAGGTCTATTTAGAAAAATAAAGGTTCGTGATATCCCTTTTTTTTTTTTTCGGTACGTTAGATTGAGTCGAAAAATAGAATGGTGTTTTGCGTCTTGGCATCTGACGAACTCCGACTTAGTGACTGCTGCTGCTGCTGATGCTGATGCTGCTTCTTTTAACTGTTTGTCCTTTTTTTTCTTCTTTTTTTCTTTCTCTTTTTTCTTTTTCTTTTTCTTTTTTTTTTCTTTCTTTTTTCTCTTCGTTTTAAGCTGGCGACATGTTTGTCGGCAGTGAAGGTGGGCAGGCGCCGGCAGACGTCAGAAGTGACACTCTCGCCGCCAGTGCCGAAAACAAGCGTAACTTTGGCGAACACGATAGGTACGGATGATCGCCATCAGTTATGTGGGTCTTCTATCTTAAAAAGTGGCGAATTTCTTTTGAAGATGGAAAGGGGGGGGAGGGAGAGGGCGAGAGGGGAGGGGAGGAGCGAGAGTGAGTTTGAAAGATGGAGACGCCGGTCCCGGTCCCGGTCGCAGTCGCGGCAATCGGCGAAAAAGGAAAGAAGAAGAAGAAAAGTGGAAAGGATAAAGAATGGATGAAGATTAGAAGAAGGGGAAGAGAGAGGAGAGGATCGAGATGGTAGAGGTGAAGTGTGAGGATGTCAGTGTGAGAAGGCTTGCAAAATAAGAATGCAGTATATCTCTGATTATATAAAAATTGGGATTTCCAAAAATGTCATGAAAGACACGGACAGCAATTATAGCAGATGCACCATGATAGAGTAAGGAAAAGGACTCATCCTATAAGCACACCACTGTACAATCAGACCCTACATATATATATAACCTAATATTATAGTATAAAATATATATATATAAATCACAGGATAACATAATAAATTAACTACTATGCTCACGTCTATTCCATTATCAATCTACTTGTGTCATAAACATATAATGCTATGTAATGTATCTAGTCAGTCTGCTTCATATCTATCTAGAATGTGCTCATATCTGCATTATCAAATCTATCAACATCTGTTTCCAAATATCTAATCCCACACACACACATACATAACACACAACACACACGCATACACACACTCACTCACACACACACACACACACACAAATATTATAATATAACTGATATAATATACATATAAATACAATATAGTAATATTATATATATAGTACAAGAATACAAATAGATACTATATGATAAATAACAGTTCACAGCAAACAAAAAATATTAATCACCTCATAGCATGACATCCGTTTAATCTATCATATTCTACTCTATCTACTCTATATCTTATAATATAATATACGTATATAGATATAAAAATCATACTAATAAATCTATATATATATATATATATAATAAATAATATTGTAGAGTCCAGTACGTTACTCGTGTTTTGAATATTATCTTATATGAGGATCTAATTTTATCTGTAACATAATACTCACTTATAGTAATTACATAATTATAATGTATATATATAAAAATTTTATAACCAAAAAAAAACCCCAAATTATCTAGTTAAGTTATATTTAAGTAATTAAATAAATAATATATATGTGTGATGTGTGTGTGATTGTGTGTGTGTGGAGTATGTAGTGATGTTGTGTGTGGATAAGGTATCCTATATTTATATTAGTGAAAATATATATATACATGTAATATAAGAATGGCTAAGTATAATTTAGGTAATATAATGTAATTAACATTATAGGTATTGTGTGTGTGTGTGTGTGTGGTGTGTGTGTGTTATTAAACGAGATCGTGAGATTTTATGTATGTCTGGACAAAGATAACAGTAGGAATATGTAATCACAAATTCTTGGATAATACTTGGGATACTGGTTATTTATAACCAATTATATACATATATTAGAGGATAATTTATAACTTATTTTATTGGACTAAAAATTATGTTTCTTTCACTATATATATTATACATACCCCTATACTCATTACTAATATCCATATTATCTATATATATATTATTACTCATATATAATAATATATATACGACCACAAAGATAATCATAGTTATATAAAACTCTTAATACAAATAACATATAAAAACTACAATAACTATCCGAAATATGGCATCTGAATATATTAACCCCAGTAATACTAATTCAGCCATCAGTATAACAGTGACAAATATATATCAAATATTATATCGTCATAATCAACATCCTATTACATATTATAATAAGTTATTAATTTAATTTAATAATATACACAGGTACATAAGATTAAGTAACTAATACATATCAATTACAGATACGGTTTTATTATTTATAGATATATCAACATATACCATATTTTATATTATACTGATATCATAAGGAATACAAACTAGGTTATATGCTAAATATTCCACAAGATACACTGTTTACTTTCTATATATCATATTCAAAATAGATTTCATATTATACTGTCAACAGATATGAAAAATTTTTAATGTATCAAATACTATTCACAAATTACCATAGATAATATAGTAAACTAACTTAGATAATAGGTTATAATAGTAAAATAGTTATAGTAATATATATAATAAATATAAATAATATAAATATATATCAACCACTGATCAATGATAAAATATTAAAAAATATAATAATTCCAATTAAAATTAGTATATGAAATATCAAATAATAATGATACACTAATCATGAAATATAGTTTTGGCTATGACCTAATCACATTATGAATAAGTGTCATATATATATCAAAGACATACACTTATCCAATATGCTATCAACTATAAAAAGTCGTCGGGGGCGGCCTAATGCAGGTATTAGCTACAGCGAGGAGTTTATCCCACTTTCAATAGCGCAATAGACCATAGGAGATTAGTAGCATTAGCAATCTGAGGTGGAAGCGCCACAACACATCCGCCATAGAGCCTTCGGCCTTATTAAGAAATATACAGTTACGAGCTTGCAATTAATCCTCATTGTTATCCGCACTAAGATCCTGTGCTATCTCTCATACAGCTGAGTTGGACGCTAGCAAGAACACGTGTATTCGAACTAGGAATTTCCTTGTAATTTCTAGCCGAACGCTCTTACCGGGACTGGAGCTAACCTGTGCTATCACAGATACATCTTATTATTAATGGAGATTGTGGGTTTGTATGTCTGCAACCGAAACTATATACTATTCAAGTCACAATTCTCTTTGTTATTTACATTACATTCTCCATGATTTCATTTTATATTTAAACCTCAGGTTATTAATAAAATTGTTTACATCATTAATACCGTTAACCACATATACATACTAATAAACATGTAATTGTATTTATATATACAACAAAATGGCGGTTTACAGTGTGAATGGGAAGGCTAATTTGCATATTGATATTAAAAAAGTTTTGATTTTAATGAATATGTGCTTAGTATTATTGATTTCTAATTGTTTGGTTTATATTTAATGAATATTGAGCAAAAATCTCGGGATAAATCTTAAAAGAAATCCATTAACAAGAACAAATAACTTGTAAATATTATTCTTTACTTCCCATTTTTTAACTAAATAGTTAAATTAGGAAAATTTAGCAATGAAAGACGGGAGTAAGGAAAATGATGGAAGAGTTAGTTCCAAAGTTATTTCTATTTTTCAATCATACCCCCTCTGTTCCAAATCTTCTAATCTGCATTCTTATTCAGTTTCATTAGCCTTTCAAATTTAACATGATATTTTATTATATTTAAAACTTAAATACTTGCTAGTATGTTTAATATATATTATCACAGATGTGTATGTATTTATATTTGGTCTGTTGTCCTCTTCTTAATTGTTATATACACAACGTTTCGACCGATTTGTCCTCCACTTTTTTCCACGTCTTTCATGTCGAACTCGGGATTTCTTCACGTCATGATCGGGATCCTTCACGGATCTTTGGACCGAACCTTTTATCTAATCAAATGAAGTAGATTGTTCTCACTCAGTTAACCATGACCGGATACAATATTAAGATATAGTGAGTATTCTATGACATTTTAGCCTAAAGTCAGGATTGAACCTGTGACCTCCAGATGACTGTCACTTAGAACTGTATTAACTAAACCCTTAATCCATTACGCTATATGGCCAACTGAAAAGTTCATGAATATTATTAAGAATTATAATGATATTACGAATTATCAAATTTAATCTGAAAAATTCTAATAAATATTATGAAAGATATATTGATTTTATATATACTATCACAGATACATAGGTATTATATCTTTATATCACAGGGTAGGTTATATATATATATATATATATATATATTATATATTATATATATATATATGTTTTAAACTATCACATAAATAACTTTTGTAAATTACTATCAGCAGATACGATATATTTTTTATAAACTGTCACAGACCCATAGGTTTTATATATACTATCATAGATACACAGAATATATATATATATATATATATATATATATATATATATATATATATATTATACATAAGTCGTCGGAGTGGTCTAATGTCGGTAACAGCCAATCTGCGAGGGAGTCTATCCCCTTTTCACTAGCGCTAGACCAAGGAGATTGTTTTTGCGTCTGAGGTGAAGCGCCACAGCTACCATCATCTCCTTACTTTACCGCACAGATCCATGTGCTACTCATACGCTGAGTTGGCGAGGGCCGGTATCGAACTAGGAACCTTGTGGTTCCTAGCCGAGTGCTCTACCGACTGAGTCTACATATACTATCACAGATACATAAAATGTATATTTACAAACAAAAATGCATATATTTTTATATAGTACCACAAATACATGTATATCATATATACTATCACATACACATAGGTTTTATGTATACTCTTACATGTTATTAGGTTTTATATATATCATCACATATACATAGATTATATATATATATATATATATATTTATTATGTATATATATCACATGTGTATAGGTTATATAAATTATC
>CM042166.1:81114308-81134308 GCA_023376005.1 Doryteuthis pealeii
CATTAACTTGCAAATAGAATTTTTTACCTATATATGGTATACTAACAGGTAATACCAGTAATGGCAATAAAAGTGTACTTCACACGCACCAGAGCACCATTAGATGCAATTTAGCGTTATACCCAAGACATTTAGGCAACTGGGTCATGGTTTACTCAATCACCAAGATCCCTACTTTAAACTGCACACAGCAGCTCTCTCCTCACTGTGATCCTACCATAAACCACTGGCAGAGCCTCTTGCCCGCGTCACTTGTTTACAGTGAAAAACCACGACCGGATTAATAGGAAGGGGGTGGTTCTTTAAATCCGATTTTTCTGTAGATGGGAAGGGATTATTTTTTAGTCATAAAACCACTATTGGAAATATTAGTGTGTTTGATCATAATGTAAATAATTAATCTGATACGAGGATTTTGAGCTTAAGATGAAATTACCGACGATATATTTACCATCGGAGAATTTACCAAACATCAACTTACTAACGATGAAGTCACCAGCGGTGAAGTTTCTATTCGTTGAAGTTAACCATGAAGTTACCAACGATGAAGTTACCAACGAGTAAGTTAACATAAGATGAAGTTACCAATGATGAAATTACCAACGATGAAGTTCTCATACGATGAAGTTATCAGCGATGAATTTACCAACGATGAATTTACCAACGATGAAGTTACCAACGATGAAATTCTCATATGATGACTTTATCAACGATGAATTTACCAACGATGAAGTTAACATAAGATGAATTAACCAGAGATGAATTTACCAACGATGAAGTTATCAGCGATGAAGTAACCAGAGATGAAGTTACCAACGATGAAGTTAACATAAGATGAATTTACCAACGATGAAGTTACCAACGATGAAGTTCTCATACGATGACGTTACCAACGAAGAATTTACCAACGATGAAGTTAACATAAGATGAATTAACCAGAGATGAATTTACCAACGATGAAGTTACCAACGATGAAGTTATCAGCGATGAAGTAACCAGAGATGAAGTTACCAACGATGAAGTTACCAACGAAGTAGTTACCATACGATGAAGTTACCAGGGATGAAGTTACCAACGATGAATTTAACAGCAGAGAATTTACCAATGATGATGTTACCAACGACACATTTACCAACGATGAAATTATCTCGATAAAGTTACCGATGAAGTTACTACGATGAAGTTACCGACGATAAAGTTACCAACGATAAAGTTACCGATGAATTTGCCATACGATGAAGTTACCATACGATAAAGTTACTAACGAAGTAGTTACCATACGATGAAGCTACCAGGGATGAAGTTACCAACGATGAATTTACCAGCAGAGAATTTGCCAATGATGATGTTACCAACGACAAATTTACCATACGATGAATTCTCGATAAAGTTACCGATGAAGTTACCAGGGATGAAGTTGCTAACGATGAATTTACCTGCAGAGAATTTACCAATGATGATGTTACCAACGACAAATTTACCATACGATGAATTCTCGATAAAGTTACCGATGAAGTTACCAGGGATGAAGTTACTAACGATGAATTTACCTGCAGAGAATTTACCAATGATGATGTTACCAACGACAAATTCACCAACGATGAAATTATCTCGATAAAGTTACCGATGAAGTTACTACGATGAAATTACCGACGATAAAGTTACCAACGATAAAGTTACCGATGAATTTGCCATACGATGAAGTTACCATACGATAAAGTTACTAACGAAGTAGTTACCATACGATGAAGCTACCAGGGATGGATGAACCAACGGATGAATGACCGATCGATGTGATGATGTTACCAACGACAAATTTACCATACGATGAATTCTCGATAAAGTTACCGATGAAGTTACCAGGGATGAAGTTACTAACGATGAATTTACCTGCAGAGAATTTACCAATGATGATGTTACCAACGACAAATTTACCATACGATGAATTCTCGATAAAGTTACCGATGAAGTTACCAGGGATGAAGTTACTAACGATGAATTTACCTGCAGAGAATTTACCAATGATGATGTTACCAACGACAAATTTACCATACGATGAATTCTCGATAAAGTTACCGATGAAGTTACCAGGGATGAAGTTACTAACGATGAATTTACCTGCAGAGAATTTACCAATGATGATGTTACGAACGACAAATTTACCATACGATGAAATTATCTCGATAAAGTTACCGATGAAGTTACTACGATGAAGTTACCGATGAATTTGCCATACAATGAAGTTACCATATAATGAATATTGCCGAGTTTTTTTTTTGTTTTTGTTTTGTTTTTGGGGTTTTTTTTTTTTGTTTTCGTTTTTCTTAAGGTTTTCTTATAAAACATTGTGCAAGTAAGGATTTAGTCGGCCACAAATAGATTATCAGTCATATGGAGGTCCGATCTCCCTAACAGGCTGAAGCGACAGTTCTTCCAGGCTGTGGTTGTGTCAGTGCTGTTATATGGCTGCACCACCTGGACCCTAGCTAAACGTCTTGAGAATAAGCTAGATGGGAGCTGCACAAGGATGCTGCAAGCAGTGTTGAACAAGTCATAGAAACAGCACCCGACAAGGAAACAGCTATACGGTCACCTGCCCCCCATCTCACAAACTATCCGAGTGAGACGTACAAGGCATGCAGGACACTGCTGGAGAAGCAAGGATGAACTCATAAGCGACGTTCTCCTGTGGAAGCCAACACGTGGTCATGCAAGTGTGGGGCGCCCAGCAAGGACCTACATTGACCAGCTATGTGAAGATTCTGGCTGTTCCGCAGAGGAGCTTCCAGGTGCAATGAATGATAGGGAAGGTTGGCGAGAGATTGTCATGGATACCCGTGCTGCATGCGCGACATGATGATGATGATGATTCATTGGCTCATCTAATGTCAGTTAGTTAGTACTTAGTGTGGGTTGGCAGTTGAGATGGATCTGATGAAAGAAAAAAACAATGTTTTGGCATTTTCATAATGCACTCTTTGCATAAAATGGCGTCGACGGACAATTTGACAGCAGCAGATTTAAAGGCGTCGGGCGGAGACGACGACGACGACGACGACGACGGCGAGGATGGTGTATCGTTACTTTTGCCGCTAAATATGACGTCAGTGAAAATTGGAGATGGATTGTAGAGATATTTGGCAAGAAATTATAAAAATAATGTCGAATACATACCGAGAGAAAGAGGGGGGATGGTGAGAGAAAGAGAGACAGAAGAGAAGGAGAAGAGATTAGAGAGAGAGGGGGGAGAATTGAGGGAGAGAGAAAGAGAGAGAGAGGGAGAGAAAGAGAGTGGGAGAGAGAGAAGAATTTTGACAGAAAGAGTGTGAGAAGAGAGAGAGACGAGAGAGAGAGAGAGATAAGAGAGAGAGGTTGAGCAGAAGAGTTAGGGAGAGAGGAAAGAGAGGGCGGGAGATAAAAGGATGGTGACAGAAAGAGAAAGAGAGAGAGGAGAGAGAAGAGAGAGAGGGGAAAGAGAAAGAGTGGGAGAGAGATAACAATTTTGACAGAAAGAGTGAAAGAGATAGATAGATAGATAGATAGAGAGAGAGAGAGAGAGAGAGAGAGAGAGAGAGTAAGGGTTGAAACAGAAGAGTCAGGGAGAGAGGAAAAAGAGAGGGCGGGAGATAGAAGGATGGTGACAGAAAGAAAGAAAGAGAGAGAGAGTGAGAGAGAGAGAGAGAGAGAGAGAGAGAGAGAGAGAGAGAGAGAGAGAGGATAAAAGTTCGAGCATAAGAAAACAAGAAAAGAGAGACAGAGACAACGCATAGAGAAAAAGACGTTGAGAGAGTTAGAAAAGAAAGAGAAAGAGAATGAGAGAGAGAGAGAGAGAGAGAGAGAGAGAGAGAAGAGAGAGAGATGTGATGATGATGATGATGATTGAGAGAGAGGAGACCATCCTGAGAGCAAGAGAGAAGAACACAAGAGAGCTAGAGACGACAGAGAAAAAGACTTCAGAGAGAGAGAGAGAGAGAGAGAGAGAGGGGGGAGGGGAGGAGAGAGGAAGGGAGAGAAGAAAGAAAGAGAGAAAAAACGATCTAGAGAGAGAAGACGAGAATAAGAGCATGAGAGAAGAACAAAAGAGAGACGACAGAGAAAAAATATTACAGATAGATAGATAGAAGATAGATAGATAGATAGATACAGAGACAGAGACAGAGAAAGAAAGAAAGAAGAAAAAGAAAACAGATAGAAAGAGAGAGAGAGAGAAGAGAGAGAGAGAGAGAGAGAAGGAAGGGAAGACAAGAGAGAAAAGAGAGAAGACGAAAGAGAGGGCGAAGAAAAGTACAAAAGAGTATTAGAGAGACGTCAGAGAAAAAAGATGACATAGTGAGAGAGAGAGAGAGACAGAGACAGAGACAGACAGAGAGAGAGAGAGAGAGAGAGAAGATGACAGAGAGGGGGGAAGAGAGGGGAAGGGGGTTGGTGATTTATTAGTTTCTTCTCAGACTTTAGTACGAGTATGACGAGTCTAAACCTAATGCCAGCTCTACGAAGGTCACTTAGTGCTAATCTCCCGAGAAAGAGATACGTTCCCAAAATTCCTCAACCTAGAAGCACCCAGTGCTTCCCATGAATTACAAGCTGAGACAAAAGACACGGTTTCAAATCATACTGCAGTCAGAACCGCTGAAAATTACCAATTTTTTTTTCTGCTAGAAAAGATTAGTCTCAATCTACTGGCGTATGACAGTGATCAAGCCCTGGGCATCAAAATCGCCATTAACCCATTCCACCCTATTACCAATAAGATATTTCTTTCTAAAACTCCATAAATGAGAGAGATCTATTAATGGTGTCCATTTCCAGTGTCACAGAGTATCTTTAAGGATTATATATATATATATATATTATAAAATGGGTACAAGAGATAACCTACTCGAGTTTCACCATAAGGATCTCAGGGATAAATCCACTGAATTAATCGAGACACCGATTAATAGCAGTCGATTTCACGTGTGTGATCATTGAATTAAAATGTTCGTTGCGAAATTTGCTCTACTTTTGATTTGTAGACTAATTAATTTGCACAGTAAGTGTAGTACAGATTCAAAATAACCGTTACGGGGAAATATACAGGGAATGTGAGTGACCCGATGTGATCCTCTATTGTCCTCTTCTCTGATTCACAGTGCGAACGTGGGAAATTAGTTCAGAAAATCAGTTTTTGACTGATGACTGGATGAGACAGACGAGTATGGCGTCTCTCGTCTAATAATAAAAATCTCCGCGTGTTTATTTGTTAGCTCGGAATTCATAAAATGAAATATGAGCTCGTGTTATTAATCAAAAACAAAGTAACAACACAAAACGTCCCAGAACAGACCCAGAATAACAGAAGATCCAGCTAAGGTGACCAGCCCAACCCGGCCCAGAAACAGATAGAGTCTTTGCTTAATAGTGTCATTTCTAACTAAGACACTATTAAACAAAGACCCGCTTTTTTTCAACATACTCTTAGTCAAATTTGTGTTAAAAAGGTACAATATATCTGCAATGTATTCTATTTTTATCTCACGAGGGAGGAAAATGCGAATGTCGTAGATGTATCTAAAATATTTAGAGCTATTGGGTAATCTATATTTAAAGGGACCAAATTCCTGGCCTTTTTAAATATAGATTAGCCAATAGCTCAACATATTTTAGATACATCAACGACATATTCATTTCCCTTCCTCAAAAGATACTTTATGCTGATAAGTTTTTGTCTTTTGTTTTATACTTTATAGTAAATATGTTACACTTAATATTTATTCTCCCATGTGGATGAGCAGTTCATGACATGCAATACTCCACTTTGGCCCTATCTTGGGCTAGACGGGCGGTCGGAGAGGCCCCCTCCGATCAATCGGCTGGTCACGTCAAGCCCTAGCATCTATATGATTTTCCCAACACTATTTCCCTTATGGCAAGCCCCAACCCCTTTTTTATCATATGGGTGTTAGAAGGCGATGGTTGCGGGTCTACATGTCCTGGGAATGAAATTAAACTCTGTCTGATGGTGAGATTCCAGTTTTGGAGGTTTGGGGAATGTAGAGCACCCCTTCATCACCATTGCTCCCTGGTCCACTCTGACCCGGAGTGGTAGTACCTGTTAGGGTCCCATCTATGGGTTAAATAGAAAAAATGTATTTATAAAAAAATTGTATTATCCATTAAGAATTGATTTATTTCAAAACTTTATCGGCATTAAATGACCCACTGAGGTTGATATGCCGTAAAACAAAACAAACCAAAACAAACCAATATCTATTCTAAAAAATTAAGATTAATTTCAAATACTATACAAATAAACAGTCAAGTAAGGTAATACCATTATCATATATATATATATATATTATATATATATATATATATAAAGTCGTAGTCGGGGTGGCCTAACGTCGGTATCAGCCAGACAGCGAGGGAGTCTATCCCCTTTTCACTAGTGCTAGACCCAGCTGGTTTTTTAGCGTCTGAGATGGAGCGCCACACCTAATATCAAATCAGTTTACCGCACATATACCTGTGTACTCATACGCTGAGTTGGCGAGGGTTGGAATCGAACCAGGAACCTCAATGTTCGCAGCCGGACACTCTACCAAGAACTCTAGATATGTACCTCTAGGTGTAATTATTTAAATTTTAATGTAATGAAATATATTAAATTAGAAAAACTAAAGAAATTAAATAAGAACACATATAAAAAGGGCTGACTTCTGATTTAGGTCGCTGGCGAATTTACCTCGGATAAAAAGTACAAACATATCGAAAGAAATTATCATAGTGTGATATATTCACGGCTCCTGCTAGTAAATCAATAATTTCCTCATCCCGATTTAATGTGATATGCTTTTTCATAAAAAGGACATTTGTTTTACCATCTGGTTCCTGATCTACGAAAAACTACTAGAAGATTTGAACGCCTACGACTAAAGATCATAAAAAAGAAAAATATTCCGTGGACTTTAACAATACCTGGCTATATATATATATATATATATATATATATATATATAGATAAGTATGTAAACACGATGTTTTGGTATGGCTTTTTGCCGACAAAGGGCGTCTTCCTATCTATAGCTCTGCTGATGAGGCCTAATAGGTCGAAATGTACATAACAGAGGTTGATTTTTTTTTCGATTTGTTTAGCCTTACATTTAAATAGGCATCCCGCTTATTTAATTAATTATTAATCAATTAATTTTTTCAAAAATTAGGTTACGACTTCAGTTGAGGCACATATCTCCCAAATATATATATATATATATATATATATATATGTATAATATTATATATTTTATATAGAGAGAGAGAGAGAGAGAGAGAGAGAGAGAGAGAGAGAGAGAAACGAGAGAAGAGAGGAAGGAGAGGAGAAAGTAAAACATAATAGATGGAATATTTTTCTTGCGTGACAATGAGACAATAAGACGATAGATATGATTAATAAACGGAAGAATCTATACCCAAAACGAGGCTTGCTGGTGACGTCAGCAGTTCGACCAATGAAATTTACTGAAGGTTTCAAAACTTTTTTTTTATATCTCTCAAGATGAACTGAGTGTTTCAGAAAAATTGATATCATTTCGTAATCTGACCAAATAACCTGACTAATTCACGTCAAATGATCTTAAAAAAATAGAAATACATACACACAACTGCCCTTTATATAGTTAGATTACATTTGGACATACCATGCACATAACTTCCCTTTATGTATGGTATAGATTACATTTGACATACATACACACAACTGCCTTTATATATGTATAGATTAAATTTGGACATACATACACACAACACATGCCCATCTATATATGTATAGATTACATTTGGAGCATACATACACGCAACTGCCCTTTATATATGTATAGATTACATTTGGATATCATACACACAAATGCCCAATTTTGACTATATGATATTGATTAACATTGCGGACCATACATACACACAACTGCCCTTTATGTGTATAGTAATTTACTTCGGACATACACACAACTGCCCTATATTAATGTATAGATTACATTCGGACATTACATACACACAAGCTGCCCTTACTAATATGTATAGATACATTGGGCATCCGTCCTGTCGGTGGGGGCGTTAGTTTGCAGCCGACTGCACCTCTGCAGCAGGGGTAAGACTCCCCCAATGGCGGCCACCTGTTGGCCGTGGGTTGGCGACCCGTTGATGCTTAAGGATAGTAGTGCCCACGGTGATGAATTATACTATGAGCAGTTCATGACATGCAAATACTCCAACTTTGGCCCTTCTTGGGCTAGACGGGCCGGGTCGGAGAGGACCCCTCCGATCAATCGGCTGGTCACGTGCAAGCCCTAGCTCCTATATGATTGCCCCAACCCTATTGCCCTTATGGCAAGCCCCAAAACCTTTTTTTTAATTCATTGGGTGCTAGAAGCGGTGACTGAGGGTCTACATGATCCTGGTGACATGCAGCGTTAAACTCTATCTGATAGGTGAGGTTTCCAGTTTTGGAGGTTGGGCGAATGCTGGAGACCCCCATCACCATTGCTCCCTGTCCCACTCTGACCCGGAGTGGTTAGTACCTGTTAGGTCCCATCAATGGGTTAAATAGAAAAATGTATTTATAAAAAAATTGTATTATCCATTAAGAATTGATTTATTTCAAAACTTTAATTGGAATTTCCATTAAATGACCCACTGTGAGGGTCTGGATATGCCGTAAAACAAAACAAACCAAACCAAACCATTTGGACATACATACACACAACTGCCCTTTATATATTGTATAGATTAAATTGTTAACAGTATGGGTTGACACAACTTAAGAAGTCTATGTTAAATTTCGCAGAAACGTTCTTTTTCTTTTACAATGAACGGTATTATATAAGTGGAAAGAAAACAGGATATCACATAAAATCGGGATAGGGGAGAATTATTGATTTTACTAGCAGCGAGCCGTTGAATAGTACCACAGTATGATAATTTCTCATGACAAAATTCGCTAATATTTGCCATAAGAGCATTGCAAAGAGGTTCAATATGCAAAAGTATAATAATCTTGATTCAACTTCTCTCACTTATTTTTTTCAATTTATTTCANTGTTTTGTTTTTTTACGGCATATACAACCTCAGTGGGTCATTTAATGCCAATAAAGTTTTTGAAAGTAAATCATTCTTAATGGATAATACAATTTTTTTTAAATAACATTTTTCCTATTTAACCCCATGATGGACCTGTAATCTAACAGGTACTATCCACTCCGGTCAGAGTGGACCAGGAGGCAAATGGTGATGAAGGGTGCTCCACAAATTCCCCAAGACCATCCAAAACTGGAACCTCAACCATCAGAAGTAGAGTTTAACCTCATCCCAGGACTGATGTAGACAGCCTCAGTCACCGCCTTCGTAGCACCCATATGATAGGGGTTTGGCTTGCCAATAAGGCAATAGGGGTTGGGGCAATCATATAGGAGCTAGGGCTTGACGTGACCAGCCGATTGATCGGAGGGGGCCTCTCCGACCGCCCGTTAGCCCAAGATAGGGCCAAAGTGGAGTATTGCATGTCATGAACTGCTCATATCCACCTGGGCTCTATCCTTAAGCATCACGGGTCGCCACCCACGGCCAACAGGTGGCCCCATTGGGGGAGTCTTACCCCTCTGCAGAGGTGCAGTCGGTGCAAACTAACGCCCCACCGACAGGACGGATGTCCAAATGTAATCTATACAATATATAAAGGGCAGTTGTGGTATGTATGTCCGAATGTAATCTATACACATATATAAAGGCAGTTGTGTGTATGTCCGAATGTAATCTATACATACATAAAGGGCAGTTGTTGTGTATGTATGTCCGAATGTAATCTAACATATATAAAGGGCATTGTGTGTATGTATATCCAAATGTAATCTATACATATATAAGGGCAGTTGCGTGTATGTATGTCCAAATGTAATCTATACATATATTAAGGGCAGTTTGTGTGTATGTATGTCCAAATTTAAATCTTACATATATAAAGGCAGTTGTGTGTATGTATGTCCAAATGTAATCTATACATACATAAAGGGCAGTTATGTGCATGTATGTCCAAATGTTAAATTATCATATTATAAAGGGCAGTTGTGTGTATGTATTCTATTTTTTAAGATCATTGAACGTGAATTAGTCAGGTTATTTGTCAGATTACGAAATGATATCAATTTTTCTGAAACACTCAGTTCATCTTGAGAGATATAAAAAAAAGTTTTGAAACCTTCAGTAATTTCATTGGTCGAACTGCTGACGTCACCAGCAAGCCTCGTTTTGGGTATAATTCTTCGTTCATTAATCATATCTATCGTCTTATTGTCTCATTGTCACGCAAGATAAAATATCCATCTATTATGTTTATCTTTCTCCCTCTCCCTCTCTCTCTCTCTCTTTCTCTCTCTCTCTCTCTCTCTCTCTCTCTCTCTCTCTCTCTCTATATATATATAATATATATATATATATATATATATTATATATATATATATATATTTGGGAGAATATGTGCCCAACTGAAGTCGTACCTAATTTTGAAAATTAATTGATTAATAATTAATTAATTAAGCGGAATGCCTATTTAAATGTAAGGCTAAACAAATCGAAAAAATCAACCTCTGTATGTACATTTCGCCTATTAGGCCTCATCAGCAGAGCTATAAGATAGGAAGACGCCCTTGTCGGCAAAAAGCCATATCCAAAAACATCGTGTTACATACTTATCAATATATATATATATATATATATATATATATATATATAGCCAGGTATGTTTAAGTCCACGAATATTTTTCTTTTTTATGATCTTTAGTCGTAGGCGTTCAAATCTTCTAGTAGTTTTTCGTAGATCAGGAACCAGATGGTAAAAAAATGTCCTTTTTATGAAAAAGCATATCACATTAAATCGGGATGAGGAAATTATTGATTTACTAGCAGGAGCCGTGAATATATCACACTATGATAATTTCTTTCGATATGTTTGTACTTTTATCCAGTAAATTCGCACAGCGACCTAATCAGAAGTCAGCCCTTTTTATATGTGTTCTTATTTAATTTCTTTAGTTTTTCTAATTTAATATTATTTCATTACATTAAATTTAAATAATTACACCTAGAAGGTACATATTCTAGCTAGTTCTTGGTAGAGTGTCCGGCTGCGAAACATTGAGGTTCCTGTTCGATTCCAACCTCTCGCCAACTCAGCGTATGAGTAGCACAGGTATATGTGCGGTAAACTGATTTGATATTAGGTGTGGCGCTCCATCTCAGACGCTAAAAACCAGCTGGGTCTAGCACTAGTGAAAAGGGATAGACTCCCTCGCTGTCTGGCTGATACCGACGTTAGGCCACCCGACTACGACTTTATATATATATATATATATTATATATATATTATATATGATAATGGTATTACCTTACTTGACTGTTTATTTGTATAGTATTTGAAATAATCTTAATTTTTAGAATAGATATTGGTTGTTTTGGTTTGTTTTTGTTTTACGGCATATCAACCTCAGTGGTCATTTAATGCGATAAAGTTTTGAAATAAATCAATCTTAATGGGATAATACAATTTTTTTATAAATACATTTTTTCTATTTAACCCATAAGATGGGACCCTAACAGGTACACCACTCCGGGTCAGAGTGGACCAGGGAGCAATGGTGAGAGAGGAGGTGCTCTACATTCCCCAACCTCCAAAACTGGAATCTCACCATCAGACAGAGTTTAATTCATTCCCAGGACATGTAGACCCGCAACCATCGCCTTCTAACACCCATATGATAAAAAAGGTGTTGGGGCTTCCATAAGGAATAGTGTTGGGAAAATCATATAGATGCTTAGGCTTGACGTGACCAGCGATTGATCGGAGGGGGCCTCTCCGACCGCCCCGTCTAGCCCAAGATAGGCGCAAAGTGGAGTATTGCATGTCATGAACTGCTCATCCACATGGAGAAATAAATATTAAGTGTAACATATTTACTATAAAGTATAAAACAAAAGACAAAAACTTATCAGCATAAAGTATCTTTTTGAGGAAGGGAATGAATATGTCGTTGATGTATCTAAAATATGTTGAGCTATTGCTAATCTATATTTAAAAGGCCAGGAATTTGGTCCCTTTAAATATAGATTACCCAATAGCTCTAAATATTTTAGATACATCTACGACATTCGCATTTTCCTCCCTCGTGAGATAAAATAAGAATACATTGCAGATATATTGTACCTTTTTAACACAAATTTGACTAAGAGTATGTTGAAAAAAAAGCGGGTCTTTGTTTAATAGGGTCTTAGTTAGAAATGACACTATTAAGCAAAGACTCTATCTGTTTCTGGGCCGGGTTGGCTGGTCACCTTAGCTGATCTTCTGTTATTCTGGGTCTGTTCTGGGACGTTTTGTGCTGTTACTTTGGTTTTTAGATTAAAACACGAGCTCATATTTCATTTTATGAATTCCGAGCTAACAAATAAACACGCGGAGATTTTTATTTTTAGACGAGAACGCCATACTGCGTCTTCTCATCCATGTCATCAGTCAAAAACTGATTTTCTGAACTAAATTTCCCACGTTTCGCACCTGGTGAATTCAGAGAAGAGGACAATAGAGATCACAATCGGGTCACTCACATTCCCTGTATATAATTCCCCGTGAACGGTGTATTTGAATCTTGTACTACAACTTAACTGTGCAAATTAATTAGTCTACAAATCAAAAGTAGAGCAAATTTCGCAAACGAACATTTTAATTCAATGATCACCACACGTGAAATCGACTGCTATTAATCGGTTTTGTCTCGATTAATTCAGCTGGATTTATCCCTGAGATCCTTATGGTGAAACTCGAGTAGGTATCTCTTGTACCCATTTTATAATATAATATAATATATATATAATCCTTAAAGATACTCTGTGACACTGGAAAATGACACCAATTAATAGGATCTCTCTCATTTTATGGAGTTTTAGAAAAAAGAAAAAATATCTTTTAATTGGTAATAGGTGGAAAGGGTTAATGGCGATTTTTGATGCCCAGGGCTTGATACACTGTCAATACGCCAGTAGATTGAGGAACTAATCTTTTCTAGCAGAAAGAAAAAATTGGTAATTTCAGCGGTTCTGGACTGCAGTATTGAGTTTGAAAACCGTGTCTTTGTCTCAGCTTGTAATTCATAGGGAAGCACGGTGCTTCTAGGATTGAGGATTTTGGGAAGTAGAATCTCTTTCCTCGGGAGATTAGCACTAAGTGACCTTCGTAGAGCTGGCATATTAGGTTTAGAACTCGTCACTACTCTACTAAAGTCTGCAGAAGAAAACTAAAAATCACCACCCCCCCTTCCCCCTCTCTTCCCCCCTCTGTCATCTTCTCTCTCTCTCTCTCTCTCTCTGGTCTGTCTCTGTCTCTGTCTCTCTCTCTCTCCACTAATGTCATCTTTTTTTTCTCTGAACGTCTCTCTATACCCTCTTTGTAACTTTTCTTCGCCCTCTCTTCCGTCATTCTCTTCGTCTTTCTCTCTTGTCTCCTTCTTCTCTCTCTCTCTCTCTCTCTCCTCTCTCTCAATCTCTCTTTCTATCTGTTTTCTTTTTCTTCTTTCTTTTCTTTCTCTGTCTCTTCTCTATCTTATCTATCCTATCTATCTATCTATCTACTAATCGTAATATTTTCTCTGTCGTCTCTCCTTTTGTTCTCTCTCATCCCTCTTTATTCTCGTCTTCTCCTCTAATCGTTTTTTTCCTCCTCTTTCTTCTTTCTCTCTCCTCTCTCTCTCTCCTCCCCGCTCCCCCCTCTCTCTCTCTCTCTCTCTCTGATCTCGTCTGAAGAGTCTTTTTTCTCTGTCGTCCTACTAGCTCTCTGTGTGTCTTCTTCTCTTGCTCCTCAGGAATGTCTCCTCTCTATCAATCATCATCATCATCATCATCATCTCTCCTCTCTCTCTCTCTCTCTCTCTCTCTCTCTCTCTTCTCTCATTCTCTTTCTCTTTCTTTTTCTGAACTCTCTCCACGCTGCTCGTATCTTTTACTCTATGCGTTGTCTCTGTCTCTCTCTTCTTGTTTTCTTATGCTCGAACTTTTATATATCCTCTCTCTCTCTCTCTCTCTCTCTCTCTCTCTCTCTCTCTCTCTCTCATCTCTCTCTTCTCTTTCTTTCTTTCTGTCACCATACCTTCTATCTCCCGCCTCTCTTTCCTCTCTCCTGACTCTTCTGTTTCAACCCCTTACTCCTCTCTCTCTCTCATCTCATCTCTCTCTCTCTCTATCTATCTATCTATACTATCTCTTTTCACTTCTTTCTGTCAAAATTGTTATCTCTCCCACTCTTTTCTCTTTCCCCCTCTCTCTCTTTTCTCTCTCTCTCTCTCTTTCTCTTTCTGTCACCATCCTTTTATCTCCCCCCTCTCTTTCCTCTCTCCCTAAACTCTCTGTCTCAACCTCTCTCTCTATCTCTCTCTCTCTCTCTTCTTCTCTCTCTCTCAACTCTTTCTGTCAAAATTCTTCTCCAAGAGATATGAACCAAAAGCCAAACCAATTTGGACATAACATACACAGCAACTGCCTTTATATATGTATAGATTAAATGTTTAAACCAGTATGGGTTGACACAACTTAGAAGTCTATGTTAAGTTTCAAAACGTCTTTTCTTTTACAATGAACGGTATTTATTATAAGTGGAAAGAAAAAGGATATCACATAAAATCGGGATAGGGAAATTATTGATTTACTAGCAGGAGCCGTGAATATACCACAGTATGATAATTTCTCATGACAAAATTCGCTATATTTGCATAAGAGCTATTGCAAAGAGGTTCAATATGCAAAAAGTATAATAATCTTGATTTAACTTTCTCTCACTATTTTTTCAATTTATTTCATTTTTTGCGCCTTTTCAATGTCTGATTGAAATAGATTCATCATCATTGGCAATTCAGTCTCGAAAGACTATGATAAAAGTTTTTGTGTGCCCCTGAAGTTGCAGTGCCTCCTGTGACTATGAATTCCTATGTTTGAAAAAACATTCTCGACCACAGATTTTGCATTTGTAGGTTGTCCCTGTAGAGATGATGATGTTCAATGCTTTGTTGCCGTTGCTTTCTTTATGGACCTCTTAGCTTCATGATGTTGTATCAGGGTGACTTCCTGATATGTACAGTCCTCTATGGAGATTCTGCCGCCACCGAGGGCGGTCTTGAGCCAAATTTTCCCAGCTGGAAGGGACAATGCCAAAGCACCTGAGATCATTTTTGCAGACATTCCTTGAATCGCAGTAGGGGGCGACCAATCTGTCTTTTACCAGATGTTAGCTCTCCATAACAGGATGTCTTTCGGGATTCGTCCATCATCCATCCGACGTACATGACCCAACCATCGGAGGACGACGTTGTCTCA
The DNA here is from genome assembly GCA_023376005.1 of Doryteuthis pealeii. Taxonomy (NCBI): domain Eukaryota; kingdom Metazoa; phylum Mollusca; class Cephalopoda; order Myopsida; family Loliginidae; genus Doryteuthis; species Doryteuthis pealeii. The sequence continues at coordinate 81,129,691 of CM042166.1, forward strand.
GTAGAGAGTACGGGCTGGGGAGTTGAGCTCTCTCTAGGATGCTGTGTTAGTGATCCTGTCCCCTCGGTGATGCCCAGTACACGTCTAAGGCAGCGAAGGTAGAAGGTATTTAGCCGCCACTCTTGGTTGGGAGTATAAGGTCCATGTTTTCACTTCATACATGAGGGTGCTGATAACACATGCCCTATACACTTGTACCTTTGTAACGGATAGTGAGCTTGCTGTTGTCCCACACTCTTGTTGTGAGCTTCCCAAAAGTTGAGGCAGCTTTTCCCGACCCGCAACTGAGTTTCAGCATCAAGTGACAGGTTGTCAGTGATGGTGGAATATTAATGAAACTGAAATAGATTAGGGATTTACAGATAGACACCGAATCTCTATTATAATAAGATATATATAATAAGAATAGAATATGCTTTTATATTTTATTTGATAGTTCCTGACAGCAGTCTCATGTTCAATAAATTAACGTTTAATTCAATTTATGTTTAATGTTCAATAATTATAATTGTATTAAATAATCAATTAAACATGGCCGGTAATAACACTAATATTTCAGTAACTGTCATCACGATTATGATTCATATATATATATATATATATAATATATATATATATATATATAGAGAGAGAGAAGAGAGAGAGAGAGAGAGAGAGAGAGAGAGGTATCCAAAACTTTGTAGTAAAGTATGATTCTATATGTGATTTCTAAGATACACTGTATTATTATTGTATGATCCAGTATATATATATATATATATATATATATATATATATATATATATATATATATATATAATGAGAAGTAAATAAACAGACGATGTTTGTGATATGGCTATTTTCAGCCGACAATATTTGGGAGAATATGTGCTTAATTGAAGTCGAACCTATTTTTTGAAAGTTAATTCATTAATAATTAATTAGGCGGGATTTAGCTATTTAAATGTAAGGCTAAACAAATCGAGAAAAATCAATCTCTGTATGTACATTTCGCATAATAGGCCGAAATGTACATACAGAGATTGATTTTTCTGGTGAAACTGGCCACATTTATTGAGTTATCGGTCAAAATAAACTTATAATAGCGAAATGACAGTGTGTTAACATTTTCTTTCTTATTGAAAGTGTAAATATATTGCTCAGTATATAATCAATGTACTGATAATCTTACATTAAGCACTTTTAGGGATTTGTTTTGTTTTGTTTTACGGCATATCAACCTCAGTGGGTCATTTAATGCCGATAAAGTTTTGAAATAAATCAATTCTTAATGGATAATACAATTTTTTTATAAATACATTTTTCTATTTAACCCATAGATGGGACCCTAACAGGTACTACCACTCCGGGTCAAAGTGGACCAGGGAGCAATGGTGATGAAGGGGTGCTCCACATTCCCCAAACCTCCAAAACTGGAACCTCACCATCAGATAGAGTTTAACGTCATTCCCAGGGTTACATAATTATTGGATCCCTAATGCTTTTATAAGGTATTGTAGAAATCATAATGGCGATTAGTATAGCTGATGGCCTTGAGAGTGAGTGACAGCGTTTGACCTCACTCTGACCTTGCCTTGCGGGGATGAATCGTGAGAACCGGAACCCCATAGAATGCCCTCTTCCGGTTTAAGGAGTAAGCAACTCAGTTAGTTAGTTAGAACTTAGAAGCCGAGCTAGCAACATGTAAGCCTCATCTGCGCATATTGTCTGGGTTGGGAATTTGGAATAAAGTAACATCAACGTGAATCGAAGTCTTGTGTTTATTACCTAAAAACTAACAATAACACAGGGCTTCTGATAACGAGAAACCCCAAGAGAAACCAGACCCGGAATCCTCAATAGAAGACCAGACGAGACCTTAGAAGATATACCAGACCAAGATAGATGATAGACGATCAGAAGCAAAGCCGGCCAGAAGAATAGACGACAGAGTAAGAATTAAAGAAAGGTATATAACGTTATATAGATTTGGTAACGTGAAAAGACCAGTATATAACACCAGGACATGTAGACCCGCAGCCACCGCTTTCTAGCACCCATATGATAAAAAGGGGTTGGGGCTTGCCATAAGGTTTTAGGGATTTGAAATAACACTTGTATAAATCTATAGGTGTGTATCAGCAAGGGTGTGCATTGGGGAAGTACAGAGGATATTAAAATCTTAACAAACCGACATTTGGCTATCATGAATCTATTACGACCAGAACTCAATAAATTACCTTAGTCTCATCAGACAGCCTGCTACACACACACACACACACGCACGCGCGCGCGCACGCATGCGCGCACTCACACAGACACACACTGCACCTAATGGTAAACCGCCAATTCCGGTGCTCTGGGGAGGGTGGAGTACTCCTTTAACACCATTACTCCCAGGTCCACTCTGAACCAGAGTGGTAGTACCTGTTAGGTCCCCATCTATGAGTTAAATAGAAAAAAAAACACAGTTAAAAATCGGGTTTATAGAAATTGAGTTTAAAAAACTGAAGTTTTAAAAAATTGAAGTTTTAAAAAATTGAGTTAAAAAAAAAATTTGTTAAAAAAATTGAGTACCATTTAAGAATGAATATGTATGTTTAAGAGCTATTGCAAGGTAGTTCAATAACAAAACGTATAATAACCTGGATTTAATTTTCTCTCACTATTTTTTGTTTGTTAGTTTCTTTCATTTTTTTTTTCGTCTTTTCAATGTTCGATTGAAACAGATTAGGGTTACAGACAGACACCGAATCTCTATTATAATAAGATATACAATAAGAATAGAATATGATTTTATATTTATAAAAATTAAGTTTAAAAAATTGAGTACTCATCAAGAATGAATTAGGCAAAAATGTTTTCGGCATAAAATAATCCAACAAGGATTGACATGCCGTAAAACCCAACCAACCAATTCTTTTTATCATATATGTGCTAGAAGGCAGTGACTGAGGGGCCTAATGTCCTGCGTATGACATTAAACTGCAGTTCCAATTCTAGAGCTCCGAGGAGTGTGGAGTATCCCTTTATCGACATTCCTCCCAGGTCTACTCTGACCCGGATCGGTAATACCTATTAGGGTTCCATCTATGGGTTAAATAGAAAAAGATGAGTTAAAAGATGTGTTTTTAGAAAAATTGTATTTGAAAAAAAAATTGAATACCCATCAAGAATGAATAAAAATCAGAACATCTTTAGCATGAAATAAGCCAACAAGGGTTGACATGCCGTAAACCCCACCCAACCAACCAACCAACCAACCAGCCAGCCAACAGGAGATGAATATTCTAAATTCTTACTTTTGGTTGCTATCTCATCTTGCTTACTCTGTGAGATCTAATTAGAGCAGAAACGGGTAAATGTGAGCGTGTGTACGTGTGTGTATGTGCGTGTGCATGTAAAAGTAGAAAAGAAACAGGCGTGAGATAATAGGACAGATGTGACCCCAAAAAAGGGGGCAATGAATAATGAATGCATTAAAGAGAGTCTAAACACAAGAGATAATCATAACAGATGCACTATTTTATCTTGCGTGACAATGAGACAATAAGACGATAGATATGATTAATGAACGAAGAATTATATCCAAAACGAGGCTTCGGGATGATGATGTCAGCAGTTCAACCAATGAAATTACACAGGGTTTGAAAAAAACTTTTTTTTACATCATTCAGATTACTTGAGTAAAAAGTATGAGATATATTCTTTACCATCTGGATCCCAATCTACGCCGCCCTGTCGGCTGGGGCGTTAGAATGCACCGACTGCACCTCTGCAGAGGGGTAAAACTCCCCAATGGGGCCACCTGTTGGCCGTGGATGGCGACCCGTGATGCTTAAGGATAGAGCCCAGGTGGATGAGCAGTTCATGACATTCAATACTCCACTTTGGCCCTATCTTGGGCTAGACGTTCGGTCGGAGAGGCCCCCTCCGATCAATCGGCTGGTCACGTCAAGCCCTAACAGGTACTACCACTCCGGGTCAGAGTGGACCAGGGAGCAATGGTGATGAATGGGGTGCTCCACATTCCCCAAACCTCCAAAACTGGAACCTCACCATCAGATAGAGTTTAACATCATTCCCAGGACATGTAGACCCGCAGTCACCGCCTTCTAGCACCCATATGATAAAAAGGGGTTGGGGCTTGCCATAAGGGCAATAGGGTTGGGAAAATCATATAGGTGCTAGGGCTTGACATGACCAGCCGATTGATCGGAGGGGGCCTCTCCGACCGCCCGTCTAGCCCAAGATAGGACCAAAGTGGAGTATTGCATGTCATGAACTGCTCATCCACCTGGGCTCTATCCTTAAGCATCGCGGGTCGCCACCCACGGCCAACAGGTGGTCTTATTGGATTATGTTATGCCGAAGTCATTTTGTTTTATTCATTCATGATGGGCACTGGAAATTATTTTTTTAAACATTTTTGTTAACTCTTTTTCTTTTATTTAACCCATAAATAGGAACCTTGCATTGTAATAACCTACAAAAGCAGCCAGAAAACTATATATATATATATATATATTATATATATATATATATATAATATATATATATAAACAAATTTTTTTTGTGATGAAACAAAGAAAATACAGTGCTCAATCACAAATTGTTAGAGCTAATATTTATTTAATTT
>CM042166.1:81136808-81139308 GCA_023376005.1 Doryteuthis pealeii
TAGTACCTGTTAGGGTCCCATCTATGGGTTAAATAGAAAAATGTATTTATAAAAAAAATTGTATTATCCATTAAGAATTGATTTATTTTAAAACTTTATTGGCATTAAATGACCCACTGAGGTTGATATGCCGTAAAACAAAACAAACCAAACAGCCTGCTACACACACACACACACACATAGATTTCACCTCCGAGTGACACAAGGAGCAAAGCTGCTTTGGAATTCAAATTGATTGGTAGGCTAGTTATATTTTACGGAGGGTCAAGTCTTGTTGGGTTATTTTGTGCTGAGGACGTTTTGTTTTATTCATTTTTGATTAGTATACAAATTGTCTCAAATACCTTCCTATACATATTTTATGACCCCCCCCCCCTTCCGGGTGATACAAAATCAATTTTTATGTGGAGTAAAGCTGGTTTTGAATTCTGATTGACTGATTGGTTGGTTGATTCGTTGGTTAGATTTTATGGCATCACAAACCCTTGTTGGGTTATTTTATGCCGAAGACGTTTTGTTTTATTTTAGTTTTGATGTTTATTCAATTTTTTCCAATCTTGCAATGTCTTCAAATCTTAGCCTGAACAAGACACATGGAGGTAGGTCTAGTGTGCCCTCATACAAATTTTGGTAATCTGAACATTAGTTACATAAATTCCTACCATAAAACTGTGCTTACGCATCATTTGAAATTAACTTAATTGTTATTAAGAGCACATTTTATGATATTTTCGTGTTAAAACATGCATTTGTATTGATTTGAACAAATTCGTATTTTCAATGATTCACTTTAAGGAAGCCGGATGTTTTGGCCGGCTATTTTCATTTCCGCGTAAATCTACACTGAAAATACGAATTTGTTCGAATCAATACATCTGCATGTTTTAACACGAAAATATCATAAAATGTGCTCTTAATAACTATTATGTTAATTTCAAATAATGCACAAGCACAATCTTATAGTAGGAATTTATGTAACTAATGTTCAGATTACCAAAATTTGTATGAGGGCACACGAGACCTACCTCCATGTGTCTTGTTCAGGGTAAGATTTGAATGGTGATGAAGGGGTACTCCACACTCCTCAGATCTTCAGAATTAGAACTTCATCATCAGTTAGAGTTTAACGTTATACCTTGGACGCTAAGACCCTCATCTACCGCCTTCTAGCACACATGATAAAAACGGGGCTGACTTCTGATTTAGGTCGGAAAATTAAAACGAAAAGTTTTTTGGTGATCCCCCATGACAGTTTAACTACAGTCTATGAATTAACAATCTTAATCCCCTAAATCCGTAACCCAATTCACAAAATGTTAATTATTAACATTTTGCGAATTGGGTTACGGTTTTAGGGGATTAATGTTTTTAATTACGTATTGCTTTAAAAAAACAAAAAAAAAAACAAATTACTATACATTTAATTAACCATTGAAATTAATTATTGAATCTATTGTTGAGACAGTTGTTTGTATTGTGTGTTAAGTATTGTAAGTTAAGTATTGCAATGTATAATTTCAATTAAACTTTTTTCAACATTAAATGTACTAGCAAATATATGCACCCTCCAGGTGCAAGTATTTAAGTTTTAATGTAATGAAATATCGTATTAAATTAGAAAGTCTAATAAGAAGGCAGATAAAAAGATATGTAACAGAGTGGGGGTATAATAGAAAAATAGAAATGAAACTTACTCTTCCATCACTCCCGTCTTTCATTGCTGAATTTTACTTATTTAACTATTTAGTTAAATTAGGAAATAAAGAATAAAATGACAGTTATTTTTTCTTGTTAATGGATTTCATTTAAGATTCATTGGAGAGATTTTTGCTTATATTCATTAAAATAAAACCAAACAATTAGAAATCAATGATACTAAGCACATATTTAATAAAATCACATTTTTAATATCAATATGTAAATTAGCCTTCCCATTCACACTGTAAACCGCTATTTTTTGTATATATAAATACAATTGCATGTTAGTTGAATGTAGATATGGACAACACTAATAAAAAGGTGAAATAATTTTATTAATAATTGAGGTTTAAATATAAATAAAATCATGGAGAATGTGATGTAAATAACGAAGGGAATTGTGACTTGAGTAGTAATATAGTTTCGGTTACAGACAGAAAAACACGCAATCTCCATTATAATAAGATTGTATACTAATTTTGGTTTTTTGTTGTTTTTTTTTAAAGCAATACGTAATTAAAAACAACCTTAATCCCCTAAAACCGCAACCCGATTCGGAAAATGTTAATTCATAGACTGTAGTTAAACTGTTATTGGGTACCACCAAAAAACTTTCCGTTTTAATTTTTTCCCACCTAAATCAGAAGTCAGCCAAAAACAGTTGAGGGGTTGGTCATAGATAGATGACGTTCTTAGTGTCCTGGGTATGACGTTAAATTCTATCTGATGGTGAGGTCTTGGGGAATGTGTAATATCCCTTCATCACTATTACTCCCAGGTTTACTCCGACTTCACTCGAGTG
>CM042166.1:81144308-81223241 GCA_023376005.1 Doryteuthis pealeii
AAGTTTCCTAACAGATGTTTAATGTATAGTGAAGTCGATTCTCACTGAAGTGCTCGAAACGTGTGTTGTCAAACAAGAACGTACAAGGCGTAATATATATATATATATATATATATATATATATATATTATGGTATGTTATATAAAGTATCACGATTGAAGCTGTATTTACAAACTAGAAATGGACAATGAATGGAACATTTTTTTTTCCAGAATACAAGGTGTGTCATAAAATATCGAGATTAAAGCTGTATTTACCATTGAATAGAAATGAACAATGAATGGAAACGTTATTTTTTTTTTTTCAGAATAACAAGGTGTGTCATAAAAATATCGAGATTAAAGCTGTATTTTTACCATGATAGAAATGAAACAATGAATGGAACGTTATTTTTTTTCAGAATACAAGGTGTGTCATAAAATATCGAGATTGAAGCTGTATTTACCAAGATAGAAATGGACAATGAATGGAACGTTAATTTTTTTCAGAATACAAGTGTGTCATAAAATATCGGGATTGAAGCTGTATTTACCATGATAGAAATGAACAATGAATGGAACGTTATTTTTTTTTTTTTCAGAATAACAAGGTGTGTCATAAAAGTATCGAGAATTGAAGCTGTATTTACCATGATAGAAATGAACAATGAATGGAACGTTATTTTTTTTTTCAGAATCAAGGTGTGTCGTAAAAATAATCGAGATTAAAGCTGTATTTACCATGATAGAAATGAACAATGAATGTAAACATTTACTTTTTCAGAATACAAGATGTATCATAAAAGTATTGAGATTAAAGCTGTATTTACCAAGATAGAAAGGAAACAATAAATGGAACGTTATTTTTTTTTCAGAATACAAGGTGTGTCATAAAAATAATCGAGATTGAAGCTGTTATTTACAAGATAGAAATTAACAATGAATGGAATGTTATTTTTTTTTCAGAATACAAGGTGTGTTATAAAAGTATCAAGATTGAAGCTGTATTTTTACCATGATAGAAATGAACAATGAATGTAACATTGACTTTTTCAGACATACAAGATTGTGGTCATAAAAGTATTGAGATTAAAGCTGTATTTACCAAGATAGAAAAGGAACAATGAATGGAACGTTATTTTTTTTTTCCAGAATACAAGGTGTGTTATAAATATCGAGATTGAAGCTGTATTTACCAAGGAGAGAGAATAAACAATGATGGAACGTTAATTTCTTCAGAAATACAATGTGTTGTTCAAAAGTAGCAAAAGATCTCGATATCTTTTTTTTGACACACCTTGTATTATCCAATTGACAGGTAAGTGGGTGATGATTTTATTTGGGGTCTTCTTTTGTCCTCTGTAGTATCCACAATGCATGCCTATGTATATGCACACCTATGAGATTTTATAACAAGTCCACGAAGACTTCAATGTATGAATAATTAATTATTAATCAATTGTTTGTTTGTGTTTTGTTTTGCGCCATGCCCTCTACGAGAGAACGATGGAGTAGGATGTAGATACGAGAAGGTAATCAAGATATACAAGAGAAGGAGAAGTGACGGTAGAATGTTAAGAAGAGATTGGGTATGCTTTTGACTTAATTGCAAATTACAAAACTAATTAGAACCAATTAAATGGATTTTTTTCGAACGTAACTCAATCCTAGAACTAAGGAATATTTTTCTATGAATTTTGTGTCGTTAATACAAAAAGCCTTTATCATAAACAATTATGTTCAGGTCAGCTTCAGCGTAATAATAGACATCTATCCGTATATAATAAAGTTATTCTTCCTTGTTTGCAGCCTTCCGTCTACGAGAGACGATGGAGTAGTGTCAAAGTTTGTTTTTTCTCTTTGAACTACATAGCCTGGGCGGGTACGTATGGAGATAGAGCTGTTGCCTCATGTAGCAAATTCCCTCGTCCACCAAACTGTCCGTTGCTGTGATCCAAGAAAAGTTAAGGAACCAATGCGGTTTTGGCAACGGTAGTGTCGCAGGAGTTGATGGTAACACTGGATTTCAGTATACACTCACCTAAGGGGCTCCGGCTCCTGATTTGTTTTCGGGGTTTTTACTAACCTAGCTTTCGTGAAAGACAGCAGAGGTTTTGGGTCGGAGTTTCCTTGACTGTTTGGTTGCCGTCCGATGCTAAAGAGCCCCTTTTGAACCTATTTGAGGATCCATGCGAGTAGCAAGTACTGTTAATCCTACTACTATTGGTCTTCCTATTATGACGTCATGAATAGGTCGAATTATTTGCAGAGAAGGAGAGAGAGACAGACAGACAGACACGAGAGAGACAGAGACAGAGACAAGAAAGAAAGAGAGACAAGACAGAACAGGACAGAGACAAAGACAGATAGACGACAGATAGACAGAGAGAGAGATAGACAGAGAGAGGGAGGGAGAGAGAGAGAGAGAGAGAGACAGACGTTAGACAGACGAATAGACCAGAGAGGAGACAGAGACAGAGAGAGAAGACAGATAGACAGACAGACAGACAAGAGACAGAGACAGAGAGAGAGAGAGAGAGAGAGAGAGAGAGACAGATAGACAGAATAGAGAGACAGAGACAGAGATAGAGAGAGAGACAGACAGACAGACAGATAGACAGAAAAGAGACAGAGACAGAGAGAGGGACAGAGGATAGAGAGAGAGAGAGACAGACAGACAGACAGACAGACAGATAGGACAGAGGACAGAGACAGAGAGAGGGACAGATAGACAGAGAGGAGAGAGAGACAGACAGACAGACAGGACAGAGCAGAGACAGAGAGACAGACAGACAGAGAAGAGACAGAGACAGACAGATAGAACAGACAGACGGAGACAGAGACAGAGACCAGAGATAGAGAGAGAGAGAGAGAGAGAGAGACAGACAGACAGACAGACAGATAGACCAGACAGAGACAGAGAAAGGGACAGATAGACAAGACAGACAGAGAGAGACAGAGACAAGACAGACAGATTAGACAGACAGACAGAGACAGAGAGAGAGAGAGACAGGATAGACAGACAGACAGACCGAGATAGAGAGAGAGAGAGAAGAGACAGATAGACAGACAGACAGAGACAGAGACAGAGACAGAGAGACAGAGTAGACAGACAGATAGAAAACAGAGACATAGTGACAGAGACAGAGATAGAGAGATAGACAGATTAGACAGGACGCAGATAGAACAGACAGACAGTGTTTCCTTCTTAACATGCATTGTTTTTATTTCTTGCTTTTTTGGGCGTATTTACTCACACACACACACGCCCGACGAAAATTTAACCAATTATATTACAGAGAAATATTATAATTCCAATAAGAGATAACAAACTCAAAGACCGTCCATTATGCTATTATAAATTTATTTCAGCTGGTAACTCTATAAAAGACACTGCTAAATTGCAACAGCAACTTAAGAATATTTTATAAAGTGGTGAAGGCTTGTTTTGGACCATTCCGCACTTTTTGGTACAGTCGATAGAAAAGAATTGGTATACAAGGAATGCCACAAACCCAGTCAACGACTGACATCAGGATTTTCTCCTAGATCAGTTGTGTTTAAGATCTGATCTCCCTCGGAGGTATGCTACGCGCTTTGGATACCAGCCAAGGACTTATATATATATATTATATATATATATATATATATATATATATAAGTAAGAAATAACAAAAGACTTAGAGATTTAGCATTATAGTCTTTTTCAGGGAGCTTAGACAAGTGTCTAACTCTCCAGACTCATCAGATGCGAATGATGAGTCGGGAGAGTTAGACACTTTGTCTAAGCTCCTGAAAATAACTATAACGCTAATCTCTAGTCTTTTGTTATTTCTTTACTTATATATTTTGCTCTGTGACTCTAACATTAAGAGCACACATTGAGCTCTAAACTGGCGGAGGTTTTTTTAAATAAAAACTCTTGTGTCGTAAGGAAGATTTTCTTCTCTGGACTTTTGGATTATATAATATATATATATATATATATATATTATATATTATATATATATATTATATAAACACACAACAGCGAAAAAAACTTTCCTAACATCGGATGAAACTATAACTATTAAAAAGTAATATGAAAAGCTTCAGTTAATAAATTTAATTACTAAGCGATGACTGCTGCGACTTACGCGCAAAGATTGTGGAACGTTATATCATTATATATATATAATATATATATATATATATATATATATATTATATATATATATATATATTATGTTAAAGTTGGGTGTTATTATAAAGCATTTAAAAAATAAATGAGGAACTCGATGTTATGTAGTCTGGATTCACTTATTTTTTTATTATTTGTTATCAATAAATGTTCGGGATCGTTAGATTCCCTTTTTCAAATGAATGTCGCTCCGGTTCAACGGATCCTTTTTTCTTTGTTGTTATTGAAGCGGGCAGCGTCTGTAAAATTTGTAATAACGGAGTATTCCGATATCGGGCGTTCAGTCCCTCACGTGAGTTTGTAGTTTAAAAAATCCATTTGGGTTTCTGCTTGTTTTCGAGATTGCGTTGTTTGGAATGCGGGGTCTATTAAAAATACATTTGATGTGTGTAAGGTTGTGTGGGTGGGGTGTTAAAGTGGAGTGCTATTGTGCTAATGGGGTGATTTGAGTTTTATTGTGGATTTTGTGGTTATTTAATCTTAGTCTAAAAGATGTAGATGTTTCTCCCACATATGCGCTAATTTATGCATTGTGTGCAGTATATGTAATATACGATATTGGGGCTATCGCTTATATATATATATTATATATATATATATATTATATATATATATTATATTATTGTGGACACTCGTCGCTTTTAGCACATGAGTTTTTCTTAAGATCATCACCCCTCCTGCCAAAAATAATAAAAACACTGCTTGTCACGGGGGACAATGCCTGTTCATTGATGAGATGGTCATCACCCAAAGGCGCACTGGTCTGAGTCTGGCTATGGACTACGCAACGAAGAACGAACTAAAACAAACTGATCCAATGAACAATCACAACAGTTTTTTTTGTCTATATTTTCAGCAAAAACCGATGATCAAAATCTTTCTAGACTGTTTGTTTTGTTTGTTGGTTGGTTTGTTTTGATTTACAGCATAATTCACTTAGGTGGGTTATTTATGCAAAAAAATTTTAAAAGATTCGTAGGGAGAGTTTGGAAGAAAATTTTTTAATCTCAAATACAAATTTTCTATTTAATCCATGGATCGGACCTTAACCAGGTTCTAAGCCACTGCCGGGTCAGATGTGGACCAGGGAGCAATGGTGATGAAGGGATACTTCCACACTCTCCAGAATCCAGGACTCAGGGTCAGAGTGGACCAGGGAGCAATGGTGATTGAAGGGATTACTTCACACTCTCCAGAATCCCAGGACTCCGGGTCAGAGTGGACCAGGGAGCAATGGTAATGGAAAGGGGAATTCTCACACTCCCGCGGTCCACTCTGACCTGAGTCCTGGATTCTGGAGAGTGTGAAGTATCCTTTCATCACCATTGCTCCCCTGGTCCACTCTGACCGTGATTGTGGTAAAACGCTGTTAAGGTCCGATCCATGGGTTAAAATAGAAAATTTGATATTTGAGATTAAAAAATTTTCTTCCAAAACTAATCCGCTACGAATCTTTTAAAAATTTTTTGTTTGGCATAAATAACCCACTAAGTTGATATGCTGAAATCAAACAAACCAAACACAACAAACAAACAGTCTCGAAAGATTTTGATCATTCGGTTTTTTGCTGAAATATTATGACAAAAAACTGGTGTTGAGATTGTTCATTGGATCAGTTCATGGTTTAGTTCGTTCTTCGTTGCGTTTCCATAGCCAGATCAGCACAGTGTGGCGGCCTTTGGGGATGACCATTCTCTGTACATCAATGAACAGGCCATATTCCCCCAATTGGTGACAAAGCAGGTTTTGTTTATATTTGGCAGGAGGGGGTGATGATCTTATGAAAACTCATGTGCTAAAAGCGACGAAGATGTCCACATATATATATATGTGGTTGATGTAGCGGAAGTGGCGGCTCGATGACCGTGTCGAGAGTGAGCCGCGGCTCCGTTGAGTGACTCTGATGGGAACGGATTGTTCGTATAATATTATATATATATATATAATTATATATATATTAATAATATAATATATAGACCGATAAGGCCCCGAATATCGTATATTACCTATACTGCACACAATGCATAAATAGCGCTATGTGGGAGAAACATCTACATCTTTTTAGACTAAAGATTAGAATAACCACAAATCCACAATAAAACTCCAAAGTCACCCCATAGCAAAGTAGCAGTCCACTTTTAACACCCACACACAACCTTAACACAACTGCAAATGTATTTTAATAGACCCGCATTTTCCAAACAACGGCAATTCGAAACAAGCAGAAACAAAATGGTTTTTAAACTACAAACTCACGTGAAGGGACTGAAACGCCGATATCGAATCTCCGTTATTACAAAATATTTTACAGACGCTGCCGCCTGTCAATAACAAAAAACGAAAAAAGGGATCCGTTGAACCGGAGCGACATTCATTTGAAAAAAAGGGGAATCTAACGATCCCGAAATTTATGATACAAATAATAAAAAAATAAGTGAAATCCAGTACTCCATAACAATCGAGTTCTTCATTTATTTTTATAATGCTTCATAAGATAAACCAATTTTAACCCCTAATATATTATATATAATATTATATATATATATATAATATATAATATATATATATATATATAATAAATGAATATACGTTCCCAATCTTTTTGCGCGTAAGTCGCACGCAGGTCAATGGCCTTAGTAATAAATTATTAACTGAGCTTTCATTACTCTTTTTAATAGGTATCGTTATCCGATGTTAGGAAAGTTTTTGTCGGTGTTGCTGTTGGTGTGTAATATATGATATATTTATATATATATATAATATATAACTTATTATATATATATAATATCCACAAGTTCCAGAGAAGAAATCTTTCCTTAACGACACAAGAGTTTTAATTTTAAAAAAACCTGCCGCAGTTTGAGAGCATCATGTTGTGCTCCTTAATGTTTAGAGTCACAGAGCAAATATATAAGTAAGAAATAACAAAAGACTTAGAGATTTAGGCGTATAGAGTCTATTTTCAGGGAGCTTAGCAAAGTGCGTCCTAACTCTCCCCGAACTCCATCCTTCGCATCTGAGAGTCCCTGGCGGAGTTAGACACTTTGTCTAAAGCTCCCTGAAAATAGACTTATAAATGTAATCTCTAAGTCTTTTGTTATTTCTTTACGTTATTATATATATATTTTATATATATATATATATAATATATATAAGTCCTTGGGCTTGGTTATCCAAAGCGCGTAGGCATACTCCGAGGGTAAGATCAGATCTATAAACACAACTGATCTAAGGAGAAATCCTGAAGTCAGTCGTTGACTGGGTTTGTGGCATTCATTGTATACCAATTCTTTCTATCGATGTACCAAAAAAGTGCGGAATGGTCCAAAACAAGCCTTCAACCACTTTTTAAATATCTTAAGTGCTGTTGCATTTAGCAGTGTCCTTTTTATAGAGTTACAGCGAAATAAATTTATAATTAAAATAGCATAATGAAAGGTCTTGTTGAGTTGTATCTCTATTGAATTATTATCTTTCTCTTATAGTAATTGGTTAAATTTTTCGCGGGGGTGTGTGTGTAGTAATACGCTCAAAAAGCAGAAATAAAAACAAGCATGTTAGAAGGAAACTGTCTGTTTGTCTATCTGGTCTGTCTGTCTATCTTGTCTATCTCTCTATTCTCTGTCTCTGTCTATGTCTCTGTTTGTTCTATCTGTCTGTCTCTCTGTCTCTCTGTCTCTGTCCTCTGTCTCTGTCTGTCTGTCTATCTGTGCTCTCTCCCTCTCTCTCTCCTCTATCCGTCTGTCCGTCCTGGTTCTATCTGTCTACTCTACTCTCATCTGTTCTGTCGGTCTGATTCTATCCTTGTCTGTCTGTCTCGGTCCTCTCTCTGTCTGTCTGGTCCTATCTGTCCCTCTCTTCGTCTCTGTCCTGTCTATCTGTCTGTCGTCTGTCTGTTCTCCTCTATCTCTCTCTTCTCTCTTATCTCTCTGTCTCTGGTCTCTGTCCTCCGTCTGTCTGTCTATCTGTCTGGTCCTCTTGTTCTCTGTCTCTGTCTGTCTGTCTTCTGTCTCTGTCTCTTCTGTTGTTCGTGTTGTTCTTCTCGGTCTCTCTCTCTGCTGTCTAATCCTGTCCCTCTCTCTGTCTCTGTTCTGACCTATCTGTCTGTCTGTCTGGTCCTGTCTGTCCTCTCTCTCTCTTTCTCCTTGCTCTCATCTCCTCCTTATGCATGTTCCCCCCTCTTCTCCTGTCGTCTGTCTCTCTCTTCTGTCTATCTGTGTCTGTCTGTCTGTCTTCTCTCTCTATCTCTGTTCCTCTGTCTCTATCTGTCTATCTGTTCTCTCTCTCTCTCTCTCTCTCTCCTCCTCCCGTTGTCTCTGTCCTCTGTCTGTCTGTTCTGTCTATCTGTCCTCTCCTCTGATCTCCTGTCTCGCCTTCTGTTACTCAGCTGTCTAACTGTGCTGTCTTCTCCTCTCTCTCTCTTCCCTCCCTCTCTCATGTCTATCTCTCTCTCTGCTATCTGTCCTGTCCTATCTTGTCTTTGTTCTCTGTCCTCTGTCATGTCCTGCTCTCTTTCTTATCTCTGTCTCCTGTCTCTGTCTCTCTTCCTGTCTGTCTGGTCCCTGTCTCTCTCTCCTCTCTTGCAAATAATTCGAGCCTATTCCATAGACGTCATCAATAGGAAGACATATAGTAGGATTACAGTACTTGCTACTTCGATGGGATCCTCAAATAGGTCAAAAGGGGCCTTTAGCACTCGGACGGCAACCAACGTCAAGGAAATCCCGACCAAAACCTCTGCTGTCTTTCAACGAAAGGCTAGGGTAGTAAACCCCGAAAACAAATCAAGGACCGGAGCCCCTTAGGTTGGTGTGATACTTGAATCAGTGTTACCATCAACTCTGCGAACAACTACCGTTGCCAAACCGCCATGGTTCCTTAACTTTTTCTTTGGATCACAGCGGCAGTGTGGAGAGGGGGAAATTTGCTACATGGGCAATCAGCTTAATCCTCCATCGTACCGCCCAGGCCCATGTAGTTCAACGAGAAAAAAACAAACTTGTGACACATGCCCATCGCTCCTCTCGTGACGGAAGGCTGGCAAACAAGGAAATACTTTATATATCAGGATAGATGTCTATTATGACGCTGAAGCTGACTGAATCATGATTGGTTGATAAAGGCTTTTTTGTATTAACGACACAAAATTCATAGAAAAATATTTGCCTAGTTCTAGGATTCGAGTTAGTCGAAAAAAGAATCCATTTTAATTGGTTTCTATTAAGTTTTAATTTTGCAATTAAGTCAAAAGCATACCATCTCTTTCTTTAAACATTCTTACCTGTACTTCTGCTTCTCTTTGTATATCTTGATTACTTCTCGTTACACCCTTGCCCCATCGTCCTCTCGGCGTAGGGGAAGCGCTGCCCAACAAACAACAACAAACACTTGATTAATTAATAATTATTCAATACAATTGAGCTCTTCTGGGGACTTGTATAAATCTAGTAGGTTGTGCATATACATTAGGCATGCCATTGTGATATAACAGAGGACAAAGAAGACCCCAAATAATCATTCACCCACTACAGCTTCAATTGGATATACAAGGTGTGTCAAAAAGATATCGAGATCTTTTTTTGTACTTTTTAACACACATTGTATTCTGAAGAAAAAACGTTCACCACTTCATTGTTTTATTTTTCNAAAGAGACGAGAAGTAAAGCTCTAAACTCGCATGCAGCGTGGATATGGCAGTCCTAATATTGTGACATCAAACCGTCAAAGTCTAGTGGTATCGTGAGATACTGCTGGAGCGCTCTGGGTTAGTGGTAATGATGCTTCGGCCCCGAAAGGATGCCTGAATCCAAAGTCATGATCTGATGAAGGCTTTGTTGGTTGCAATGCTACTGTGTAAATAGCAGTCATTGTATGAAGATTATTGATAGAAAGAGAGAGAGATGAAGATGTAGCCAGAGAGAGAGAGAGAGAGAGAGAGAGAGAGAGAGAGAGAGAGAGAGAGAGAGAGAGAGAGAGAGAGAGAAAGTTTACAATCATTTTCAACAGGTAAACATTTCATACTTAGTTGAAATATCAATATTTTAAGAGCCAATGTATGGATAAAAGTTCACAATCATTTTAGATATTAACTTAAACAGATCTATTTGACTCCGAGATAGAACCCTAAAAAGTACAACCTCTAAAGATGGTTGGTTTGGTTGGTTGGGTTTTACGGCATGTCAACCCTTATTGGATGGTTTCACACAAAAAACAATACATTGCCATATAATCATATATAATAAATACACCCTTTGTATATCTTGTCTTTTCATATATATATATATATATATATATATATTTATTATAATGGAGATTGTGTGTTTTTCTGTCTGTAACCGAAACTATATCCTACTCAAGTCACAATTCCTCTTGTTATTGACATCACATTCTCCATGATTTTATTTTTTATTTAAACCTCAATTATTAATAAAATTGTCTTACATTATTAATACTGTTAACCATGTCTACATACTGACAACATGCAATTGTATTTTATATATACAACAAAATAGAGGTTTACAGTGTGAACGGGAAGGGCTAATTTGCATATTAATATTAAAAAATCGAATTTAATAAATATATGCTTAGTATTATTGATTTCCAACTGTTTGGTTTCATTTATAATGAATATAAGCAAAAATCTCTTAAATGAATCTTAAATGAAATCCATTAACAAGAAAAATAACTGTCATCTTATTTTTTACTTCCTCTTATAACTAAATTTTAAATTAGAAAAATTAACAATGAAAGACGAGAGTGATGGAAGAGTAAGTTTCAGTTGTTCCATTTTTTATTATACTCCTCTGTTTCAAATCTTTTTATTATACTCCCTCTGTTTCAAATCTTTTTATCTGTATTCTTATTAGTTTCATTAGCCTTTCTAATTTAATACAATATTTTATTACATTAAAGCTTAAATACTTGCACGCGGAGGGTGCATATATTTGCTAGTATATATAATGGATAAAAGTAACCTACTCGAGTTTTATCGTCTGATTCGTCAGGGTTACATCCGTTGAATTAATCGAGTTTTCGATTAATATCAGTTTGTATAATACATGCCCGTTGAAACGGGTCTTATTTTTTTTTTTTTATAGACGAACGCTTGTTTATATTTTCAAAACTCATCGTGAACCGTTTTTGTTTATTGGATTAAAAATTTGAATTAATTTGTGGGGATTACTTTTTCAATTGTTATTTAATGAAAGGTAGATTACGGGGCGTAATAATGGTTAAAAAACGTAAGGTTAAAATTATTTATTGGTTGGCTTGGGTTGGGAAAGGGCCGATTGTAGGCGTTACAATAACAGAAGTTTTGGGTGGTTTAATACGGTTAATTATATAAATTATATATAAAATATATATATAAAATATATAAAATGCGTACTCGTACCCACCGGTAAGCTACTACTCATACATTAACACACACACACATATATATATATATATATATCTTATTATAATGGAGATTGTGGGTTTGTCTGTCTGTAACGAAACTATATTACTACTCAAGTCACAATTCCCTTAATTATTTACGTCAAATTCTCCATGATTTCATTCTTTTAAACCTTCAGTTATTAATAAAAATTGCATTCCATTATTAATACTGTTGACCATATCTACGTAATAATAACATGCAATTGTATTTATATATACAACAAAATAGCGGTTTACAGTTTGAACGAGAAGGCTAATTTGCATATTGATATTTAAAATTTGATTTTAATAAATATGTGCTTGGTATTATTGATTTCTAATTGTTTGGTTTTATCTTAATGAATATGAGCAAAAATCTCGGAGATAAATCTTAAAAGAAAATTATTTACAAGAAGAATTAACTGTAATTTTATTCTTTACTTCCTATTTTAACTAAATAGTTAAATTAGAAAAATTTAGTAATGAAAGACGGAAGGGATGGAAGAGTAAGTTTCAGTTGTTCTATTTTTTTATTATAGCCCCCTCTGTTCAATTCTTTCTTCTTTTTTTTTCCTCTTTTCGTTAGTCTTTCTAATTTAATATGATATTTTATTACATTAAGACTTAAGTACTTGCACCCGGAGGGTGCATATATTTGCTAGTATATATAATATACCAAACTTGTTGGTAAACCCTTGCGGTAAGAAAAAACGCGGCAAATAGTTTGATTGTAAAAAATATACTACCAAACATTACCTGGAAAAAAAATTTTGAAAAGAAGAAAAGACCAAGATAGTCGTACCAACCGAAAATAATCGGTTGATACAATAATACTTGGCCAAAAGAAAAAATAATTTATATATATATATATATGAAAAAAAAATATAGATAGACAAAACCGCCAGGATATTCTAAAGCTAAAAAGTAAAGAGTGCTCAATACCTAAGTAGAGCAAATAATAAAGTTAAACCTAATGAGGCAGATATACCTACTAACAGTTTCGCTTAGTGCTCTTCAGGGCAAAGATCTGACTCTAGGTATATGCTACTGTGTAAATGGCAGTCATTGTATGAAGATTATCATATATAAATACATACCAACTACCCTACTAGAAGCGGCTACTCGCCGTCGATTGCGTAGAGAAGGTGCAAAAGCCCCAGTGGATAGATTTGTTTACTTTTGAAATTTACAAACCTCCTAAGAATCGAAAGGTGCCGGGTTCGATACCAGTCCCCGCCAACTCAGCGAACAAGTAGCACAGATTGGGTAATCTAATCTGTGCAGTAAAGTGGGTAGCTGATGGTAGGTGTGGCGCTCCACCTAGCGCTAGAGGAAAGGGGATAGACTCCCTCACTGTCTGGCTAATACTGACAATGGTCCATTCCACTAAATTTACTTACTTGTTAGCGCTATGTTAAATGTAAACAGTCTCGTCCTGGATTTGTACTCGGATCGCCGGGCTCATTTCTGCGGCGATAACCATTGCACTACGAGCGATTTCAAATGTCAATGAGTACAATTAATTTTGGAGATACCCAATATCCTGTTAGAACAACTGCCAAAATATTTAAGATAAACAAAAAAAAGGACATAAAAATTAATTTCTAATTACGATCTCTGATTATTTTTAATGAATCTACCATCTCCGGTGAGTTTAAACCACTCGTCGTGACCACCCAGAGTATCTAACCGGTAAATCATTATTTACGCCCACCCAAATCTTATAGTTCAACGGAATATCCATAAACGTTGACAAAAACCTCTATTAATCCGTTGCTTACGGTTTAAGTCACGTTGAAAGCACAGGTTCTCGCTAGATCACCGAAGTTAAGCAGCGATGAGCCTGTTCAATACTTGGATGGGTGACTATTTAGGCAAAAACGGGTACTGTACGCAACATGATATCCAGATGACTAGATTCGGCATTAAATGACCCCAAAAGGGTTGATATGCCGTAAAATCAAATAGCCAAAGACATTTACTTAAACTGAAAAAATCAGCCGTCAAGTCACGTTGCAAGCACCGGTTCTCACTCGATCACCGAAGTTTAGTAGCGATGATGCTGTTCAGTATTTTAATTAGGTGACCACTTAAGTAACACCAGGTTACCTGATATCACAATGACTTAATTCGGCATTAAATGACCCGAAAAGGGTTGATACGCCGTAAAACGAAATAACCTAACACTCTCTTTCTCTCTCTCTCTCTCTCTCTCTCTCTCTTACGGTCTTATCACGTTGAAAGCACCGCCCTCCCCCTAGATCACCGAAGTTAAGCATCGATAAGCCTGTTCAATACTTAGATGGGTGACCATTTAATCAACAACTGCTACGGTAAATAACCTGTTATCACAATGACTTAATTCGGCATTAAATGACCCGAAAAGGTTTGATACGCCGTAAAACGAAATAACCTAACAGACACACACACACACACACACACACACACACACTCTCTCTCTCTCTCTCTCTCTCTCTCTCTCTCTCTCTCTCTCTCTCTCTCTCGCTTAGAGTCTAATCCCGTTGAAAGCACCGGTTCTCACTCGATCACCGAAGTTCAGCAACGATGATATCGATGATAATCTCTCGCTAAAACGTCCCTATCATTAATTGCTCTCTGGAGGTCCCCTCTGCGGCATTCTCTATCCGTACGGAACTGGTCTATGTAGGTCTTTGCTGGACGTCTCCATGTGCTGGTTTCCACAGAACGTTACTTATGAGTTCGTCACTGCTTCTCCAGCAGTGCCCACCCTGTCCTGTTCGTCTCACGAGTGGTTTGTGTGATAGGTGGCAGGTGGCCGCACAGCTGCGTTTTGTGGATTGTTGTTTCCACGATTTGTTTAAGATCGCATTCAGCATTCTTGTGCAACTCCCATCTAGCTTATTCTCTAGGTATTATTATTATTATTATTATTATTATTATTATTATTATTATTATTACTAGCAAATATATGCACCCTCCGGGTGCAAGTATTTTAGTTAAATTTTATGATAAAATATTATATTAAATTAGAAAGGCTAATGAAACTGAATAAGAATGTAGATAAAAAGATTTTGAACAGAGGGGGTATGATTGAAAAATAGAACAACTTTGAAACTAACTCTTCCATCATTTTCCGTTACTCCCGTCTTTCATTGGTAAATTTTCCTATTTAAACTGTTTAGTTAAAATAGGAAGTAAAGAATAATATTACAGTTATTTCTTCTTGTTAATGGATTTCTTTTAAGATTTATTGAAGAGATTTTTGCTCATATTCAATAAGATAAAACCAAACAATTAGAAATCAATAATACTAAGCATATATTTATTAAAATCAAATTTTTAAGATCAATATGCAAATTAGCCTTCCCATTCATACTGTAAACCTCTATGCTGTTGTATATATAAATACAATTGCATGTTATTAGTATGTAGATATGGTCAACAGTGTAAGTAATGTAAAACAATTTTATTAATAATTGAGGTTTAAATAAAAATAAAATCATGGAGAATATGATGTAAATAACTAAAGGAATTGTGACTTGTATAGTAATATAGTTTCGGTTACAGACAGACAAACCCACAATCTCCATTATAATAAGATTATTATTATTATTTCTTATTGATCAGAAAACAGAAAAAATGCGTGTCTGTAGAAATCAATCAGGAAGTAATTTTAGCTTTTATTAAAATACTCATCAACAAAAAAGCATTTTTTACTAGACACTTGATATTACCAAATTTATGAAAAACTAGCAAGATATTCTGGCATTGCCCCGAGCAAAATAATGTTGAGTATCTGGCCGCCATCCTTGGCCAATTGTAAAAGAACTTAAAGTAAACAAGTAAGTAAGTCAATAAGTCAATAGTATCCGGTGATAAGTCCTATGAGATCCAGTGAGATAATCACATGAGGTCCGTACTCCACGAGTGTCCAAGGTCTAATGCCTAGGTGTTCCCAGACCTTCAGTATAAATAATTATAGCAGCAGCAGAGAGCGCTGTCAGTGATTGGTTGATAGGTTGGTCACGTGACACTCGGCGGGTCTATAAATAGAAGTGACCCTTTGACGCACGCCTTATATCCACAAAAATTCCAACAAATAATAAATTCAATAAATAAATAGATAAATAAATTCATTATTAAGCAAAATAAATTGAATAAGTTAGGTTCATTTTTTAGACGAGGCTTGATAATTTGTATTATTTGGACTATTGTCTTCATCTTCATTGTTATCTGTACAACGTTTCGGCCGATGTGCCCTCCGGCTCTCCTCAGAGTTGGAAGTTGGATTATTTTTTAAAAGTTGTATCCGTAAATATTTTGTCGGTAAAACCAAGTGTCCAGTAATTCATTTTCTTTGTTTAATTTTTAATTCATTTTTATTATAAGTAGTACAGTACAGTAGTACAGATACAACTTAGCTTGAAGAATTGTCGCTTTAACTTGTCAGTAAGATAGGATCCAAATTAGAGTGGGCCTGGGAGTAATGGCAATAATGGGGGGGGGCTCTACTCACCCCGGAGCTCCTGAACTGAGTATAACCATCAGATGCAGTTTGGTTTTATACCAAGGACACCCCTTTTTGAGGGGGATCTTACCCCCCCCCCCGTACGGATATAGTCAGCCTATTCTATGCCCCGCCGACAGGGCGGAACTAATAGCTTGGTGTTTATTTTTTCATGTTTAAAGGTTACATTAAGTGCACTAAATAGACGATTAATATGTTTACAACAAAATTTTAAAATCTTAGATAATATCTTAATTTAAATTTAATTAATATGTACTACGTAATTAATTTTTAATTACTAAATGTTTTTTTGATGTTGATGGTTTTGTTTGACGATATATCAACCCTCTTCAAGTCATTTAATGCCGAATCAAGTCATTTTGATATCAGGTTTCTTACAGTACCTGCTGTTGCTTAAATGATCACTCATCTATGTATTGAACAGGCTCTTCGCTGCTTAGCTTCGGTGATCTAGTGGGAACCAGTGCTTTCAACGTGATTATACCGTAAGCGAGAGGTAGACAGATAGATAGATTGATAGATAGATAGAGAGACAGACAGACAGAAAGAAAGAGAGGGAGAGAGAGAGAGAGAATGGGGGGGTTGGTTGTTTTATGGCATATCAACCCCTTTTGGGTCATTTAATGCCGAATCAAGTCATTTTGATATCAGGTTGCTTACAGTACCTGCTGATGCTTAAATGGTCCCTCATCTAAGTATTGAACAGGCCCATTGTTGCTCAACTTGAATTTATTTCAAATGAATTTATTTCAAAACTTTATCAGCATTAAATGACCCACTGAGGTTGATATGCCACAAAACAAACCAAACAGAGATCGGGGAGGGGGGTTGGAGTACCCCTTCATTGTCATTACTCCCAGGTCCACTGTGACTGGTCAAAGATTGTGGAGTAATCAGTTTCCAGAGTATTGCAATATAGTTGGTTTTGTTTTTATGGCATATCAACCCCTTTCATTTAATGCCGAATCAAGTCATTTTGATATCACTTCTACCTGCTGATGCTTAAATGGTCCCTCATCTAAGTATTGAACAGGCCCATTGTTGCTCAACTTGAATTTATTTCAAATGAATTTATTTCAAAACTTTATCAGCATTAAATGACCCACTGAGGTTGATATGCCACAAAACAAACCAAACCAGAGATCGGGGAGGGGGGTTGGAGTACCCCTTCATTGTCATTACTCCCAGGTCCACTGTGACTGGTCAAAGATTGTGGAGTAATCAGTTTCCAGAGTATTGCAATATAGTTGGTTTTGTTTTTATGGCATATCAACCCCTTTCGGGTCATTTAATGCCGAATCAAGTCATTTTGATATCAGGTTGCTTACAGTACCTGCTGTTGCTTAAATGGTCCCCATGTAAGTATTGAACAGGCTCATCGGTGATCTAGTGGGAACCGGCGCTTTCAACGTTATTTGTTGATGAAGGGGTATTCCACATTCCCCAGAGGAATACTCAGAATCTATGAAGTTGTGGATCAATTTCTATGAAACCCATTTTGGTTTTTCATAAGAAGGATGCAATTGATAAATAGACTCTAAAATGGATTGATTGATTGATTGATTTATTTTATGCCTTGAGGTTAGGGAATTGTGTACACTCTAAATTTCAATTGACAATTTTTTGTTACAAACAGATCTGTTTGTACTGTAAGATTCAAAGTGATAATACTTGAAGATAAAACTCCGACAAAGGTTGATAGACAAAACATTTTATATACAGCACAGAATAAACAGGGTACATAATACATAGAGGTGTACATAAACATACATACATAAGTAATATAAATACATATACAAGAGTAGAGATAATGACACATTCATGAATGGTAAAATACAAGATATTTAGGTATCAAAGAGATACCTAAATGTACATAAGAACGTAGTTACGGATACATGACTAAAGGATAGTCATATATCGTATAAGAGACTTACTAGCAGTGAGTGGCCAGTGTTAAGGGCCGAAGCCCCAACAAGAAAGGGGTAGACCAAAGTCTAACCCATAGTGTCTCGTAGGCCGAGCAACAGGAAAAGAGAGAGAAGTTCAAATTAGCCGCTTAAATAGACCAGTCCCCTAGCGGGAACCAGCGAAACTAAACGGGCAGACAACTCCCCAGGCAAATACGAAAATAACTCCCACAGTACTATTTGTCTGATTCTTTTTAGATGAGGCATGATAATTTGTATTATTCGGATTTTTTTGGACTATTGTCCTCATCTTTATTGTTATCTACACAAAGTCTCGGCAATATGCCATCCGACTTTCTTCATGTGTTCGAATAAAAAGTTCTCGAGTTCGAAAGGTACCGATTTCGACAAGAAACACCTAAAGAAGACCGGAAGGCAAATCGGCCGAAACGTTGTGTATATCTATTGATAATGGAGATTCGCTTCCGGTTTTTGTCTGTAACAAAAATTACGCCACTGCTTACGTCACATTACCCAAAATCGTAATAACATAGAATAAATACCTCAAAATTTGAACATGCAACATTAGACAGTCCTCATTGTTTTTTTTAAACAAGTTTTAATAAATACATGACTGGTATTATATATCTATATATAGTTTGTTTTATTTTAATACATATTTAAAGTTTACATTTCAAATTGTTTTATTTTTTAAATTTAATGAATTTGATGATTTTACTTACTTAGGGTACAAACTCGCTGACATTGAATTTTTTACTCCCACCCCTCAGGCAATATGTTTTTAAAAATCTATTTTTACATCGCCCAGAGGGTGTTTTTTTATTTCCTACTAGTAACAATAAAGGTGACGAAAATAGAAAGATCCAAATAATAAAATATCTATTTCCCCATACTAAAGCTATGAACAGTCCGGGTCAGCGTGGACCTGGGAGTAATGGGAAAAAATGCATTCCACACTTGCAAGATCCCCAAAACTAGAGTTCTCGCCACCTATATGCAGTTTAGTATCCTACCCACTTTGGGGGATATTATCCCTCTAAGCAGAGTGACCTACTGTCGGTATCAACCGGACAGTGAAAGAGTCTATACTCTTTTCCCTAGCGTTAGACCAGGGAGATTGTTTTTGTGTCTTAGGTAGAGTGCCACACCTATCATCAGCTCCCTATTTTACCGTAAAATCCAAGCTGTGCTACTCATCTGTGTAACTGAGTTAGATTTGCCTCAAAACTGTCAATATTATTAATGCATTTAAAACACTGAAATAGCTATTATATATATATATATATATATATATATATATATATATATATATCTTATTATAATGGAGATTGTGTGTTTTTCTGTCTGTAACCGAAACTATATCACTACTCGAGTCACAATTCCCTTTGTTATTTACAGCACATTCTCCATGATTTTATTTTTATTCAAACATCAATTATTAATAAAATTGTTTTACATCATTAATACAGTTGACCATATCTACATACTAATAACATGCAATTGTATTTATAGATACAACAAAATAGGGAAGGCTAATTTGCATATTGATCTTAAAAATTTGATTTTAATAAATATATGCTTAGAATTATTAATTTCTAATTGTTTGGTTTTATCTTATTGAATATGAGCAAAAATCTCGTGGATAAATAGTAAAAGAAATCCATTAACAAGAAGAAATAACTGTAATTTATTCTTCACTTCCTATTTTAACTAAATAGTTAAATTAGGAAAATTTACCAATGAAAGACGGGAGTAACGGAAAATGATGGAAGGGTTAGTTTCAAAGTTGTTCTATTTTTCAATCATACCCCCTCTGTTCCAATTTTTTTTCTGGCATTCTTATTTATTTTCATTAGCCTTTCTAATTTAACATGATATTTTATTATATTAAACTTAAATACTTGCACCGGAGGGTGCATATATTTGCTAGTCTAAGAAATAAAGATTTAGATAGTATATGGAGGTAATAATTTGCATAATGATTTTAACAAAACTGGGTTCAATAGATAATTATTGCTGGTTCTGATTTCTAATACTATCATGTTATTCCCAAACGTATTAAAAGCAATCCTATATATAATTTTATGTGAAAATAAAATGGAAATTAATCCGACTAATGAATATGAAATAATGAAAAAAAGTCTGATGTAAAGTTATCGAAAAGTGTAAATATGTATAAAAAGTGTATAAAAATATCAAAATGATTGTAATACAATCCAACTGTAAAATAAGTAGCCCATATTTATAGGTAAATCCGTGGTGTTAATGGATATCATCAAAGGGTAAACATTCAAATGTAAAGTTTTTTCATGGACAAGTATGTGAAAATAAAATGGAAATTAATCCGACAGTATGAATATGAAATAATGAAAAACAAAAGATGTTTACAACTAAATAGGCTCATCAGGAGAGAAGTGTGCAAAACCGTTTCGGGGCCAATCTCTCGACGGTTTATTGTATTACAATAATTTTGATATTTTTATACACTTTTTATACATATTTTACACTTTTCTATAACTCTACATCAGACTTTTTTGAGTCTTATTTTATAACTATAATGCTTCTGATTATTTTAAAAATTAAAAATGAGATTCATTTTATTTTTAAATAAAATTCATATTATTTTTAATATAGACAACGCATTTTTTTAATTAATTCCAACGTTTGACTAGCAGCGTTCTGTTTTACTAACGGTCATTTTCCCGTCTTATTTTTGTTGATGACCGACCCACGTGCGGTGGATGCATTATAATGCGAAGGGTCCTCATATTAGTGAGGATGGGCTGGTGTTGCTTTTTAAACCGTCGAGATATTGGCCCCGAAACGGTTTTGCACACTTCTCTCCTGATGAGCCTATTTCAGTTGTAAACATCTTTTGTTTTTTCATTATTTCATATTCATATAATTTTATATAGAAATCAATTAAAATAACATTAAAATAAGTGTTATATTTTATATTCGTTCTTATTTAGTTTCGCTAGTCTTTTTAATTCAATATAATATCTTATTACTTTAAAACTTAAAAGCTTGCACCCCGAGGGCGCATACTTTTACTAGTTGAAATAATTAATTCATTTTTAATATGAAATTTAAGGTTTAAATCTTTAGATAATATCTTAGTTTAAATTTAATTAATATGTACAACATAATGTTTTTTTTTAGATTATGAGAATTTTAATGACTTTTTTTGTAAGATTGGATCTTTGCAAGATTTTAAGCTCCCGAAACAGAGCTCCACAACCAGATGTATTTTTGTGTTATACCCAGGAAACACTTTTCTGGGTGTGGGTTGGGGGTACTTACCCCCTGCAAACGTATTCCATGACCAAATGACAGAGCAACAGATCTTAAGTAGAGGTTCACAATTTTAATTAGTATTTCAACATGTTTTGTTTTGTTTTACGGCATATCAACCAATGTGGGTCATTTAATGCTGGGAAAGTTTTGAAAGGTTCGTAGTGATAGTTTGGAAGAACAATTTTGTATGTAACCGAAACTACGTCACTGCTTACGTCACAGTAATAAAAAAAATAATAGTCATGTTTTCACGAAAATTTTGATACTTATTCCCCTTTAGATGCATTTATGTTTAAAATAGTTTTTTTTTTTTTTCAAAAATATATTAGGTTTTTTTTGTTTTGTTTTACGCATATCAATCTCAGTGGTCATTTAATGCCGATAAAGTTTTGAAATAAATCAATTCTTAATGGATAATACAATTTTTTTATTAACATATTTTTCTATTTAACCCATAGATGGGACCCTAGCAGGTACTACCATTCCGGGTCAGAGTGGACATGGGAGCAATGGTGAAGAAGGAGTGCTCCACATTCCCCCAGAATCTCAACACTTTTGTTTTGTTTTATTTTACGGCATATCAACCCCTGTGGGTCATTTAATGCCGGCAAAGTTTTGAAAGATTCGTAGCGATAGTTTGTAAGGAAATTTTTTAAACTCATTTTTTTAATAAACACATTTTCTATTTAACCATAGATGGGACCCTAACAGGTTCTACCACTCCGGGTCAGAGTAGACCTGGGAGAAATGATAATGAAGGGGAGCTCCACATTCCCCCATAACTGGAACCCCACCATCAGATAGAGATTAACGTAATTCCCAGGACACGAAGACCCTCAGACGTCGCTTCCTAGCATCCATATGATAAAAGGGGTTGGGGCTCGCCATAAGGGAAAATAGTGTCGGGATAATCATATAGGTGCTAGGGCTTGACTTGACCAGCCGATTGATCGGAGGTGCTTTCAAAATGTCTACAGAAGGCCGCATTTGGTGGGTTAAAAGGCCGTGTGCGGTCTCTCAAGTCCACAAGTTATCCTCTTTTGTTTTTAAACAAGGAGGAGACTTTTTCAAGTTTTAAAAGTTAACGTTCTTGAGATTCGTTACTCAAAAGTTCATTATTTCTAAGAGTCTCTTGCATCCCACGAGAAAAAAAAAGAGCTCTTCAATTTAGAAAATCAGAAAAATACATTAAAAAAAAGTTTTTTCGTGACTTTTTAAACGTAAATAGCATAAGTGGAGTTAAAAATCGATCGGAAATGTTAGAAATATCACAAAACCAAGTGCCGTGAATTCTTCCAATGGACATTATCATACAATAAACGTACTTAGCCTAACGGTTATCGTCATGTGCAAAGAGTTAATTGAATGTATATTGATAAGTTAGAAGAAATAATTTCATGTCTATTAATAATGGTTAAGTTAGATTTTTCATCAGTTTTATCTGTACCAATAATCTGGAAGAAATAATTTTTACTGACGTTGGAGGTAAATATTTTGTTTGTTTCGAGTTCTTCAAGGGGTAGAAATCTATTAATAATAGAGATTTGGTCTCTATTTGTCCCTAACCAAGACTACGTCACTGCTTACGTCAGAATTACCAAAATTGTCAATTCATAGAATAAAGAACAATTGATATTAATAAGATGTATAAAAGCTGTTCCTTATAATTCAACTTTTGAATCCTTTCCATTGTAAGAAATAAACTATATATTATTTAAATAAATAACAATATAAACTATGAAATTTATTTAAAAATTGTATTACTTTTAATGGAAAAAATATTTGCGAGATTTGTAATCAATTTTGTAAAAATATTTTTTACTGTTGCCCCATTTTCAGTAACAAGAAGTTAACTAAAAAATTACATATAAATTAATACTTACGATTTTGGGTAAAATGTATGTGTAAAATATTCAAAATAATTATTTAATTAATAATCGTACTAATGTTACATAATCTATGCGGTTGCATAAGATTATTGTCAATCTCCTGTAATTCTGAGGGGATGACCCCTTTCATACCATGACCGGGTTCTTCTATGGAAAATTACAGAAGCCCGCCAAATATGTGAAGTCACGTGGGACCTTTTTCAGAGTCCCCAGTTTGCAGTTGGACGTCAGGCAGTGAAGATGTACTGCCTGAACTGTGACTCACTCTGCATACGCGCGCTATGTTAGTTAGCAGATGTCTTGTGGGGATTTAACAATAAAATAAGATCAAAAGTAAATCGAAGTCTTGTGTTTATTATCTAAAAACTAACAATGACACAGGGCTTCTGATAAGGAGAAATCCCCAACAGAAAACCAGACCCGAAGTCCCCAAGTCAACTCTAGAAGCAAGATGTTAGAAGATATACCAAAGACGATCAGAATATCAAAGCCGGCCAGAAGAAAAGACGACTAGAAGTAAGAAGTAAGAAGTAAGAAAGAGATATATAACATTATAATTACTAGCAAATATATGCATCCTCCGAGTGCAAGTATTTAAGTTTTAAAATAATAAAATATCATGTTAAATTAGAAAGGCTAATGAAACTGAATAAGAATTCAGATAAAAATATTTGGAACAGAGGGGGTATAATCGGAAAATAGAACAAAGTTGAAACTAACTCTTCCATCATTTTCCATTACTCTCATCTTTCAGTGGTAAATTTTCCTAATTTAACTATTTAGTTAAAATAGGAAGTAAAGAATAAATTTACAGTTATTTCTTCTTGATAATGGATTTCTTTTAAGATTTATCCCCGAGATTTTTGCTCATATTCAATAAGATAAAACTAAACAATTAGAAATCAATAATACTAAGCATATATTTATTAAAATTACATTTTTAATATCAATATGCAAATTAGCCTTCCCATTCACACTGTGAACCGCTATTTTGTTGTATGTATAAATACAATTGCATGTTATTAGTATGTAGATATTGTTAACAGTCTTAATGATGTAAAACAATTTTACTAATAATTGAGGTTTAAATAAAAAAAAAATCATGGAGAATGTGGTATAAATAACAAAGGGAATTGTGACTTGTATAGTAATATAGTTTCGGTTACATGCAGACAAACCCACAATCTCCATTATAATAAGATTTAGTGCCAGTGAGAGAAGGACTATGCAACAGATGCGTGCAACATTTTATTTGAGGGGGACTTAACTATGTTTCTGTTTCTAACGGTTTTATTTTTTTACTCCTTTGATAGATTAAGTGATTGTATTTACTCATGATAAAAACCCTCTAGCATTAAATTTTTAACCCCATCCCATTGAGGCAACAATCCCATTTTTGGTAGTCATTTTAAATTTCGATTTATTATTAACTTTAGGTGCATCAACAAAACTGGACGAAATAATTTACAATTGGACACATGGCCGAGTGGATTAGGCAGTTAGGTTAAAAGACAGTTCTAAGTGACAGTTATCTCTGGTTCCTGAGTTCAATCCTGAGTGAAAGCAGTTAGAAAAATAATTAATTAACACAACTCCTACCCCAGCTATGGTTAGTGGAATGAGAACAGGATACCCCCGTGGAATAAATAAAGGGTTAGGTTCAAAGTTCCGTGATGGCTCCCGAATACGACAAGAAAGTTCCCGAGTTCGAAAAGAAGGTTCCCGAATCCGAAAAGGTTCCCGAGTCCGACAAGAAATACCTGAAGAAGGCCGGAGGGTATATCGGCCGAAACGTTGTACAAATAACAATGAAGATGGGGACAATAGTCCGAATAACGCTAATAATACTTATCTACTTTGTATCCTTATTCCTTTTATGTGTTATTCACGTGTACATTATGTATCTTTGTCACGTATCTATATACTATGTTATAAATGCCTTTCCATGTGCTTATATTAAAGTCCATGTTATGTTTATCAACACTCTTGGTCGGAGTTGTTTTGTTCAACCAACAATTATAATTGATGTTAAAACTTTGAACCCAACATACTTAATTGTTATTTATTTTCTAATAACTATTTTTTATAAGTGTCCAGCTTCAAGCAATGATATAAGAAGCTGCATATGCAAGCCAACCAGATGACGTTCTCATCTACAAAGCTACATCTTCAACCGACAAGAAAATCTCCATTAACAACTAGAAAGACCAGAAATTGTTTTTTGGTAACGTCGGCTAGGAACCACAAGGTTCCTGGTTCGATACCGGTCCTCGCCAACTCAGAGTTATGAGTAGCACAGTGATCTGTGCGGTAAAGTAAGGAGCTGATGGTAAGGTGTGGCGCTCCACCTCAGACGCAAAAAGAATCTCCTTGGTCTAGCGCTAGTGAAAAGGGGAGAGACTCCCTCGCTGTTAATCAAATAATAGGCCATCCTAAAGTAAGGTTGATCAGATGCTGGTCTAAAGCTTTAATGCTACACCCAGACATGAGTAGAAGCTAGATATTTGTTTAAAAATCATATATATCGGATGCCGGATTTATTACCAACTTAACCTTGGTATTTTTGTCTAGACTTGGACTTTCTCCACCAGACAAGAGAAATACATAAAAAAGATCCAAGAGAAAGCTCTAAGCGCATCAGCGTGGATATGGCAGTCTTACATTGTGACATCAAACCGACAAAGACTGGTGGTATCGTGAGATACTGCTGGGGCGCTCTGGGTTAGTGGTAATGATGCCTCGGCCCCGAAACCATGCCTGAAACCAGAGTCATGATCTGATGAAGGCTTTGTTGGTTGCAATGCTACTGTGTAAATAGCAGTCATTGTATGAAGATTATATATATATATATATATATATATATATATATATATATATATATATATATATTATATATATATATGATTCAATGTTGACATTTTGATTTACTTGAAAGGAAAAAGCTGACAGAGACCTTATATATATATATATATATATATATATATATATATATATATATATCTTAGAAAGGAAGGAAGAACTCAACACCGTAATTCCATAACAAATTTGGGGCCTATATAAATCTAAGTTGATTTAATATAGCTACCCAAAATCCAGTCTCATCAGATGGAAGATCAGGTTATTTGAATTGCATCACTGAACAATTTTACTTCTCAAAAAAAAAAATAAATAAATAAGATTTTAAAAAAATTTAAAAAATAAAATAAAAAGATAAAATATGGAATAACGGTGTTGAGTTTTTCCTTCCTTTTTAAGATAAATATTGCTGTGTATATAATCTAAAAAGTTTATTATACATTGAGCTCTCTGTAGCGATTTAAAGATTCACTGTATTTATACATACTGGATCATACAATAATAATACAGTGTGTCTTAGAAATCACATATAGAATCATCCCTTACTACCAAGTTTTGGATACCTCTCATATATATGTATATTATTATGGACTCTCCCGTCGATTTTCGACGTATGAGGGTTCATACCCACAATGAACTCCCACACAGTGATTTGTTTATAGTGCTGAAGGCTTGTGTTGGACCATCCACACTTTTTGGCACAGTCGATAGGAAAGAATTGGTGCATCAAGGGTTGCCACAAACCCAATCAACGACCGACCTCAGGAATTTTGAATTCAGAGTTATCCCTCTCCTAGACTGGTTACCTAACCAAGGCTGAAGGGCTCAGTCTGCCCTACAATTTTACCCATAGCTAGAGGGAGAATATATGGATTCATACATTTCCCAAGGGTATTAGCGCTATGTGAAAATGCCAACAGCTTTTAATTAAGAAATTTAACTCGAATCGACGAGTCCATTTTCCACGACTCTAACCACTAGCCTACCCGCCTCCCTCTCTCTCTCTCTCTCTCTCTATATATATATATATATATATTATATATATATATATATATATATTATTATATATATATTATGTATATATATATATATATTATATATATATATATTATATATTATAATATATATATATATATATTATTATTATTATATATATATATATATATATATATATATATATATATATATATATATATTATAATATATATATATATATATTATATATATTATATATTATATATTATATATATTATATAAAAAAGTAAAGTCGTCGGGGCGGTCTAATGTCGGTATCAGCCATGCAGCGAGGGAGTATATCCCCTTATCACTAGCGCTAGACCAAGGAGATTATTCTAGCGTCTGATGTGGAGCGCCACACCTACCATCAGCTCCTTATTTTACCGCGCAGATCTCTTGTGCTACTCATACGCTGAGTTGGCGAGGGCGGGTATCGAACTAGGAACCTTGTGGTTTCTAGCCGAACGCTCTACCGACTGAGCTAACCCAAGATGCTGATGGTGATGAAGATGATTCTAATGAAGGTGGATTTGTTTCGTACGTTTGATTCTTGTTTCATCATACCGCAAGAAAAGAAGAATATTTTTGTTTCTCATTAAATGCAATGAAAGATGTTCAGCTTGAATTAAGGACGAGAGATCTCAATCTTCAAGGGGAACCTTTTTTTCTTGACAACCTAAAGCAAAATACATATTTCGTGTATCATATATATATATATATATATTAATTAGTTAATAATTAATGAATTTAGGCGGGCATATATGTTCAAATCTAAGGCTAAACGAATCGTCAATCCCTGAATGTACATTTCGACCTATTAGGTCTCGTTAGCAAGGTTAGAGACATGGGAGACTGCTCCGTGTGTGACTCGAAACCTCAACTGTCAAGCTGCCAGGCGAAGTCTCTAACCGTTACACTAGCTTGCCATTCTCACATTCTTTGTTCGTTTTGAAACTTATTTATATTCCACTTTTTATTGACTTGCTACATGACAGTATGAGGTTAAGTAAATAAACAAATGTGTTTATTTCTTATATGCTTTAAGCCGGCAATTTATATATATATATATATATATATATATATATATATATGTTGTGTGTGTGTGTGTGTGTGTGTGTGTGTGTGTAGTACGCGAAATCATTTTGCATTTGTATTATGTATTATATAATATATATATATATACATTGTAATACAGGTACAAGTGATAACCCACTCGAGTTTCACCATAAGGATCTTCAGGGTTAAATCCACTGGATTAATCAAGATATTGATTAATTGCAGTCGATTACACGTATGCGTCTTTCGCGATAAACGGTTACTGCAATTAATCAATATCTTGATTAATCGAATGAATTTAACCCTGAAGATCCTTATGGTGAAAATCGAGTAGGTTATCACTTGTACCTGTATTACAATAAATTTGCTCTACTAACGTATTGAGCACTTTTTATTTGTTATGTCGCTGTCTTACCTTTCTGAATTTTGCATCAACTAACCATTGTGACCATATTCACCGGTAAGTCACCCGTTGACAGACATACGTGTTATCAACTGATATTAATCGAAAACTCGATTAATTCAGCGGATGTAACCCTGACGATTCAGATGATGAAACTAGAGTAGGTTACTTTATATCCATTTCTTCAATATATATATATATATATATATATATATATATATATATATATATATACCGACTCCCCTGGACAAATAGAACGTGACACAAGGTTACTTTCTCATTACGGATTTTGGGTGCCACGTGTTCTTGAATGCTTAGCGAGCTACGCAAGCAAACAATTACAAGTGAGTTCGTTCCTCACTGGGTGACTTTTAAAAGTCAAGCATTGTAACAGTCATTTGTACGTGTGCGGATGCCTAAGTGCCAGCAATTGTCTCAAATGTTTCATGTTTCAGTAATTTCGACTGGTTTTCCAATTAGAATTAAGTCCTTCAAAAATGTATTATGCCCGACAAAACACTTGTGCTGCCAAGCTGGGGTTTCTTGTGTTTTTTTCTCCTCTTTTTCTTGGGGGTTGGGTGGGGTGGGAGTGAAGAGGGCCCATTGAAATTCCCGAAAAAAAATTTTCAGTAGGTAAAATACATTTCAATCTGTGACAATTAAAAAGTAAAAAAAAATAAAAATACAAAAATAAAAAAATAAAAAAAAGATTACAATTGTTTAGGTATTAGGGCCGGATCAGCTCAGTCGGTAGAGCGTTCGGCTAGCAAACCACAAGGTTCCTAAGTACGAAACCGGCCCTCACCAACTCAGCGTATGAGTAGCACAGGGATATGTGCGGTAAAGTAAGGAGCTGATGGTAGGTGTGGCGATCTACCTCAGATACCAAAAACGATCTCCTTGGTCTAGCGCTAATGAAAAGGGGATAGACTCCCTCGATGATTGGCTGATACCGACTTTAAGCCACCCCGACGACTTTACTTTTTACTTTTCACTTTTACCTTGAACTAGTAGTAATGATGCCAGCTCCGAAACAATGCTTGAATTCAACGTTTGATGATGACTTATTTTTGTAACATAAAGTTAAGGTAGCGGAGTGGCCTACTGTCGGTATCAACCAAACAGCGAAAGAGTGTCTATCCCCCTTTTTACTAGCGCTAGACTAGGGTGATGGAGCTCCTCACCTACCGTCAGCTCCCCACTTTACCGCTCAGATCAGATTATCCAATATGCGTTTAGCTGGCAGGGAATCTTTCGAGGCGGATGATCCACCAACTGAGCTAAACCGGTGACAAAAAAAAAAAAAAAAAAAAAAAAAAAAACAAGAAAAAACATTTTAGTTGCTTTTCTGTATTTATGAGATGAAGCTTGATATGAATAATTTTGATGTTTCGGACTGTTGTCCTCATCTTTATTGTGGAATGTATAAACACAATGTTCAGGCCACTGTAACCTCAAGCTCTATTTAGGTGTTTTTTTAAAAATTAATTTGAACTAGTGGTAACGATTCCAGCTCCGAAACCACGTTTGAACTGAGGCTTAACATCTGATGATAACTTATTTCAAGGTAATAAAAAAAAACACTTAAAGAGAACCCGATGTTACGGTGGCTTGAACATTGTGTTAATACATACCACAATAAAGATGAGGACAACAGTCCGAAATATCAAAATCATTCATTACAATTGTTGTTTAGAAAGTAAACAACCTAATTAAAAAGAAAAACTTCAGGTTGGCAACCCTGACTCAAAATCAGCTGATCAATTTTAACCTGCAATATGTGTTGAAAAATTCATTATTTTATCTCTCAAAATTCCCGTAAAGTCGATTAACCATCGATTATCAAAAACGTGTTTGAATTGAGCGTTTTCCTTCTCCTAGTCTGGTCGCCATAGCAAGATTAAAGAACACAGTCTCTGCTACTTGTTACCCATAGCTGTAAAAAGAATAGTTGAAGGCCACAAAATAGAATAGAAGATCAGATTCTAATCGTTTTTATCAAAGTCCAAGTGGTGCAGCCATACAGTAACTCTTATACGGCCACAGCTTGAAAGAATTTTTGCCTTATCAGAGAGATCAGATTTCCATATCATCGTTAATCGTATAGCAACCCATGCCTTTCCTGTATGTATATTATCGTTTTCTGTAGATGAGATATTACAACCTAGGTCTTGGAGAGGGAAAACTCTTAATTGAAACCTTTTAAACGAGGGCCGGTTTAGCTCAGTCGGTAGAACGTTCGGCTAGGAATCACAAGGTTCCTGGTTCAATACCGGCCCTCACCAACTCAGCGTATGAGTGCGGTAAAGTAAGGAGCTGGGGTAGGTGTGGCGCTCCACCTCAGACGCTAAAAAATAATCTCGTTGGTCTAGCGCTAGTGAAAAGGGGATAGACTCCCTCGCTGGTTGGCTGATACCGACATTAGGCCGCCCCGACGACTTTACATTTACAAACTCCGCTTAAGAAATTGACCTTGTGTCACATCCTATTCGTATGGAAGGGTTTGTAAATTTGTGTTGCAGAGATCGAATTCTGTCAGGGTTATATCGATCGGAGTAAACTCCGCTTATTCAAGCTTTCGGTCAAATCATGTCAAAAGCGCCGGTCCCACACTAGATCGAAGTTAAGCAGCGATGAGTCTGTTTAATACTTAGATGGGTGACCATTTAAGCAACAACAGGTAAAGTAATTAAACCGAATATCAAAATGACTTGATTGGGCATTAAATGACCCCAAAAGGGTTGATATGCCGTAAAACAAAGCAAGCAACCAAAAGTGACTTGATTCGGCATTAAATTATCCGTAAAGGGTTGACATGCCATACATCAAAACAACCAATAGAAAATGATATGATTCTGCATTAAATGACCCCAAAAGTGTTGATATGCCTTCAAACAAAACACCAACAAAAAGGACTTGTGTTACATAATCTATGCGGTTGCATAAGATTATTGTCAATCCCCTGTAATTCTGAGGGGATGACCCCTTTCATACCATGGCCGGGTCCTTCTATGGAAAATTACAGAAGCCCGCCAAATATGTGAAGTCACGTGGGAACCTTTTTCAGAGTCCCCAGTTTGCAGTTAGACGTCAGGCAGAGCAGTCGGCCATTTTATGCTCTGCCTAAAACTGGAACTCACGCGCACTATGTTAGTCAGATATTTAGTTACGTGAAATGTATAGTTAAGGAAATAAAAGTTTATATAAGTAAAATGTTCTTGTGGTTGATGAATGTCTTGGTAACAAGACTAAGAAATGAATCCAGGACGACCAGCCAGCAGGAACATAGCAACAGAAACCTTAGAAGAAACCAGACCAAGATGTTGGAAGATAGAACCAAAGCCGACCAGAAGAAAATACGACCAGAGTAAGAAGAAAGAAAGAGTATACAACATTATATCGAGTTGGTACTGTGAAAACCTTCAGTATGTAACACTTGATTCGGCATTAAATGACCCGAAAAGGGTTGTTATGATATTTTCCACGTACCCACTTGTACGGGTCAGGCACAAGACCCTATTTATGTGGGACCACACACAAGCCGAGACTCATGGGTGGCAGGTGAAAAAATTGCGTCGATCCCATCGGCATTCCCCCTCAAGGGGGCGCCTCAGGCGCTGGGCAATAAACCCAGCCCTGTCCCTTTAAATCAAGGGGGCAGGTGTTGCCTGGGGGGATGGCCCCCTGGGATCGACGCTATTATTACAACATAACCGGTCCAGCGGCCGAAGCTCACCGGACCCCCAGTCGAAACCGGGTGGGGCTGCAACCCGAAAAGGGTTGTTATGCCGTAAAACCAACCAACCAACCAACCAACCAACCAATCCGCTTATTTAAAAGTGATAAACGACCTTGTGTCAAATCCTGTACGTGTGGAGGGGTTGGGTAACTGCATAAATTCATTTCTTGATTCTAAGTAAACGATACCATCTAAAATTTCCCCTCTTCTCCGGAAAAAGGGTTGATATGCCGTAAAAACAACCAACCAACCAACCAACCAAACCGCTTATTTAAAAGTGATAAACGACCTTGTGTCAAATCCTGTACGTGCGGAGGGGTTGGGTAACTGCATAAATTCATTTCATAAACGATGCCATCTAAAATTTCCCCTCTTCTCTCAGGAAGTCTGGCGGCGATAGATGTCAGGGTTTCGTGTTTTGAAAATATCCGAAAGCCTCCAACTGAATGAGAACCGATAGTTGGCAATAATGATGTAGATATTTTTGGACAATTTCAAAACTTTTCACCCCAAGCGAAGGAGGATGGATTATCGTCGGGGTGTCATATTAATTATGTGGCACACAAAATTAAGAGCCGTTCACAATACACCCCAAAAAGTAAGACATTCATTTTTATAAGAAATAATATGGAAACATTAAATCTTATTTTAATGAAGATTCTGTGCTTGTCTGTCTGTAACCAAAACTATATCACTACCTATGTCACAATTCCCTTTGTTATTTACGTCACATTCTCCATTATTTTATCATTGTTTAAACTTCAATTATTAATAAAATTGTTATACATCATTAAGACTGTTGACCATATCCACATTCTAAATAACATGCAATTATATTTATATATACAACAAAATAGCGGTTTACAGTGTGAGCGGGAAGGCTAATTTATATATTGACATTAAAAACTTGATTTTAATAAATATATGCTTAGTATTATTGATTTCCAATTGTTTGGTTTTATTTTAATGAATATGAGCAAAAATCTCGGGGATAAATCTTAAAAGAAATCCATTAACAAGAAGAAATAACTGTAATTTTATTCTTTACTTCCTATTTTAAGTAAATAGTTAGATTAGGGAAATTTAGCAATGAAAGACGGGGGTGATGGAAGAGTAAGTTTCAGTTGTTCTATTTTTCGAGTCTACCTCTTCTGTTTCAAATCTTTTTATCTGCATTCTTATTTAGTTTCATTAGCCTTTCTAATTTGATATAATATTTTGTTACATTAAAACTTAGATACTCGCATGCGGAGGGGGAATATATTTTCTAGTAAGAAATAATATGGAAAGATCATATTACTAAAAAGAAATATATAGATTTATAGTATCGATCTAATATATGTTTTGTTTTGTTTTACGGCATATCAACCTCAGTGGGTCATTTAATGCCGATAAAGTTTTGAAATAAATCAATTCTTAATGGATAATACAATTTTGTTTATCAACTCATGTTTTTCTATTTAATCCATAGATGGGACCCTAACAGGTACTACCACTCCGGGTCAGAGTGGACCAGGGAGCAATGGTGATGAAGGGGTGCTCCACATTCCCCAAACCTCCAAAACTGGAACCTCACCATCAGATAGAGTTTAACGTCATTCCCAGGACATATAGACCGGCAGCCACCGCCTTCTATCACCCATATGATAAAAAGGGGTTGGGGTTTGCCATAAGGGCAACAGGGTTGGGAAAATCATATAGGTGCTAGGGCTTGTCGTGACCAGCCGATTGATCGGAGGGTGACTCTCCGACCGCCCGTCTAGCCCAAGATAGGGCCAAAGTGGAGTATTGCATGTCATGAACTGCTCATCCACCTGGGCTCTATCC
Organism: Doryteuthis pealeii; assembly: GCA_023376005.1. Taxonomy (NCBI): domain Eukaryota; kingdom Metazoa; phylum Mollusca; class Cephalopoda; order Myopsida; family Loliginidae; genus Doryteuthis; species Doryteuthis pealeii. The sequence continues at coordinate 81,178,405 of CM042166.1, forward strand.
TTAAGCATCACGGGTCGCCACCCACGGCCAACAGGTGGCCCCATTGGGGGAGTCTTACCCCTCTGCAATCTGAACTTTTTTCATTGCATTTAATGAGAAACAAAAATATTATTCTTTTCTTGCGGTATGATGAAACAAGAATCAAACGTACGAAACAAATCCACCTTCATTAGAATCGGACTGCAGAGGTGCAGTCGGTGCATTCTAACGCCCCAGCCGACAGGGTGCAGTGCCAATTAGGGCTCCATCCCTAATTATTCAGTACAGAATGGGTCAGTGTGTTGAATTGTTCGATACCGATGTATCAAATCCCGAATTGACCAGGACTGAATTTTGCTGGTGCCGAATTCTTGGAAGTGTATATATTTCTGGCGAATAATGTAAATAAAAGAAAGAAAAAACAAAACAACAAAGACCAATTCCTTGTTGTCGTTGATCCATAAATAAGTTAGAAAAGATGACTTAATTATCGGGATGACTGCACATGCGCACTGACACTCATCCTCGTCGATTTTTACAAAGTATTAATTGTTAATTCAGTACTTAATTTAATCAAACAAAATAAAAATACAATTATTAACCATTTATAACATACTTATAACATACACAACAGTGAATAAATTCAAGACAGACACATGCAATGCTATGTATTTTCTCAACCCCTTCACTGCATATATATATATATATATATATATATATATATAATATATATATATATATATCTATATCTTATTATAATGGAGATTGTGTGTTTTTCTGTCTGTAACCGAAACTATATTAATACTCAAATCACAATTCCCTTAGTTATTGACATCACATTCTCAATGATTTTATTTTTATTTTAACTTCAATTATTAATAAAATTGTTTATCATAATTAATACTGTTAACCATATCTACATACTAACAACATGTAATTATATTTATATATACAACAAAATAGTGGTTTACAGTGTGAACGAGAAGGCTAATTTGCATATTGATATTAAAAACTCGAATTCAATAAATATGTGCTCAGTGTTATTGATTTCTAACTGTTTGGTTTTATTTTAATGAATATAAGCAAAAATCTCTTCAATTAATATAAAATGAAATCCATTAACAAGAAAAGATAAGTGTCATTTTAACAAGTCATTTTATTCTTTACTTCTATATATACTTTATATTTTTATTTTATATATATATATATATATATATATATATATATATATATATATATATATATTTATATATATATATTTTCGTACTTTCATATATGAAACAATAGGATATATTTAATTATATATATATTCAATATATAGGCAACAGGTCTAGGAGAAGGAAAACTCTTAATTCAAACCTGTTGAACTCCGCTTAAGAAAATGACCTTGTGTCACCTCCTGCTCATGCGGAGGGGTTGGTAAGTATATATATATTTTTTTTTCTTTGTTGTTAATTGTTTTATTTTCGAAGTTTCATCCAAACATACACATTACCACAACTGCCCTTTATATATGTATAGATAGATAGATAGATAGATAGATAGATAGTGTGGAGAAAAGTAGACAAACACGGATGTTATGGAAACTGGATGTTTATTGTCGACGATGCCATTTAGACCTTCTTCAGGACGAATATAATTCTTCCTTCAATGAAGGACATTTTCAAAATGGTGAAAACAGTAGGTCGTCAGTAGGGGGAGGGGTGGTTGGGGGTGGGTAGTGGATTTTCTTCTCTCTAGATGGGGAGTGTTTATATGGTGATGTAGGTGTGGGTCCAGAATGTTGGAAAATGGGGATGGGTCAGGGTGAATGAGTATGTGTATGTGTGCATGTCTGTTTTAATTGTCTTTTATATATATATGTATGTCTAGGAACTGGATTTAGATATTTGTATTCGTGTTCCCTAAAAGTACAACCGTTATCATCTTGCACACCCTCCAGATCTCCAAAATATGAAATTCACCAACGTCATACCCAACAGGTTGGGTTAATATCTGCTTGTCACATCGTGCCCAAAACGCATGGGACCGGCTAAATAGAGACATTGTTTTATTCAACTCGTTATTATCTGATTTCATTAAGATGTTTAAAATGGTGCTGTCATCATTATATTAACTGCAATCCTCAACAAATTCTTTAAGATTGTTTTTATTTATTTGTATCTCTTACTGCCTGATTTTTTTCGTTAACATGTACTTTTCAGGGTAAAAGGTTTATCGTTACAATCAAATCTGCCCCCTCTTTTTTTTTTTTTTTGTATTTTGCCGAAGAGAAAGCAGAACTTGAAATTCTCTACCCACACAGCCTGTCACCAATTGCATTTCCGGTTAAACACTGGAATGATGGGAAGACAATAAGCTGAATTAGCATCTCTTTATCTATTTTATGTTTTAATTTATTTTTATTTTTTTTGTTCATGTAAAAAAAAGATACTGCGTTCCGCACTTCTCTGCCTCAACTCCAGCTCTCAATTCAGTGATGAGCTCCAGGAGTCTTTCTTTAACATGCGATAGCGCTAACATCATATATTACATATACTGCACACAATGCACAAATAGCGGATATGTGGGAGAAACATCAACACCCTTTAGACTAAGATTAAATAACCACAAATCCACAATAAAACTCAAATCCCCGCATAGTACAATAGCATTTCACTTTAACACCCTACCACACAACCTTACACACCTCAAATGCATTTTAATAGAACACGCATTTCCAACAACGCAATCTCGAAAACAAGCAGAAACTAAATGGATTCTAAAATTACAAACTCACGTGAGGGGACTGAACGCTGACATCGGAATACTCCGTTATTATATTTCTTTTACAGACGCTGCTGCTGTCAATAACAACAGACAAAAGATCCGTTGAACAGGAACAACAGTCATTTGATAAAGGGTATCTAACGAACCCGAAAATTTATGATAAAAAATAATTATAAAAAAATAAGTGAATCCAATACTCCATAACATCGAGTTCGTTCATTTATTTTTAGATGCTTCGTAATAACGCCCAACTTAAAAAAAGACACACACACACACACACACACACACACACACACACACACACATATATATATATATATATATATATATATATATATAAAGGTTTTTTTTATAGTTTGTTTGAAGCATTGTGCGTATGTGTAATATAGAGATTTTGAACAACAGATGATTACACCAGCGCCGTGGAATAAGTACTATTTAAAAAAAAACCTAGTACTTTTAATATTCCTTCTAATAATCTGATGATGGAATTTTATTCCGAAAATATTTAGAATTGAAAAAAAGGTAAATATAATTTTCAACAGATATTGCATTGTCAATTGCCTTCAAATATATATATATATGTATATATATATAATATATATATATATATATATTATATGTGTGTGTGTGTGTGTGTGTGTGTGATATAGCAAAACTGTTTATAAATTTGAATTCAGCACAATCAAATTAGTAAAAAAAACACCTATTCACATTCTTGCCTCAGACAAAAAATATATTTTTGTAAACCTTAAAAAAAAGACTTTTTATGTAAAATATGAATGGTGTCAGGGTGAATTGGGATAATGTGAAATTTAAATTTGTAAGGAATTGTATGTCTAAAATGGTTATGTGAAGGGGATTTTATTATTTCTGAGCACAAGTGTCGTTAAGAAAGGGGATATATTTAAAAAGCCTTGTCTTTGGGGATGGTTTGATGGGTGAGACTACGCAAAATTCCATAATTCACGTAGTGTTCTATTGTGTATGTGAGTTAATATTTTGGCACCTTTAAAATCAAGGGTATGGTTAGTGTCAATAATATGTTTAGCTACGGTATATATATATATATATATATATATATATATATATATATTATATATTCTCCCAAAAACTTGTCGGCTAAAAAAGCCATACCAAAAACATTGCTTGTTTGTTTACTTCTCATACTGTCGTGTAACAAAGTCACCATAAGTGGAATATAACTGAGTTCAAAACAAACGAAAAATCTGGGAAAACCAGCTGGTGTAATGGTTAGAATCCTCGCCTGTCAGCTTGAGCCTCAAGGTTTGAATCACACACAAAGCAGTCTTCCTGTCTATAGCTCTGCTGATGAGGCCTAATAGGCTGAAATATACATACAGAGATTGGTTTTCTCGATTTGTTGAGCCTTACATTTGAATAGGTATGCCCGCCTAATTCATTAATTATCAATTAATTAATTTTCAAAATTAGGTACGACTTCAATTATGCACATATTCTCCCCCCCCCAAAAAAAAATGTATATATAGTGAATAAATGAAGGAAAAACTTTAAATTTAACTTCAGGAAATAATTTATTTCAACTAAAGGTAATTTAGAGAAGTCGCCCCGGTCTCCTTCCCCAAGAGTTGCTGCCCGGTGCCTATAAAATAACGACCCAGCTCAGCCTATTACAAACTATCCATCTTCATATCTATCTATCTATCTATCTCAATTTGTTCATATTTATCTATATTACTTTAAATACTAAGATTTTTTTATTCAGGTTTGTTTAATGTCTTGTTTTTAGTTTAAATAAACAAGAATTACGACAAAAAAAGAAGCGACCCCCCCCCAAATACATTTACTTGTCGAAAATATTATCTATCTCCATTTGTTCATATCTATCTATATTATTTTGTTTGTTTATCTATCTATCTATCTCAGTCTATTCCAAACTATATATCCATCTTCGTATCTAAACAAGAATTACGACAAATTACGATAAATAAACAAGAATTACGACGGGCTAGGATTGTTATTTTGATAGTCACCGGTAGCGGTTTTTGAGGCGGGAGACCGGGACGCACTTCCTCATAAATTCAACTAAAATTGCATTAATGCGCTTCACACTTCCCTGCGTGAGCTTCAGCACAAGAAATGTTGGTCATTGCTGGAGGAGCAAGGATGAACTCATAAGTGACGTTCTTCTGTGGAAGCCATCACATGGGCATGCTAGAGTCGGTCGAACAGCAAAGACGTACATAGACCAACTCTGTGCGGATAATGGATGCTGCGCAGACGACCTCCCAGGCGCAATTAATTATAGGGACGGCTGGAGAGAGATTGTCATGAATATCCGTGCTGCTAACGCGACAAGATTATATATATATTATATATATATATATATATATATATATATATATAATCAATGGTAATATTATGGTTTCACACTCATAACTTAAAGTTTCATGGTAATCCAATCATCAGATGAGATCAATGGTTGAGATGTCAAAAACCAGTCGTGAAATGGTTGAGATGTTAAAAACCAAATTTTTTAGCTTTTATAAAGCGTTTTTCACGCGATGGGAATGTAAAGCTAAAAATTGTTTTTTTTTTAAACTGTGGCTTGTTTAACGTTTATGTGACGTGGATTGTATTCACGTGATGTAATGTCATGACGTTAAATTTGTATTTAAAAAACTATTAAATCAAACAAACTTGCATTGGTGTTAATGCACACGGTGTTCAGATGAATTTTTTTTTTTAAATAAATAAAAGGAGAGCGAAAATTCAGGGATCAATTAGGGTCAGGTGGTAAGTGACACAGTAAAAATTTGTTCAAATGCCTACATTTCGAAACGAGTTCACTTCTCTTATTTAACAAGTTATATATATATATAGCTAGGGGTTAGGTTAGGGGTTAGGATTGGGTTTATGGTTGGGTTTAGGGTTGGTTTAATGTGAAAATAAATAATTAGTTTTTTTTTTGGTGGGGTCACCCAGTATACAGTGTGACCCTGTATACTGCGTGACCCAGAAAAAACAGAACCTACAAATTTTGTAATAAAACTGTTAATTTTAGCTAGAGGGTTAGGGTTAGGGTTGGGGTTAGCATTAGTTTAATGGGAAAATAAATAAATAAATTTGTGTTCTGTTTTTTCTGGCTCACCCTGTAATATGTTCTAATTTTCCGCCCGATTTGCAAGTTTAGCCATTAATATATATATATATATATATATATATATATATAATATATATACAGAAGAGAGAGAGAGAGAGAGAGAGAGAGAGAGAGAGAGAGATGTAGAGAGAGAGAGAGAGAGTGAGGGTGAGAGATACAAAAATAGATGTTGTGTGTGTGTGGTGTGTGTGTGTAAAGATATCTAGACAGTCTATTGTTGTTTTTTTTACTTCTTGCCCTTTACCGAAAAACGTACTGAAGTTATTTCTTCCTTGCTAAAAGATTGCTTTGTTATCAGCTACAAGTATGTCTATCGCACAAGAATTCGTTTCGTAAAAAAAAGGCTTGTTGTCGCGAGACAGATAGATTCCCACGTTATCTGCGATCTGCGCATTCCCGGAAGTTGGGAGCCATTCTCGGGAATTCTCGAACTGCAAACAATTTCCGGAACCGGGTCAAACTGGCATTTTGCGATTTTTTTTCTTTTTCTTTTTTAGTTATTGTTGTTGGGGTGGCGTTTTTTCTTCTCTATCTCTTTTTTTTGTTTTTTCGAAACCTTGGGGATGATTTTGAAACATTGAGTAATTTCATATTATTAAGAACAATCACTTTTTTTTTTCTATGTAAGTGGACTAATTAAAAAACAAAAAAACTTGTTTCTCCGAATGTTTTAGATGAGGCTTGATAATTTTTATTATTTGGATTATTCGGACTATTGTCCTCATGTTTATTGTTATCTGTACAACATTTCGGCCGATGTGCCCTCCGGGCTTTCTGTGTAGCAACATTTAAAACTATTAGAATAACATTGAACTTGTTATTTTTAGCAAGCTCTTAGGGTCTAAAATACCTGATAAGTGGCAACATTGAACATTTTGGTTTGATTTGTTTTTGTTTGTTTGTTTGTTTTGTTTTACGGCATATCAACCTCAGTGGGTTATTTAATGCGATAAAGTTTTGAAATAAATCAATTCTTAATGGATAATACAATTTTTTATAAATAACTTTTTCTATTTAACCATAGATGGGACCCTAACAGGTACTACCACACCGGGTCAGAGTGGACCAGGGAGCAATGGTGATGAAGGGGTACCCCACATTCCCCAACCTCCAGAACTGGAATCCACCATCGGATAGAGTTTAACGTCATTCCCAGGACATGTAGACCCGCAGCCACCGCCTTGTAGCACCCATATGATAAAAAGGTTGGGGCTTGCCATAAGGGCAATAGGGTTGGGCAATCATATAGGTGCTAGGGCTTGACGTGACCAGCCGATTGATCGGAGGGGATTTGTTTTTTGTTTTGTTTTCGAAAGCCTGTGGATGATTTTAAAAAAGAAGAGTAATTTTATATTTTTAAGTGCGATCACCTTTTTCCTATGTAAGTGCGCTAATTAGCCCCTCCCCGCGCCCCGAAAAAACTTGCGTAGCAACATTTAAAACTAGTAAAATAACATTAGTATTATTTGGATTATTCGTTCTATTGTCCCCTCTTTTATTGTCATCTGTACAACGTTTCGGCCGATGTGCCCTCCGGCCTCATTTTTGTTTTNAACAAATGGGACATGGTGGTAGCATTGAGTAGGGCATAAGGTTTCGGTTAGTTGTCTATACAGTTACAGAAACGTGTGTCATGCGAACTAATACCCAGCACATTCTCCATGTGATACTATGGACTATGACGAACTATGATTATTGGACCACCTCCGGTGCAATAGTTTAAGCTTTAATGTAAGTTAGAAATATATTGATATTAAAATTAGAAAGGTTCTATATGAACTAAGATAAGAATATTAGATAAAAAATGTGGAAACAGTCAGTGGAGTATAATCAGATATGAGAGAGAACCAGACTCGAAAACTTACACTCTCACCTCATCACTCTCTGTCTTTCATTGTTTATTTTGTTCATAATTATAGGTATTTAGTTAAGAAAAGATGAAGTCAAATAACATTAAACATGTACAGTTTGATTGTGTGTGTGGCGTTGTTAATTGGCTGCTGGCGTTCGATGTAGAAATTGCAGGGTGAACGATTGATTCGCCTTGAATCTAGTTTATCTTCATTATAAAAGATAAACCAACTGCGAGTGAGAAATCAAATAATATCGGTAGATCACAGTTAAGATGAATTAAAATCGAACCATTTTTTATTATCAATATGCCAAATTGATGAGTTGCGCGTTGGTCCGATTCCACGTACTGTACACGGCGGCTGCCAAGGGGTGGATATGAGGAGGTGGTGTTGCTCGGCCGATGACTGCTTGTGCGCGTCCGCTTAAATTTTTAGTTTGTAGAGTATTATCTTTGTTGAGTAAGACTGTGCTGGGATTTTGCCAGACCTGTCTGGTGCGTGAGTGTCAGATCGATGGTTTACAGTATTACTAAGTCGTGAGGGGAAATACAATTTTATTAATAATTGAGGTTTAAATAAAAATACAATCATGGAAATGTGATGTCAATAACAAGGGAATAGTGATATGAGTAGTAATATAGTTTCGGTTACAGACAGAAAACACACAATTCTCCATTATATAAGATATATATATATATATAATATATATTATATATTATATATGTGTGTGTGTGTAAACCGTTATTTTATTGTAGTATTAAATATAATGCATTCTATTAGTATGGTAGATAAGGCCAACGCCGGGGGTCCATGGCTTCGCTCTGGATCTTTAAAGTTAATACGCGTCGATCCCAGGGGCCCCCCCCCCAGGCAAACCTGCCCCCTTGATTTAAAGGGCAGGGCTGGTTTATTGCCCACGCCTGAGGCGCCCCCTTGAGGGGGAATGCCGACGGGATCGACGCAATTTTTCACCTGCCACCCATGAGTCTCGGCTTGTGGGTGGTCCCACATAAAAGGCCTTGTGCCACCCTACAAGTGGGGTATGAGGTAAATAAATTAGATATGGCAACCAGTATTAAAATGTAAAATGTTATTAATAATTGGGGTTTAATAAAATAAAATCATGGAGAATATGATGTAAATAACTAAAGGAATGATGACTTGGTTACTGATTATTGGTTACAGACGACAAATTTCCATTATAAGATGTTTTTAATTTTTTTGATAAGCGTTATAGTCATTATTTCAAATTGGTTTCGCTTAAAATATTGTGGGGGGGGGTCCTTGCGGCGTTGTGGCTAACGTACTGGACTAAAATATAATTGTAAAGCAATTTCGAAACTCTAGACACCCATGAGCTTGCGGCTTGTGGGTGGGCCCACGTTAAAACGAGGCCTTGTGCCCAGCCCATACAAGTGGGGTATGAGGCAAATACCCAATTTCGAAGTCTAGACACGATAATACGTTTACTTTCAGAATAATTCCTTGGAAAGGTATTACCCTCTCAGTAACCCAAGGTATGTAGGGAAGTCCCTAAGGCGTACTGGACTGTTATATCGTAGTAAACGATTTCTCTGACTTTTTTAGATGAATTTCGGATTATTATTGTCCAATTGGAATATGGAACAACGGATATAGGCGTTGAGTTAATACAGTTCTAAGTGGCAGTTATTTCTGGGCTGCATAGTTCAATCCTGGCCTAATAAAAGAGAGAGATAATCCTGGTGGGGGGCAATGGTGACAGTAAGATAGAATAAGTAACACCGCTTAGCACTTGTACCTGGTCATGGTTAACGGAATGAGAACAGTCTACCTCCGTGGATGGAATAAAGGGTTCGGTTCGAAGTTCCCTGAAGGCTCCAGAGTTCGACAAGAAGGTTCCAGAGTTCGAAGAGAAAGTTCCAGAGTTCGAAGAGAAGGTTCCCGAGTTCGATAAGGTTCCCGAGTCCGAGAAGAAATACCCGAAGAAGGTCGGAGGGCACATCGGCTAAAACGTTGCGTAGTAAACGAATTCAAACACCAGTCGCACTACTACGTTCACTTTTAGACTAATACCCCTTCATCCCCCAACTATGGTTTGATTAGTACCACAACCATTCTTTTATAATTTTATCTGGGCTATAACGACACGGAAAGAACCAAAACATTTGCCATACACCGTACATACACCCAACGTAAGGTAGCGTCTATGTCTTTCACATAGCAAAAGGTATGCATCCAACTACTCTCCCTCCAACTATGGATAAATAATAGGGCAGACTGAGCTCTTTAACCTTGGCTAGGTAACCAGTCTAGGAGAAGGAAAACTGAATTTAAACCTCTTAAACTCTGCTTAAGAAATTGACCTTGCATTGCATCCTGCTTGTGTGGAGGGGTTGGTATATATATATATATATATATATATATATATATATATATATATATATATATCAATAAAGGAAGAACTCAATACAGTAATCCCATAATAAATTTATTTTGACAAAAATTGGGCCCATATAAATCTAAGTTGATTTAAACCGGCTCCCAATTTTCGTCTCATCAGATGGGTCTCAATTCACTTTGAGACCCATCTGATGAGGCGAAAATTTGGGGGCGGTTTAAATCAACTTAGATTTATATGGGCCCAATTTTTTGTCGAAATAAATTTATTATGGATTACTGTATTGAGTTCTTCCTTTATTGATAAATATTGCTCTGTATATAATATAAAAGGTTATTTTACATTGAGCTCTCTTTAGTGATTTAATGATTCACTGTATTTATACATACTGGATCATCAATATTAGTACAGTGGATCTTAGAAATCACATATAGAATCATCCCTTACTACCAAGTTTTGGATAAATCTCACATATATATATATATATATATATATATATATATATATATATATATATATATATATATATACAAACACACACACAATCATGAGAATTTTAGTAATATATGGATTGTGTAAAAATTCTAAAGAACTGAGTTCTTGAAGAATAACATTATCTTCCTGTCTGGGTGTTTTGTCTTTATTAAAAATAATAATAAAAAAATAAATCATATATGCTTAAACAGATAAAATTACTTTATTAAATAAAACTATTTGTATTGATTAAAATTTTTTTATCTTTGATCAGAGTTGTTATAATGACAATGTTGCCAATTTCGGTCAGGATCTTCACTTTGACTTTTTCCTTTATGAGCAATCAATTAAAACATGGACATTCAATTTAATACTTATCTGATTTGTCTGATGACTTCAGTCTGCCCCAACCAAGCGTTCGTCATAATTTCAAACATCCAAAGAACGCTAGTTTTTCGTTCGGCATTTTTTTAAATAGATTCACCGGCAAAACAAAAGACTCTCACAGTCTTCTTATTCTCTGTAATGAATTTATTTTTCCTCAAATTAACAAAAGCCCTGATGAAGATCTATTGAAACAGATCGAAACACTGCAGCGTTGGTGAAATAAACATGACTCGTTTTATGAACGTGTGTTTTTTAAAAGTTTTTTCACTGTATTACATACTGTCGGATTCACTTCCATTTTCTCTTCACACACACACACACACACACACACACACATATAAATATATATATATATATATTTTTTTTTTTGTATTTTGGCAGCAAATTATTCGTAAGACATGTGTTATTGAATACCACGGAGTATTCTTTTTTTCATTTTTTTGTATGGATATTTTTCCAGTCTTCTGGCTATCCTTTTTGAATCTGGATTGAGTTGATTCATCATATTTTTCATACTTGTTTCCCGAGCGCTTTCGACTGTTGCTCCAGTCGTATTCATGGGGTTATGTAATTTGGTTTTTAGTTGATTTTTAGTTTTATTATCTATGCTTTTATCAAATTCAGAGAGTCTATTATTTTTAAGAGGGGGGTTAGGTGAGTGTTAGTTATTGAAGATATTTAATACGTTGTTATTTAAAAATAAAAAACCTAACATTAATAAAATAGCCTTTAAAGTCGGAGACAACGTATTAAATATCTTCAATAACTAACACTCACCTAACCCCCCCTCTTAAAAATAATAGACTCTCTGAATTTGATAAAAGCATAGATAATAAAACTAAAATCAACTAAAAACCAAATTACATAACCCCATGAAGACGACTGGTGAAACAGTCGAAAGCGCTCGGGAAATCAGTATGAAAAATATGATGAATCAACTCGATCCAGATTCAAAAAGGATAGCCAGAAGACTGGAAAAAATATCCATACAAAAAATGAAAAAAGAATACTCCGTGGTATTCAATAACACATGTCTTACGAATATATAATATATATATATATATATATATATATATATATATATATATATATATGTGTGTGTGTGTGTGTGTGTGTGTGTGTGTGTGTTTTGTCTATAATATATATTTTGTGGACTTCCCAACGACAAGACACACACAACACCCACACAGATATATTTCGCTTTTCATCAAATATCTTAAATTGACTGACCGACCATGAAACAAAAGTCTCGAATATTTATATTCCGTGAAACCTTTATTTTCTCTCTCAAACTAACGAAAGCCCTGATGAAGATCTATTGAAACAGATCGAAACACTGCAGCGTTGGTGAAATAACATCACTCGTTTTATGAACTTGTGTTTTTAAAATGTTTTCCCTATATTACATACTGTCGGATTCACTTCCATTTTCTCTTCACACACACACACACACACACACACACACACACACACACACACACATATATATATATATATATATATATGTGTGTGTGTGTGTGTGTGTGTGTACAACAATCTTTTTCATTAACTCCTTCAAAATCTTTCTTTATTTTCTTCATCATTATGCTTCGTCTTTCTTTCAAATTTCACCCTTCATATATATATATATATATATATATATATATATATATATATATATATATAACAATCTCCTTCATTAACTCCTTCAATAGATTTTCCCCAAATTTTCTTCATTTTCTTCATCGTTTAACCCCTCTTTATATATATATATATATATAATATATATATATATATATATATATATATATATATCCCCAACGCCCCGGCCCACCCTAGACAGTACTGAACCTGAACACTCCTAAGCATAATTTTACCCAACTTCAAAGGACATTTGGGGTAATTGCAACTACGATGCGAAGCAACGGCAAAGTCTCTGTTGCTGCTGTTCTCTCTCTCTCTCTCTCTCTCTCTCTCTCTCTCTTCTCTCTGTCTCTGTCTCTCTCTCTCTCTCTCTCTCCTCTAACAAGCACAACCCACAAACACAGACCCTTCTCTTGCCTTTTCAGATTCTTTTTTATTTTCTCTTTCTTCTTCTTCTTCGCCAAATCTGACTCACAATTCCCGAAGGGCGTAACTAAGCTTTGGCGCCGAGAAGGCGTCCGAAGCTAATTACTAGCGAAAGACGACCAAGACACCGATTCTGAACTGGGTACCATTTTGCTTTTTGCTTCTTTTTCCTTTTTCTTTTTTCTTTTTTTTTTTTCTTTTTTTCTTTTACGTTTTGCTCCTTTTTAACGATGTGACCTGTGCGGCTCTGATACATTCAAGAGTGTTCATCTGTCCGTCCTGCCGATATATTCAGCTGTTTGTACAGGTTTTAGATTGCATCTTTGAAGGCTAAAATTCTGCTTTGCTTTGGTTTAATTTTGGGGCATGTCAACCCTATATGGGTTGTTTAATGCCGAAACAATTTTGATACATTCTATACGTTCAATACATTGAATATCTATCTTCTGATATCTTCCGATACCCTCTGTTATCTTCTAGAATGTTCATCTGTTCATCCTGCGAATGTATTCAACTGACTGTACAGTAGATTAAAAGTTTGAAGGCTAACATTTTGCTTTAGCTTGATTTAGTTTTTAGGCATATCAACCATATATATATATATATTTATATTTGAATTCAGAGTTTTCCTTTCCCGAGATTGGTTGCCTAACTCTATGAGACTCCGATAAAACTGAGTTAATGTGCATTAAAACGAAAGGAGGCATCTCCACAATCGACAGTAAGCCACTAAAGCCAGTAGGACAATTCACGTACCTAGGTAGTAATATCTCATCCACAGAAATCTTTCCGTCCTGCCAATGTACTTAGCTGTTTGTTTAGGTTTTAGATTGCAAGTTTGAAAACTAAAATTCTGATTCGGTTTGCTTTGATTTATCTGATTGTTTCGGCATGTCAACCCTATATACCCCCCCCCACAGGAGCAGGAGTGACACAAGATCAATTTCATAAGTGGAGTTTAACAGGTTTGAATTCAGAGTTTTCCTTCTCCTAGACAGGTTATCTACCAAGGTTAAAAAGACCAATATTAACGATTGCGTAGCTGCAACAATTTAGGGACTAAAAGGATATACGAAAAAGAAAAAAAAAGAAATGTCTGGCTCGGGGTCACTTATTTATGAGCGATATTGGATTTATTAAGCATTCGTGATGATTTAAATTTGGACATAAAAATAATTAAATTTTCATACGCTTTTATATAATTCGAAAAAAATTCTATTTTAAGAATAATGATATTTTGATATTTATGTATAAGTAATTCAAAACATAATTTTCTTCCTTGGCAATGTATCGTATAACGATTTATTAGACGCAGGATTTCTTTTTCAGAAAAATGTCCCAGAAAATCATACTGTACCTTATATGGTCAAATAACAACTTTAGGCTACTAACCAGTGGAATTCATTGGACGGAAGGAATGTCAGGGGCTGAATTTCATAGGTAGTCTTTCGTACAATACGGGGACAGTGTGTATGAGTAGATTGAGAACTTTGAAAGTGGACGGACAAGCGTGACGCACGAATGAAGATGTGAAAGAAGCGGTGCATAGATGGTTGCAAGACCATCCGAAAACCTTCTTCTTCGAGGTATACGCAAGCTTGTGGACCGTTGGACCAGGTGTATCGAAAAAGAAGGAGACTATGTAGAAAAAAAACGAGAAACAATTATCTAATGTTATCTGTCGGCTCAGTTTAGCAGGAGCTCATTTCATTTTTTTGCAAACAAATTTTCTATTTAACACAAAGATGGGACCCTAACAGGGACTACCACTCCGGGTCAGAGTGGATCTGGGAGCAATGGTGATGAAGAGGTGCACCACATTCCCCAGACCTCCAGAACTGGAACCTCACCATCAGATAGAGTTTAACGTCATTCCCAGGACATGAAGACTCTCAGACGCAGTCTTCTAGCACCCATATGATAAAAAGGGGTTGGAGCTTGCCATAAGGGTAATAGGGTTAGGACAATCATATAGGTGCTAGGGCTTGATATAACAACCGATTGATCGGAAAGGGCCTCTCCATCCGCCCGTCTAGCCTAAGTAAGGACAAAGTGGAGTGTTGCATGTCATGGACTGCTCATCCACCAGGATTCCCTCGCTACCCACGGCTAGCAGGTAGCCCCATTGGGGGGATTTTTATCCCTCTACGCAGGTGCAGTCGGTGTGTTCTAAAGCCCCAGCCGACAGGGCTCTTTTCAATATTGTAAAACAATAGTTATTAATTGTCATCGTGTCGCACAAGCAGCACGGGTATCCATGACTATCTTTTGCCTACCTTCCCTATTACTCATTTCCCTGGGAGGTCCTCCGTACAGCATCCCGAATCCTCGCATAGTTGGTCAATGTAGGTCCTTAGTGGGCGTCCTACGTTAGCATGTCCATGTGTTGGCCTCCACAGGAGAACGTCGCTTATGAGCTCGTCCCCGCTTCTCCAGCAGTGTCCTGCATGCCTAGTCCGTCTCACCCGGATGGTTTGTGAGATGAGGGGCAGGTGACCATACAGTTGCTTCTTTGTGGGGTGCTGCTTCCACGACTTATTCAGGACTGCTCGCAACATTCTTGTGCAGGTCCCATCTAGCTTATTCTCAAGGCGCTTTGTAAGGTCTAGGTGGTGCAGCATACAGCAGTACTGATATAACCACAGCCTGGAAGAATTGTCGCTTTAGCTTATCAATGAGATCGGATCTCCATATTACTGATAATCTGTTTGTGACTGCCCATGCCTATCCTATGCGTGTATTAACATCGCTTTCTGTGTCAACCTGTGATGCTTAAGGATGGAACCCCAGAGAAAGAATCAACGTAGTCTGCACCTGATGACCTTGCGCTTCTTGCAGATACACCGGCACAGGCTGAGTAATTAATTGTACTTCATATAAAATAGCACCAGCCAGGATGAGCCTTTCGACTGGGGCTTTAGAATACAACTGCACCTCTGCAGAAGGGTAAGACACCCCCTCCAAATAGGACCACTTGTTGGCCAGGATGTCAACCTGTGATGCTCAAGGATAGAACTCCGGTGAGTGAGTAGTCAATAACATGCCACACTCCACATTGGCCCAAGGTTAGGCAACACAATCAATTGACTGGTCACACTAGCACCTATATAGGTAAGTAAATTCGTCGGGGCTGCCTACTGTCGGTATCAGCCAGACAGCGAGGGAGTGTACCCCCCTTTTCAATAGCGTTAGACCAAGGAGATTATTTTAGCATCTGAGGTGGAGCGCCACACCTACCATCAGCTCCTCACTTTACCGCACAGATCCCTGTGCTACTCATACGCTGAGTTGGCGAGGGCCGGTATCGAACCAAGAATCTTGTGATTACACATGATAAATTGGCAAGCACCAACCGTTTTTTATCATATATGCACTAGAAGGTAGACTGGGCTGCTTAACCTTTGATAGGTAACCAATCTAGGAGAAGGAAAACTCTGAATCCAAATCTGTTAAACTCCGCTCAAGAAATTGACTTTGAACTCATCTGAAACTTTATTTATTTATTTCAAATGTCTGTCCAAATTGGATCTGGAGCATTGTGGCTTAGACCAGACTTTAAATGTCTTTTCTAAGAGCATTATTAGATTTCCTGGGCAAAGATGCTTTTATAAACCAATTTGTAGCAGCAGGGAAGCTCTAGAACTCATTTTACAGACAAAAATAGATTACAAAAAGTCGATATTTTTTGCTAACCCCACCAAATTTGGATAGCGAAAAATCGACATAACTTCCGCCAATTTTTGGAATTGGAAGCTCAAATTTTGTGGATTGTCTAATGTTAACATAGTCCACACCTGGAAAAAATTTCTGAAAAATTGAAGGGGGTGGGTGACAATTTTACTTTTTTTTAATGATTGACATGGAATTACCCATATTCTATTTAGTCTTTATTAATCATTACGTCGTAAATAAATCATTTCCATAATAAATAATAACTCTTACCTCGTAGTAGTAGTAGTATTAGTAGTAGCTTAATGAATGGATCTTCTCAAGATAAGTAATGTGACACTTATCTTCAAATGAGAAATGGCTGCACAAATAATAATTTGTCTTCAGTTGATGAGGTAAGAAATTCGTAAGACTCATTTATTTTTTCTGGACATTTTTGAGAGCTTCAAATGAAATGTCATTTAAATACCTTTCCCTTTTAAACTTTAACACTCACACACACGCGCGCGCACACAAATACACACACACACACACACACACACACACACATATATATATATATATATATATATTTGTGAATAAAAGGCCTTAAATACCATGGGTATCGTGGTTATGGACCATTTCCACTCGCGAGTATGCTCACGAGCTTCTTCAGACCACTGATATATTTATAAAATATATCAGTGGTCTGAAGAAGCTCGTGAGCATACTGGCGAGTGGAAATGGTCCATAACCACGATACCCATGGTATTTAAGGCCTTTTATTCACAAATAACTTGGCTCTGTTTACAATAATTAAACATTGAGCTCTCAGACGGAACCTGAACCCTACAACAAACTACTGGTAGAGAATTAGGACCCACCTAGAATCACCTTGTACCAAGAAACTTGGTACCGCACCAAAGTATATATATATATATATATATATATATATATATATATGTGTATGTGTGTGTGTGTGTGTGTGTGTGTGTGTGTGTGTGTGAAAATGGAAAAGGAATTGAATCCGACAATATGAGGAAAAATGACTAAAGAAAAGAAATGTAGATGGATAAAATATTTCAACGATTTTTTTTTTCAAAACATAAACTAAGCTCCGAGAAAAATGTTCAACATGTTAATGATAAATAATAACACTTTATTTTTTATTTTATTTTATTTATTTTTATTTTTTTTTTGTAATAAAAAACTATTTTCTACCATATCCCCTAGAAAAAACAAATATCCAAATCATAACGGTCTATCTCAACATTCTATTTCAGCGTTCCAAATTTTTTAAAAATTCGATTTTCGAATATTTCCAAAAATCTCTGGGTTTTTGGTTTTTTTTTCCCCAACGAATTTTTTCATTCAAAATAAATGTTCATTCTGATGAAGTTCGATTCTTCTATGTGTGTGAAATATTTTCACACACATAATCTGACCGAAACACATGTGTAAATGATATCGATTAATGTAATATCGATTAAATTCATTTTATCCATCTACATTTCTTTTCTTTACTCATTTTTCCTCATGTATATATATATATATATATATATATATATATATATATATATGTATATGTGTGTGTGTGTGTGTGTGTGTGTTAATGTATGAGTAGTAGCTTATCGGTGGGTATGAGTACGATCGTTGGAAGCGCACAGTATCCAGGGATTAAGACTGAGAAAAAACAAATACAAAGTGCTCAATACAATGTAGAGCAAAATTTATTTATAAAATGGATAAATATATTCTACTCGAGTTTTGGAACATTCCAACGGGCATGTATTGTACCAACTGAGATTAATCGAAAACTCGATTAATTCAACGGATGTAACCCTGACGAATCAGAAGATGAAACTTGAGTAGGTTACTTTTATCCATTATATAAATATATATATATATATATATTTATATATATACACATATATATTTTATTATATTTATATATACTAGCAAATATATGCACATGCTCCGGGTGCAAGTATTTAGTTAAATTTATAATAAAATATATTAATTTAGAAAGGCTAATGAAACTGAATAAGAATAGATAAAAAGATTTGAACAGAGGGGTATGATTGAAAAAGAACAGCTTTGAAACTACTCTTCCATCATTTTCCGCTACTCCCGTCTTTCATTGGTAATTTTCCTAATTAAACTGTTTAGTTAAAATAGGAAGTAAAGAATAATATTAGTTATTTCTTCTTGTTAAGGGATTTCTTTTTAAGATTTATTGAAGAGATTTTTGCTCATATTCATAAGATAAAACCAAACAATTAGAAATCAATAACACTAAGCATATATTTATTAAAATCAATTTTTTAAGATCAATATGCAAATTAGCCTTCCCATTCATACTGTAAACCTCTATTTTGTTGTATATATAAATACAATTGCATGTTAATAATAGGTAGATATGGTCAACAGTATTAATAATGTAAAATTAATAATTGAGGTTTGAATAAAAATAAAATCATGGAGGATGTGACGTAAATAACTAAGGGAATTGTGACTTATATAGTAATATAGTTTCGGTTACAGACAGACAAACCCACAATCTCCATTATAATAAGATATAATATATTATTTATATATCTTTTATATATATATATTTAACCACTAATGTTATATACCTTTATCTACATTATTTTCTTGAATTAAACACAATAAACTCTTATTATCATAAATTATCACATCCTACATCAATTTTGTTTTATTAAAATTTAGATCATCATGCAAACTCTTCCTAACACTTATTTACTATAAATTACCAATATTCTATAAATTATTAAATAATTCCACATTTATTATATAACGCAATATTATATAATAATAAATATACCTAAAACCATCTTACGATAACATAAAAAAAACAAAAAACTAACATATAAAAAAATTATCTATTATAAAAGATAGGTTCTTTTTATTATCGATTACTTTTTTGATTCTTCACCGTTTTTTTTTTTTTTTTTTATTTCAAAACAATTACAAACTAAGCTCCGAGAAAATTTTCAACATGTTAAGGTTAAATAATAACACTTTATTTTTGCAATACAAAATTATTTTCTACCATAACCCTTAGAAAAATCAAATATCCAAATTCTAACGGTTCTATTTCAGCGTTCCAAATGTGATTTTCAAAAAGATTCTCTTCGAACATTTCCAAAAATTCTCCGTTTTTCCCCAACGAATTTTTTCATTCAAAATAAAATTTCACTCAGATGAAGGTCGAATCTTCTCTGTGTGCGAAATATTTTCACACAGATGAACTGACCGAAACACATGTGTAAGTGACATTGATTAAATTCATATTTTATTATCCATTCTGTTCTTTCTTTTCTTTATTCATTCTTCCTCATATATATATTTATATTATTTTTACATATATTTATAATATTTCATAATATATAGTTTATATTTTATTTGTTTATGTATATAATATATTATATTTTATTCATTTATAATATTTTATATTACATATATATATATATATATATATACATATATA
The DNA here is from genome assembly GCA_023376005.1 of Doryteuthis pealeii. Classification (NCBI taxonomy): domain Eukaryota; kingdom Metazoa; phylum Mollusca; class Cephalopoda; order Myopsida; family Loliginidae; genus Doryteuthis; species Doryteuthis pealeii. The sequence continues at coordinate 81,198,600 of CM042166.1, forward strand.
GTATATTAGGAAAAATGAAAGAACACAGGTTTAAATGGGTTAAGTGGTGTGTTTATTGGCCGACGCTGCAGTGTTTCGATCTATTAATTAGATCATCTTCAGGGCATTTGTTGGTATATGGAAGATGATAAGAAATTATTTATCACAGAATAACGAGAAAAGCGAGTGGTAGTTATTGTTATTCAGTCGGTTTAGAAATTTTTTGAGGTTTGAAAAAAAAAAAAATATATATATATTTATGAGAAGAAAATATTTTTAAGATATAACAAACACAGGATGTTATGATTAGGGGAACAATTTTATGTGTCAATACTTAAGCATTTCGGTCTATTGTACCATCTTCAGGACACTGTTAAGTAATGTTTATGTGAGGGACAAAATGAAAGATGTTAAGTGTATAGTGAATGTGTGAATATGATGTTATTAACCGTTAATTTTTATTATATGGATTATATGTATTTATATATTTTTTAATCTTCTTATTTTTCTAACATTAATATTCCATATGAAATACGTCATATCTTTGTTAACTTTTCGTTCTCTGCATGCGTCATCTTATGATCTTCACCTTCCATTTTTGCACATGCAATGATCACGTCGTTGGCTTTCGTAAACAAACGGGCATATAAGTCTTGCCGACAGGGCGAATTTTGAGTTACGTATTTGATCACAATGCTATTTACCGCGTTCCTAATATTAGGTCTCGTTAGCCTCCCCCCTCAAAAAAAAACAAACAAACTTTTGACATATTGAACTATTTAGCAATAGGTCTTAAGTAAACATATGAAACGTTGTAATGATTAAATGATCATGCTGTTGTATATCCACAGGTCCTGCTAGTTATCAACAAGCTGGAAGAAATAATTTTCATTAAATTGCAGACATATCTATTTGACCCATGGATAGGACTGTAAGAGGTCACCTCCTTTTTAGGGGACATGGACCGGTTTAGCTCAGTCGGTATTGCACTTGCCTCGGGATCGCAAGGTTCCTGGTTCGATACCGGCTCTCGCTAACTCAGCGTATGAGTAGCACAAGCATTTGTGCGGTAACATAAGGAGCTGATGATAGGTGTTGCACTCTAGCTCAGTTGCAAAATAAACTCCTTGGTCTGGCGCTAGGTAAAGGAGATAGACTCCCTCGCTGTCGACGACTTTCCTTTACTGTCTCTGTTGAGGAGTCATCAACAGAGACAGCGTATGCTAAGTCCCGTCGACAGGGCAAATTTTGGGCTTTGTGTTACGTATTTGACCACGATACTATTTACCGCATTCCGAATATTAAACCTAGTTAAAAAGAAGAAATAAAAAAGAATAACTCGTGTCAACCAAGGCGGTTCCATATTTAATGAATGAGATAATCAACTGTCATATTGTTAGTATTTCTTGCCTCAAAGCCACCCCCCCCCGGAATTGTAAAACGAAATCTCTCTCGTCTGGTACCATTAATCATCCCCCCATATCAGTGGCACTTATTTATTTCTTCACTTTTTTTTTCTTTTAATGCTATTGCCAAATACACATTCTAAGAACTTCTGGAATTAATCCAAGACTTTTGGTCTCCTCCGTTAGCATCAACAGCGCAAAGTTAAATGAGCGCATAATTATTTTACTGTATTATTGACACGGACCGATTTGAAAAGTCCGCCGGAAAAATGGGTGACCGATGGTGCAACAATTAATGCATCAGACGTGCATCTCGGGTTTCCTTATTATTACCTGTGGTGAGTACGGAATGCGCCGTTTTGGGGCCGATGTAAGTACGTTCATTGTGTGTCATTTTATACTGGCGGTAAACGGTGTAAGGCAACGGTTCGTGCGCACACCTGTGCCGGCAAGGGAAGACGAGCGGGTTTGGGAAGATGAAGATGTACTCGTGTCAAGATTCGGATGGAGTGGAGGGGTGAGTGTGGTGGGAGGGGTGAGAGAGGAAAGTGTAGGGAAAAGGGAAGAGGGAAGGAACTTAAAAAAAAGAAAATGAAGGAAGGGAGGGAAGAAAGAAGAGAAGAAGGAAAGATGAGGGAAGAGAAATTTGACGTAAAAGAAAAAACACCAAAAAAATTATACAAAAAAATGTGCTTGAAGGAAATTTTGGTAAGAAGTGTGGGGGGGGAGAAAGAAAGAAAGAAAAAGAAGAAAGAATAAACGAATGAAACTATTAAGAGAGAAACGAATTAACAACTTTATGAAAGAAAAAAAGAAGAAAAAGAAAATGAAAGAAGGAAGAGAGCGGAAGAGACATTTTTGGTGAAACAAAAAATACAAAATAAGGATGAAGGAAATTTTGTTAAAAAGAGAAAGAAAAAAGAAGAAAAAGAAAGAATAAACAGATGAAAATGTAAAGAATTAACAAATTTAAGAAAGAAGAAGAAGAAGAAGAAGAAAAAGAAGAAGAAGAAGAAGAAGAAGAAGAAGAAAAAGGTAAGAGAAGAGAAGTAATAGATAGATAGATAGATAGATAGATAGAAGAAGAAGAAGGCCCAGAAGAAGAAGAAGAAGAATGAAAAGAGAAGAAGAAGGAGGCGGAGGAGGGGGAGGAGAGACCAAGAACAAGAAGAACAAGAAGAAGAAGAACAAGAAAAATGAAAGAAGAATAAAAAAAATGAAGAAGAACGAGAACAAGAATAAGAAAAAAAAACAAGAACAAGGATGAAAGAAGAAGAACGAAGAAGAAGAAGAAGAAGAAGAAGAAGAAGGCATGAGAAGAAGAAGAAGAAGTAGAAGGATGAGTGAAAGAAGAAGAAGAAGAAGAAGAAGAAGAAGAAGAAGAAGAAGAAGAAGAAGGCATGAGAAGAAGAAGAGAAGAAGTAGAAGGGATGAGTGAAAGAAGAAGAAGAAGAAGAAGAAGAAGAAGAAGAAGAAGAAGAAGAAGAAGAAGAAGCATGAGAAGAAGAAGAAGAAGTAGAAGGGATGAGTGAAAGAAGAAGAAGAAGAAGAAAGAAGAAGAAGAAGAAGAAGAAGAAGAAGAAGGCATGAGAAGAAAGAAGAAGTAGAAGGGATGAGTGAAAGAAGAAGAAGAAGAAGAAGAAGAAGAAGAAGAAGAAGGATGAGAAGAAGAAGAAGTAGAAGGGATGAGTGAAAGAAGAAGAAGAAGAAGAGAAGAAGAAGAAGAAGGCATGAGAAGAAGAAGAAGAAGTAGAGGGATGAGTGAAAGAAGAAGAAGAAGAAGAAGAAGAAGAAGAAGGCATGAGAAAGAAGAAGAAGAAGTAGAAGGGATGAGTGAAAGAAGAAGAAGAAGAAGAAGAAAGAAGAAGAAGAAGGCATGAGAAGAAGAAGAAGAAGTAGAAGGGATGAGTGAAAGAGAAGAAGAAGAAGAAGAAGAAGAAGAAGCATGAGAAGAAGAAGAAGAAGTAGAAAGGATGAGTGAAAGAAGAAAGAAGAAGAAGAAGAAGAAGAAGAAGAAGAAGCATGAGAAGAAGAAGAAAGAAGTAGAAGGGATGAGTGAAAGAAGAAGAAGAAGAAGAAGAAGAAGAAGAAGAAGAAGAAGGCATGAGAGAAGAAGAAGAGTAGAAGGGATGAGTGAAAGAAGAAGAAGAAGAAAAGAAGAAGGAAGAAGGCATGAGAAGAAGAAGAAGAAGTAGAAGGGATGAGTGAAAGAAGAAGAAGAAGAAGAAGAAGAAGAAGAAGAAGGCATGAGAAGAAGAAGAAGAAGTAGAAGGGATGAGTGAAAGAAAGAAGAAGAAGAAGAAGAAGAAGAAGAATGAAGAAGAAGAAGAAGTAGAAGGGATGAGTGAAAGAAGAAGAAGAAGAAGAGAAGAAGAAGAAGAAGGCATGAGAAGAAGAAGAAGAAGTAGAAGGGATGAGTGAAAGAAGAAGAAGAAGAAGAAGAAGAGAAGAAGAAGAAGAAGAAGAAGAGAGAAGAAGGAAGAAGAGTGAAAGAAGAAGAAGAAGAAGAAGAGAAGAAGAAGAAGGCATGAGAAGAAGAAGAAGAAGTAGAAGGGATGAGTGAAGAAGAAGAGAAGAAGAAGAAGAAGAAGAAGAAAGGCATGAGAAGAAGAAGAAGTAGAAGGGATGAGTGAAAGAAGAAGAAGAAGAAGAAGAAGAAGAAGAAGAAGAAGAAGAAGAAGAAGTGAAGGGATGAGTGAAAGAAGAAGAAGAAGAAGAAGAAGAAGAAGAAAAGAAGAAGAAGGCATGAGAAGAAGAAGAAGAAGTAGAAGGGATGAGTGAAAGAAGAAGAAGAAGAAGAAGAAGAAGAAGAAGAAGAAGAAGGCATGAGAAGAAGAAGAAGAAGTAGAAGGGATGAGTGAAAGAAGAGAAGAAGAGAAGAAGAAGAAGAAGGCATGAGAAGAAGAAGAAGAAGTAGAAGGGATGAGTGAAAGAAGAAGAAGAAGAAGAAGAAGAAGAAGAAAGAGAGAAGAAGAAGAAGAAGAAGTAGAAGTGAAAGAAGAAGAAGAAGAAGAAGAAGAAGAAGAAGAAGAAGGCATGAGAAGAAGAAGAAGAAGTAGAAGGGATGAGTGAAAGAAGAAGAAGAAGAAGAAGAAGAAGAAGAAGAAGAAGAAGAAGAAGAAGAAAGAAGAAGAAGAAATAAACGAATAAAACTATAAACAGCAAATTGAATTAACAAATTTATGAAAAAAAAAACCCACAAAAAAAGAAAGGAAAAAGAAAGGCAACGATACGAAGTCTTATTAATTCTTTGAACCCTTAACCCTTTGCTCCTTAAGTTACCCTGTACCTGACTCCGCAAATTCACCACCCCTAGCAAAATAAAAAGATAAAAAAATAAATAAAATATAAAAATGAACAAATAACAAAAATAAAAATAAAAATATTGCTCAAAACATTCAAACGATTCCCCAGGTCACACTTATCTTAGTTTCAATTTATTCCATTATGCCATTAAAAGGAACATTGCATGTTATGGCTACTAGCAAACATATGCAACCTCCGCCGGGTACAAGTATTTAAGTTTTAATGTAATAAAATATTATATCAAATAAGAAAGGCTAATGAAACTAAATAAGAACACAGATAAAAAGATTTGAAACAGAGTGCAAGTATTTAAGTTTTAATCTAATAAAATATTATATTAAATAAGAAAGGCTACTGAAACTAAATAAGAACACAGATAAAAAGATTTGAAACAGAGTGCAAGTATTTAAGTTTTAATAGAATGAAATATTATATTAAATAAGAAAGGCTAATGAAACTAAATAAGAACACAGATAAAAAGATTTGAAACAGAGTGCAAGTATTTAAGTTTTAATAGAATGAAATATTATATTAAATAAGAAAGGCTAATGAAACTAAATAAGAACACAGATAAAAAGATTTGAAACAGAGTGCAAGTATTTAAGTTTTAATCTAATAAAATATTATATTAAATAAGAAAGGCTACTGAAACTAAATAAGAACACAGATAAAAAGATTTGAAACAGAGTGCAAGTATTTAAGTTTTAATCTAATAAAATATTATATTAAATAAGAAAGGCTAATGAAACTAAATAAGAACACAGATAAAAAGATTTGAAACAGAATACAAGTATTTAAGTTTTAATGTAATGAAATATTATATTAAATAAGAAAGGCTAATGAAACTAAATAAGAACACAGATAAAAAGATTTGAAACAGAGTGCAAGTATTTAAGTTTTAATGTAATCAAATATTATATTAAATAAGAAAGGCTAATGAAACTAAATAAGAACACAGATAAAAAGATTTGAAACAGAGTACAAGTATTTAAGTTTTAATGTAATAAAATATCATATACAATTAGAAAGGTTAATGAAACTAAATAAGAATGCAGATAAAAAGATCTTAAACATCGAAAAATAGAACAACTGAAACTTACTCTTCCATCACTCTCGTCTTTCATTGCTAAATTTTCATAATTTAACTCTTTAGTTAAATTAGGAAGTAAAGAATAATATTACAGTTATTTCTACTTGTTAATGAATTTATTTTAAGATTTATCCCCGAGATGTTTGCTCATATTTATTAAAATAAAACCAAACAATTAGAAATCAATAATACTAAGCACATATTTATTAAAATAAAATATTTAATATCAATATGCAAATTAGCTTTCCAATTCATACTTTTAACCGCTATTTTGTTGTATACATCTATTAATAATGGAGATTCACTTCCGGTTTTGTCTGTAACAAAAACTGCGTCACTGCTTACGTCACACTACGTAAAACATAGAATCATACCAATCCACCTTCCTATCTCGGTGAAGGAGTGTTGGACTTTAGGGTGAACTGTGAATTTTACCTACAAATTCGACAGTAAGATTGTTAAAATAAATGTACAAGATGTCAGTATTTACATCGTAACAAGGAATTTAAAGATGAAAATTATAATTAAAAAAAAACACACAAAAAAAAAACAGATAAAGAAACCACAAACGAAGCAGGTGTACGGTAAATGCCCCATAAAATATACCATAAAATATATTGGCAAAGCATCAAACATTTTCACACACACACACACACACACACACATATATATCTTATTATAATGGAGATTGTGGGTTTGTCTGTCTGTAACCGAAACTATATTACTAATCAAGTCACAATTCCTTTTGTTATTTATACCGCATTCTCCATGATTTTATTTTTAATTTAAACTTCAATTATTAATAAAATTATTTTACATCATTAAGACTGTTGACCATATCTACAAACTATTAACATGCAATTGTATTTAAATATACAACAAAAGAGCGGTTTACAGTGTGAATGGGAAGGCTAATTTGCATATTGATCTTAGAATTTTGATTTTAATAAATATATGCTTAGTATTATTGATTTCTAATTGTTTGGTTTTATCTTATTGAATATGAGCAAAGATCTTTGGATAAATCTTAAAAGAAATCCATTAACAAGAAGAAATTACTGTAAATTTATTCCTTACTTCCTATTTTAACTAAAGAGTTAAATTAGGAAAAATTATCAATGATAGACGGGAGTAATGGTAAATGATGGAAGAGTTAGTTTCGAAGTTGTTCTATTTTTCAATCATACCCCCTCTGTTCCAAATATTTTTATTTGCATACTTATTCAGTTTCATTAGCCTTTCTGATTTAATATGATATTTTATTATATTAAAACTTAAATACTTGCACCCGGAGGGTGCATATATTTGCTAGTATATATAAATGTGTGTGTGTGTGTGTGTGTGTGTGTGTGTGTGTGTGTATAAAGACCACAAGAAAGAAAATTGAATCCATTAATACAAGAACTCACCTCGATTCCCGAAGAAGATCTGAAAGACTGAAACATTATAGCGTCGACATAACCACCATTAATAAACTTCCATTCATTGTAACATCCCGTGTTCGTCTACATTTCTCTCTCTCTCTCTCTCTCTCTATATATATATATATATATATATATATATATATATATATATTATTAAATTTGATAGAGGAATTATATATAATTGATAATTGAATCATATTATCACGAAACAGCTGTTCAGTGCTCCGGATGTCGCAAATGGTGTTTGCCGAGCTGTCTGGTCGTGGTAATATGATTCAATTATCAATTATATATATATATATATATATATATATATAAATCGACGAGTCCATTTTCCACGACTCTAACCACTAGCCTACGCGCCTCCATATATTCGAGTTCAATTCCTAGACGAAGCTGTTGGCATTTCGCATAGCGCTAATACCCTTGGGAAAGGTATGAATCCATATATTCTACCTCCAGCTATAGGTTAAATAGTAGGGCAGACTGGGCTTTTCAGCCTTGGGTAGGTAACCAGTCTAGGAGAGGGATAACTCTGAATTCAAAATTCCTGAGGTCGGTCGTTGATTGGGTTTGTGGCAACCCTTGATGCACCAATTCTTTCCTATCGACTGTGTCAAAAAGTGTGGAAGGTCCAACACAAGCCTTCACCACTATAAACAAATCATTGTGTGGGTGTTCATTGTGTGTGTGTGAACCCTCATACGTCGAAAACGACGAGAGAGTTCATAATATATATATATATATATATATATATATATATATGTGTGTGTGTGTGTGTGTGTGTGTGTTAATGTATGAGTAGTGGCTTACCGGTGGGTATGAGTACGATCGTTGGAAGCACACAGTATCCAGGGGTTAAGACTGAGAAATAACAAATACAAAGTGCTCAGTACAATGTAGAGCAAAAATCATTTATATAATGGATGAAAGTAACCTACTCGAGTTTCATCGATTGATTCTTCAGGGTTACATCCGTTGAATTAATCGAGTTTTCGATTAATCTCAGTTGGTACAATACATGCCCGTTGGAATGGGATGTATTGTACCAACTGAGATTAATCGAAAACTCGATTAATTCAACGGATGTACCCTGAAGAATCAATCGATGAAACTCGAGTAGGTTACTTTTATCCATTATATATATATATATATATATATAATATATATATATAGTGAAGTTCCAATTCTATGGCTCTGGGAAATGTGGAGTACCCCTTCATCAGCATTACTCCCAGGTCCACTCTGAGTCAGAGTAGCTGTGCCTGTTAGGTTCCTTTCAATGGGTGAAATAGAAAAAATGAATTGGGTACCCATCAAGAATGAATATAACAAAACATCTTCAGCATAAAATAACCCAATGGTTGGGATGCCGCAAAACCCAACCAACCAGCCAACCAACTTTTTGCTATGGTTAAAATAGCAAAATAGCAGGACTGATGGGCTCTCTAGCCTTCAGTCTAGGAAAAGTTTATTACAGGTGATAATGTCGATGCAATAACGTTTCGATCTTTCGGACCTTCTTCACGGCATGAGCTGAGTTCTTGTATTGACGAATTCAATTCTCTCACTGACGAGTGTCTTGTCGCCTTTATATATATATATATATTGGTTAGGAGGTTGATTTAGAAGGCTATCACAATGCAGGTGTAAAGAGAAAAAATAATACGGTAACAATGGTGTTGTGTGTTAACCTGTATTTAATTCTTGACTTTTTGAGATAAAATCTCTTTTTCAAAAGATCACTGGAACTGAAGCAGTCTAGTTATGGCATTTCTTTTTAATTGTGATAGCCTTCTAAATCAACCTCCTAACCAATATATACACAATGCTTCAAGCAAATTATAAAACTCTCTTATATATATATATATATATATATATACCAAACTTGTTGGTAAACTATTGCGGTAAGAAAAACCCGGCAAAGTCAGATCTTAGCCCTAAAGAGCACTAAGCGAAACTTTTAGTAGGTATATCTGACTCATTAGGTTTATATATATATATTATATTATATATATATATATATATATATTGCATTGGCATTTCAGTCTCGGAAGACTATAATAAAGTTTTTTATGTGCCCCTGAAGTTACAGCGCCTCCTGTGACTGTGAAGTCTGATGTTTGAAAAACATTCTCGACCACAGATGTCGCATTTGAAGGCTGCCCCTGAAGATGTTGATGTGCCGGTGCTTGGTGCTGCTGCTTTCTTCTGGACCTCATAGCTTCATGGTGTTGCGCCAGGGTGACTTCTGACATGAACAGTCCTCTACGGAGACTCTGCCGCCACCGAGGGCGGTCCTGAGCCAAATTTCCCCAGCTGGAATGAGCAATATATAAATATTCAAAACTAGGTGGCCCAGGAATAGCGACTCCTCTTTAACCCCACCCCCAAAGATAAACCTACTTCAGAATCTTCTTTGCTATGTGTAAAATGGCTTAGCTGATGGACTCTCTAGCCTTCAGTCTTGCAGAAGGAAACTCTCTTCAATTCAATTCAATACCAGGTGGCCTAATGATAGCAACCCGTCGGCAAACCCCCTAAGAAAACCTTCTTGTTACCGAATCCGTAGCCCCCATCATAGACGTTGTGTAACTATGGTATTTATCCTCCTCAAGGAGACTGCACGATGCAAAGAAAGATTTTGAAAAATTCATCTATTACAAATATTTGACCATTACAAAAAAATCTGCCTCTCCTTGAAATTTGTAATTGTTTTATTTATTGCTTTAAATAATTGTGTGTCATTTGACGCTGTTGCTCTCTCAGTGATTTCAATTCAAGATGTTAAATCCATTCCAATGCCACTTGACTCTCTACTCTTTTACATTTTGAATTGGGCTTCAGACTTATTGCCAAAAAAAACAAGAGAAACATCTTTGTTATTCTTAAGTATGGGGTGCTTATTCTTTTCTTCTTCTTCCTCCTCCTCCTCTTCTTCTTCTTCGTATTATTATTATTATTATTATTATTATCTTCTTTCTTCTCTTCTTCTTCTTCTTCTTCTTCTTCTTCTTATTTCCTTCTTCTTCCTCTTGTTATTATTATTATTATTATTATTATTATTATTATTATCTTCTTCTTCTTCTTCTTCTTATTATTATTATTATTATTATTATTATTATTCTTCTTCTTCTTCTTCTTCTTCTTCTTCTTCTTCTTATATTATTATTATTTCCTTCTTCTTCCTCTTGTTATTATTATTATTATTATTATTTTCTTTTTCGTATATTTCTTCTTCTTCTTCTTCGTATTATTATTATTATTATTATTATTATTATTATTATTATTATTATTATTATTATTATTATCTTCTTCTTCTTCTTTTTCTTATTTCCTTCTACTTCCTCTTGTTATTATTATTATTATTATTATTATTATTATTATTATTATTACTAGCAAATATATGCACCCTCCGGGCGCAAGTATTTAAGTTTTAATATAATAAAATATCATATTAAATCAGAAAGGCTAATGAAACTGAATAAGTATGCAAATAAAAATATTTGGAACAGAGGGGGTATGATTGAAAAATAGAACAACTTCAAAACTAACTCTTCCATCATTTACCATTACTCCCGTCTATCATTGATAATTTTTCCTAATTTAACTCTTTAGTTAAAATAGGAAGTAAGGAATAAATTTACAGTTATTTCTTCTTGTTAATGGATTTCTTTTAAGATTTATCCAAAGATTTTTGCTCATATTCAATAAGATAAAACCAAACAATTAGAAATCAATAATACTAAGCATATATTTATTAAAATCAAATTTCTAAGATCAATATGCAAATTAGCCTTCCCATTCATACTGTAAACCTCTATTTTGTTGTATATATAAATACAATTGCATGTTATTAGTATGTAGATATGGTCAACAGTCTTAATGATGTAAAATAATTTTATTAATAATTGAAGTTTAAATTAAAAATAAAATCATGGAGAATGCGGTATAAATAACAAAAGGAATTGTGACTTGATTAGTAATATAGTTTCGGTTACAGACAGACAAACCCAAAATCTCCATTATAATAAGATTATTACTATTATTTTCTTTTTCGTATATTTCTTCTTCTTCTTCTTCTTCTTCTTCTTCTTCTTCTTCTTCTTCTTCTTCTTGTCGTTGTACTTCTTTCCTCTTGTTCTTGTTCTTTTGCTGTTGGTGTTCTTCTTGTTCTTGTTCTTCATCCTCATCTTATTATTATTATTATTATTATTATTATTATTATTATTATTATTATCTGTTACGTTTCGTAATTGTGTGACTAAGCCAGTGAAACATTCTGTGTTTAAATAATGGACTTAAGTCTCAGATTATTAGTTTTATTCTAGCTTTGATAACGGTTGAAAATCTGCAGCCACCTACCATTTACACCGCCTGGTGGGCGTTTGTTTTCTGCTTGTACTAATAATTATATTTGGTTTGGAGATTGATTTTGAAGCTTATCACAATGTAAAAGAATAAAAGGTATAAGAAAAGGAGATAGACTCCCTCGCTGTCCGCATGATACCAACAATAAGTCACTCCGACTACTTTACTTATTAAATACCTGGAATTTGAAATATGTCTTTTTTCTGTTCTGTTACTTGTGTGTTTAAAATCCCGCAAGGTGTCTTATATATCACTAAGAAATAAAGGATTCCATTATATATGGCGTGGTTAATTTCTGTACATGATACTGGTTTTAACAAAAGTGGGTTTAATAAATAATTACTTAGTGTTATTGATCTCTAATATTATTGTTATATTCTCCAATGTATGAAAATCAATCCTATGAATGATTTTATATAGAAACCAATTAATATCTTATTATAATGGAGATTGTCTGTCTGTAACCGAAACTATATTACTATACAAGTCACAATTCCTTTAGTTATTTACGTCATATTCTCCATTTTATTAATAAAATTGTTTTACATTACTTACACTGTTGACCATATCTACATACTAATAACATGCAATTGTATTTATATATACAACAAAATAGAGGTTTACAGTATGAATGGGAAGGCTAATTTGCATATTGATCTTAAAAAATTGATTTTGATAAATATATGCTTAGTATTATTGATTTCTAGTTGTTTGGTTTTATCTTAATGAATATGAGCAAAAATCTCTTCAATAAATCTTAAAAGAAATCCCTTAACAAGAAGAAATAACTGTAATATTATTCTTTACTTCCTATTTTAACTAAACAGTTTAATTAGGAAAATTTACCAATGAAAGACGGGAGTAACGGAAAATGATGGAAGAGTTAGTTTCAAAGTTGTTCTATTTTTCAATCAGACCCCCTCTGTTCCAAATCTTTTTATCTGCATTTTTATTCAGTTTCTTTAGCCTTTCTAATTTAATATGATATTTTATTATATTAAAACTTAAATACTTGCACCCGGAGGGTGCATATATTTTCTCGTATCACTAAGAAATAAAGGTTTCCATAATATATGGTGTGGTTAATTTCTGTACATGATACTGGTTTTAACAAAAGTGGGTTTAATAAATAATTACTTGGTGTTATAGATGTATAATATTATTGTTTTATTCTCCAACATATTAAAATCCTATGAATGATTTTATATGGAAACCAATTAAAATATAATTGAAATAAGTAACCTTTTTATATGCATTCTTATTTAATTTTGTCAGTCTTTTTAATTTAATATATTTCATTAAATTAAAACTTAAATACTTACACACTTGCTAGTAAAAATTTTCTTTATATTTTTAGTTAAAGTTACGTGTTTATTACCACGGAAAATATCTACATCTTATTATAATGGAGATTCTCAGTCTGTAACCAAAACTACGTCACAATACCCTCAGGAATTGCATAAGGTTATCAATGAGTATTTCAATTATAGACAAAATCATTAATACATAGATTAAATCTTATTTAGTAACGAGGTCTCTGCGAAAATCCGAGTCCGATTTACCTCAAAACTGCCCATGTTATTAGTGCATTTAAAATCCTGCAATATATCTGAAATATCACTAAGAAATAAAGGTTTACATAATATATAGCGTGACTAATTTGCATACTGGTTTTAACAAAAGTGGGTTTAATAAATAATTACTTGGTGTTATAGATGTCTAATATTATTGTTATATTCTCCAATGTATTAAACTCAATCATATGAATGATTTTATATAGAAACCAATTAAAATATAATTAAAATAAGTGTAATCTTTTTATATGCATTCTTATTTAATTTTGTTAGTCTTTCTCATTTGATATATTTCAGTAAATTAAAACTTAAATACTTACACGCAGAGGGCACTTAATTTTGCTAGTTTAAATAACATACTTTATTTTTACATGGTTGGTTGGATTTCATGGCATGTTGTTGGGTAATTTTTTGGCTGAAGACGTTTTGTTTTATTCATTCTTGATGGGTATTCATTCTTTTCTTTTTTTAGCATTTTTTTCAAACTCATTTTTTGATCAATTAAGCCAATAGATGGTATCCTAACATGTACTACCACTCTGGCTTAGAGTCAACCTGGGAGTACTTATGATGAAGGGGTACTCCATATTCCTCAGAGATCCAGAATTGGAACTTCACCACTAGATGTAAATTAACGTCCTACCAATTCCACTCCACCCACCACTGATCTCATTTCCATTAGTCATTTAAGCGATGCAAAATCAAGTATTCCTATTTAATACAAATAATTGTATGGTTTCAAGTAATTATTTGTATATAAAAAGTAAAGTCGACGGGGCGGCCTAAAGTCGGTATCAGCCACTCAGTCTATCCCCTTTTCAATATCGCTGGACCAAAGAGATTGTTTTAGCACCTATATAGGTAAGTAAAGTCATCGGGGCTGCCTACTGTCGGTATCAGCCAGACAGCGAGGGAATGTACCCCCTTTTTCAATAGCGTTAGACCAAGGAAATTATTTTAGGTGGAGCGCCACACCTACCATCAGCTCCTTACTTTACCGTACAGATCCCTGTGCTACTCATAACGCTGAGTTAGCGAGGACCGGTATCGAAGTAGGAACCTTGTGGTTTCTAGCCGAACGCTCTACCGACTGAGCTAACCCGGCCAACTTGTTTATAATAATCCTTTATTGTACACAAATCTATGGTTTCAAGTAACTAAGAATAATAATCCTTAGTAAACAACTGTAGTTTCAAGAAACTATTCTTCATACAAATGATTTACTTATATAGTGTAAGTATTCCTATCCATTATACTAATACTTTTAAAACATCTATTTAACCTATAGATGGGACCCTAACAGTTACTACCACTCCATGGCAGGGTGGACCTGGGAGTAATGGCAATGAAAGGATGACTCTGCACTTCCCAAAATTAGAGCCTCACAATCAGAGCAGTTTAATATTATGTCCTGGATAGCTATCCCACTACTTTGTTTTTTATTGGGGATTGGTCATGTGTGTGTGTGTGTGTGTGTGTGTGTGTGTGTGTGGTGTGCGTGCGTGCGTGTGTGTGTGTGTGTTGTGTGTTTGGTTTGTGTTTGTTTACGGCATATCAACCTCAGTGGGTCATTTAATGCCGATAAAGTTGTGAAATAAATCAATTCTTAATGCATAATACAATTTTGTTTATCAAATCATGTTTTTCTATTTAACCCATAGATGGGATCCTAACAGGTACTACCACGCCGGGTCAGAGTGGACCAGGGAGCAATGGTGATGAAGGGGTGCTCCACATTCCCCAAACCTCCAAAACTGGAACCTCACCATCAGATAGAGTTTAACGTCATTCCCAGGACATGTAGACCCGCATCCACCGCCTTCTAGCACCCATATGATAAAAAGGGGTTGGGGCTTGCCATAAGGGCAATAGGGTTGGGGAAATCATATAGGTGCTAGGGCTTGACATGACCAGTTGATTGATGGGAGGGGGCTTCTCCGAACGCCCCATGAATTATTAAGACCCCTAAGAGGCTTGCTAAAAATAACAAGTTCAATGTTATTTTACTATTTCTCTGAATTTTTCCCGAGTTCGAGAAGGCTCCCGAGTCAAACAGGAAATACCTGAAGAAGGCCGGAGGGCACATCGGCCGAAACGTTGTACAGATGACAATAAAGAGGAGGACAATAGAACGAATAATCAAAATAATACTAATGTTATTTTACTAGTTTTAAATGTTGCTACGCAAGTTTTTTCTGGGCGCGGGGGGAGGGGGGCTAATTAGCGCACTTACATAGGAAAAAGGTGATCGCACTTAAAAATATAATTTTTAAAAATCATCCACAGGCTTTCGAAAACAAAACAAAAAACAAATCCCCCTTCGATCAATCGGCTGGTCACGTCAAGCCCTAGCACCTATATGATTTTCCCAACCCTATTGCCCTTATGGCAAGCCCCAACCCCTTTTTATCATATGGATGCTAGAAGGCGGTGGCTGCGGGTCTACATGTCCTGGGAATGACGTTAAACTCTATCTGATGGTGAGGTTCCAGTTCTGGAGGTTTGGGAATGTGGAGCACCCCTTCATCACCATTGCTCCCTAGTCCACTCTGACCCGGTGGTAGTACCTGTTAGGGTCCCATCTATGGGTTAAATAGAAAAATGTATTTATAAAAAAATGTATTATCCATTAAGAATTGATTTATTTCAAAACTTTATCGGCATTAAATAACCCACTGAGGTTGATATGCCGTAAAACAAAACAAACAAACAAACAAAAAACAAATCAAACCAAAATGTTCAATGTTGCCACTTATCAGGTATTATTGGACCCTAAGAGGCTTGCTAAAAATAACAAGTTCAATGTTATTTTAATAGTTTTAAATGTTGCTACACAAGAAGCCCGGAGGGCACATCGGCCGAAATATTGTACAGATAACAATAAACATGAGGACAATAGTCCGAATAATCCAAATAATAAAAATTATCAAGCCTCATCTAAAAAATTCAGAGAAACAAGTTTTTTTGTTTTTTTAATTAGTCCACTTACATAGAAAAAAAAAGGTGATTGCTCTTAATAATATGAAATTACTCAATGTTTCAAAATCATCCCCAAGGTTTCGAAAAAACAAAAAAAAAGAGATAGAGAAAGAAAAACGCCACCCCAACAACAATAAATAAAAAGAAAAGAAAAAAAACAAAAAAAAAAATCGCAAAATGCCAGTTTGACCCGGTTCCGGAAATTGTTTGCAGTTCGAGAATTCCCCGAGAATGGCTCCCAACTTCCGGGAATGCGCAGATCGCAGATAACGTGGGAAATCTATCTGTCTCGCGACAACAAGCCTTTTTTTTACGAAGCGAATTCTGTGGCGATAGACAAAATACTTGTAGCTGATAACAAAGCAATCTTTTAGCAAGGAAGAAATAACTTCAGTACGTTTTTCGGTAAAGGGCAAGAAGTAAAAAAACAACAATAGACTGTCTAGATATCTTCACACACACACACACACACACACACACACAGACACATCTATTTATCTATCTCTCACTCTCTCTCTTACCCCTCTATCTCTCTCTCTCATCTCTCTCTCTCTCTCTTTCTCTCTCTCTCTCTCTCTCAGTCGGTAGAGGTTCGCTATACTTAGTTCGATACCCGCCTCGCAAACTCAGGGTATGATAGCACAGGAATGTGCGGTAAGTAAGGAGCTGATGTAGGTGTGGCGTTTCCACCTCAGATGCTAAAAACAATCTACTTGGTCTAGCGCTAGTGAAAAGGGGATAGACTCCCTCGCTGCATGCTGATACCGATATAGGGCCCCGACGACTGGGCTAAACTTGCAAATCGGTCGGAAAATTAGAACATATTAACAGGGTGTGCCAGAAAAAACAGAACACATTTATTTATTTATTTTCCCATTAAACTAATGCTAAACCCCAACCCTAACCCTAACCCTCTAGCTAAAATTAACAGTTTTATTACAAAATTTGTGGTTTCTGTTTTTTCTGGGTCACGCTGTATACAGGGTCACACTGTATACTGGGTGACCCCCCCCCCTTAAAAAAAACTAATTATTTATTTTCACATTAAACCAACCCTAACCCTAACCCCAATCTTAACCCCTAACCCCTAGCTATATATATATATATATATAACGTAACAAAATGGCTATTTTCAGCCGACAATATTTGGGAGAATATGTGCTTAATTGAAATCAAACCTAATTTTTTTGAAGTTAATTGCTTAATGATATTAGGCGGGATTTTAACTACTTAAATGTAAGGCTAAACAAATCGAGAAAATCTTCTGAATGTACATTTCGACCTATTAGGCCTCATCAGCAGAGCTTAGAATACGAAGATCGCCTCGTGTGTGATTCGAAACCCGTATGTCGGAACGACAAACCAAGCTTCTTACCTCTACACCAAACGGAACCTCGCAATTTTTCATCGCTTATTTAGGTATTAGTAGTACATAATGCCTCTTTTAAGAGACGTCCACGAACTTACGTAAATGTAATCAAATATGGGCTATTTTCAGCCGACAATATTTGGTTTGTCGTTCCGATACGGGTTTCGAATCCACACGAGGCGATCTTCGTATCTATGCTCTGCTGATGAGACCTAATAGGTCGAAATGTACATTCAGAGATGATTTTTCTCGATTTGTTTAGCCTTACATTTAAGTAGTTAAATCCCGCCTAATTAATCATTAATGAATTAACTTTCAAAAAAATTAGGTTTGACTTCAATTAAGCACATATTCTCCCAAATATATATGTATATATATATATGTATCATCTTGTCGCGTTAGCAGCACGGATATTTATGACAATCTCTCTCCAGCCGTCCCTATAATTAATTGCGCCTGGGAGGTCGTCTGCGCAGCATCCATTATCCGCACAGAGTTGGTCTATGTACCTCTTTGCTGTTCGACCGACTCTAGCATGCCCATGTGATGGCTTCCACAGAAGAACGTCACTTATGAGTTCATCCTTGCTCCTCCAGAAATGACCAACATGTCTTGTACTGAAGCTCACGCAGGGAAGTGTGAAGCGCATTAATGCAATTTTAGTTGGGTAATTTATGAGGAAGTGCGTCCCGGTCTCCCGCCTCAAAAACCGCTACCCGGTGACTATCAAAATAACAACCTAGCCGTCGTAATTCTTGTTTATTTATCGTAATTTGTTGTAATTCTTGTTTAGATATGAAGATGGATATATAGTTTTGAATAGACTGAGATAGATAGATAGATAAACAAACAAAATAATATAGATAGATATGAACAAATGGAGATAGATATTTTCGACAAGTAAATGTATTGGGGGGGGGTCGCTTCTTTTTTTGTCGTAATTCTTGTTTATTTAAACTTAAAACAAGACATTAAACAAACATGAATAAAAAAATCTTAGTATTTAAAGTAATATAGATAAATATGAACAAATTGAGATAGATAGATAGATAGATAGATAGATATGAAGATGGATAGTTTGTAATAGGCTGAGCTGGGTCGTTATTTTAATAGTCACCGGGCAGCAATTTTGAGGCAGGAGACCGGGACGCACTTCCTCATAAATTACCTTTAGTTGAAATAAATTATTTCCTGAAGTTAAATTTAAAGTTTTTCCTTCATTTATTCACTATATATACATTTTTATTGGAGGGGGGGGGGAGAATATGTGCATAATTGAAGTCGTACCTAATTTTGAAAATTTATTAATTGATAATTAATGAATTAGGCGGGCATACCTATTCAAATGTAAGACTCAATAAATCGAGAAAAATCAATCTCTGTATGTACATTTCAGCCTATTAGGCCTCACCAGCAGAGCTATAGACAGGAAGACTGCTTTGTGTGTGATTCAAACCCTAACTGTCAAGCTGACCGGCGGGGATTCTAACCATTACACCATTAGACCAATTTTTGAATGACAGTCTCTAGAGCAGTGACTGCAAACAAACAGTGATGCTTTCTGGAGTTGGTGTTGTCTCTCCTTCCTTTTGGCTCCTTTTTTCTGTGGCGCTTCTTTCCTCTCTTTTTCACTCCTTTTCGTTCCTTGTCTGAAAGGACGTCCAGGGTCGCATATATATATATATATATATATATATATATATATATATATATATATATATATATGCGACCTGGCGACTCCAGAAGTCTTTCTTTATAATATATATATAAATATATATATATATATATATATAAAATATAATTTTTAACAAAATATTGCATTGGTCAATTGTCTTCAAATATATATATATGTGTTTTTATTTTTTCTCTTTAGAGGCAGAGGGTTTATTATTATTATATTTGACTTAATGAAAAAAAATTTTTTTTAATAATATATATAATAATATATATATATATATATATAATATATATATAAATGAAAGACTCCTGGAGTCGCCAGGTCGCATATAATGATTATATATATATATATATATATATATATATATATATATATATGGACCTGACACTCCTTGTCAGACAAGGACGAAAAGGAAAGTGAAAAAGAGAGGAAAGAAGCCGCCACAGAAGAAAAGGAGCCAAAAGGAAGGAAGAGACAACACCAACTCCGAAAGCATCACTGTTTTGTTTGGCAGTCACTGCTTAGAGACTGTCATTCCAAAATTGGCATGTGTAATGGGTTAGAAAAAATCCCCCCCCGCCCGGTCAGCTTGAACAGTTTAGGGTTTGAATCACACACAAAGCAGTCTTCCTGTCTATAGCTCTGCTGTGAGGCCTAATAGGCTGAAATGTACATACAGAGATTGATTTTTCTCGATTTATTGAGTCTTACATTTGAAATAGGTATGCCCGCCTAATTCATTAATTAATCAATTAATAAATTTTCAAAATTAGGTACGACTTCAATTATGCACATATTCTCCCCCCCCCCTCCAAAAAATGTATATATAGTGAATAAATGAAGGAAAAACTTTAATTTTAACTTCAGGAAAAATTTATTTCACTAAAGGTAATTTATGAGAAGTGCGTCCGGTCTCCTGCCCAAATTGCTGCCCGGTGACTATAAAATAACGACCCAGCTCAGCCTATTACAACTATCCATCTTCATATCTATTATCTATCTATCTATCTCAATTTGTTCATATTTATCTATATTACTTTAAATACTTAAGATTTTTTATTCATCGGTTTGTTTAATGTCTTGTTTTAAGTTTAAATAAACAAGAATTACGAAAAAAAAAAGAAGCGACCCCCCCCCAATAACATTTACTTGTCGAAAATATCTATCTATTTGTTCATACTATCTATATTATTTTGTTTGTTATCTATCTATCTATCAGTCTATTCAAAACTATATATCCATCTTCATATCTAAACAAGAAATTACAACAAATTACGATAAATAACAAGAATTACGACGACTAGGGTTGTTATTTTTGATAGTCACCGGGTAGCGGTTTTTGAGGCGGGAGACCGGGACGCACTTCCTCATAAATTACCCAACTAAAATTGCATTAATGCGCTTCACACTTCCTGCGTGAGCTTCAGTACAAGACATGTTGGTCATTTCTGGAGGAGCAAGGATGAACTCATAAGTGACGTTCTTCTGTGGAAGCCATCACATGGGCATGCTAGAGTCGGTCGAACAGCAAAGAGGTACATAGACCAACTCTGTGCGGATAATGGATGCTGCGCAGACGACCTCCCAGGCGCAATTAATTATAGGGACGGCTGGAGAGAGATTGTCATAAATATCCGTGCTGCTAACGCGAACAAGATTACATATAATATATATATATATATTTGGGAGAATATGTGCTTAATTGAAGTCAATCCTAATTTTTTTTCAAACTTAATTCATTAAGTGAAAATTAGGCGGGATTTAAATATATTAAATGTAAGGCTAAAAAATCGAGAAAAATCATCTCTGAATGTACATTTGACCTATTAGGTCTCATCAGCAGAGCGATAGATACGAAGATCGCGTGTGGGATTCGAAACCCGATGTTGGAAACGACAAAACCAAATATTGTCGTTAGCCATATTTGATTACATTTACGTAAAGTTGTGCGACGCTCTTAAAAGAGGCATATGAGTACTACAATTAAATAAAGCGATGAAAAAATTGCGATTGTTTTGGGTTGAGAGTAAGAAGCTTGGTTTGTCGTTCCGACATATCGGGTTTCGAAATTCAACACGAATTTCGTATCTAAGCTCTGTGATGAGCCTAATAGGTTCGAAATGTACATTCAGAGAAGATTTTCTCGATTTTTTTTAAATTTAATAGTTAAATCCAGCCTAATCATCTTTAGGCAATTAGTTTCAAAAAAATTGGTTTGAATTTCAATTAAGCACATAATTCTCCCAATATTGTCGAAAATAGCCTATTTGTTTACGTTATAGTATATATATTAGTATAGCTAGGGGTTAGGGGTTAAGATGGGGTTAGGGTTGGGTTGGTTTAATGTGAAAATAAATAATTAGTTTTTTTTGGGGGGGTCACCCAGTATACAGTTGACCCTGTATACAGGTGACCCAGAAAAAACAGAAACTACAAATTTTGTAATAAAACTGTTAATTTTAGCTAGAGGGTTAGGGTTAGGGTTGGGGTTTAGCATTAGTTTAATGGGAAAAATAAATAAATTATTGTGTTCTGTTTTTTCTGGTCACCCTGTAATAGTTCTAATTTTCCGACCGATTTGCAAGTTTAGCCATTAATATATATATATATATATATAATATATAAGTATATATATATATAGAGAGAGAGAGAGAGATTGAGAGAGAGGAGAGAGAGAGAGAGGATGAGCTAGAGAGAGAGAGATGAGAGAGTAGAGGGTAGAGAGAGAGTGAGGGTAGAATAAATAATAGATGTGTGTGTGTGTGTGTGTGTGTGTGTGTAAGAATATCTAGACAGTCTATGTTGTTTTTTTTTTACTTCTTGCCTTTACCGAAAAACGTACTGAAGTTATTTCTTCTTGCTAAAAGATTGCTTGTTATCAGCTACAAGTATTTTGTCTATCGCCAAGATTCGTTTCGTAAAAAAAGGCTTGTTGTCGCGAGAACAGATAGATTCCACGTATCTGCGATCTGCGCATTCCCGGAAGTTGGAGCCATTCTCGGGGAATTCTCGAACTGCAAACAATTTCCGGAACCGGGTCAAACTGGCATTTTGCGTTTTTTTTTTCTTTTTCTTTTTTAGTTATTGTTGTTGGGGTGCGTTTTTCTTTCTATCTCTTTTTTTTTTTTTTTCGAAACCTTGGGGATGATTTTGAAAACATTGAGTAATTTCATATTATTAAGAACAATCACCTTTTTTTTCTATGTAAGTGGACTAATTAAAAAAACAAAAAACTTGTTTCTCCGAATGTTTTAGATGAGGCTTGATAATTTTTATTATTTGGATTATTCGGACTATTGTCCTCATGTTTATTGTATTGTACAACATTTCGGCCGATGTGCCTCCGGGCTTCTTGTGTAGCAACATTTAAAACTATTAGAATAACATTGAACTTGTTATTTTTAGCAAGCCTCTTAGGGTCCAATTACCTGATAAAGTGGCAACATTGAACATTTTGGTTTGATTTGTTTTTTGTTTGTTTGTTTGTTTTGTTTTACGGCATATCAACCTCAGTGGGTTATTTAATGCCGATAAAGTTTTGAAATAAATCAATTCTTAATGGATATATACATTTTTTTAAATATTTTTTCTATTAACCCATAGATGGACCCTAACAGGTACTACCACTCCGGGTCAGAGTGGACAGGGAGCAATGGTGATGAAGGGGTACTCACATTCCCCAACTCCAAACTGGAACCTCACATCGGATAGAGTTTAACGTCATTCCAGGACATGTAGACCCGCAGCCACCGCCTTGTCACCCATATGATAAAGGGGTTGGGGCTTGCCATAAGGGCAATAGGGTTTGGGGAATCATATAGGTGCTAGGGCTTGACGTGACCAGCCGATTGATCGGAGGGGGATTTTGTTTTTGTTTTGTTTTCGAAGCCTGTGGATGATTTTAAAAATAATTTTTATATTTTTAAGTGCGATCACCTTTTTCCTATGTAAGTGCGCTAATTACCCCCCTCCCCCGCGCCCGAAAAAACTTGCGTAGCAACATTTAAAACTAGTAAAATAACATTAGTATTATTTGATTATTCGTTCTATTGTCCTCCTCTTTATTGTCATCTGTACAACGTTTCGGCCGATGTGCCCTCCGGCCTTCTTCAGGTATTTCCTGTTTGACTCGGAGCCTTCTCGAACTCGGGAAAAATTCAGAGAAATAGTAAAATAACATTGAAGTTGTTATTTTTAGCAAGCTCTTAGGGTCTTTAATAATCATCGGGCGGTTCGGAGAGGCCCCCCGATCAATCAACTGGTCACGTCAAGCCTACACCTATATGATTGCCAACCCTATTGCCTTATGGCAAGCCCCATCCTCTTTATATATGGGTGCTAGAAGGCGGTGGCTGCGGGTCTACATGTCCTGGGAATGACGTTAAACTCTATTGATGGTGAGGTTCCAGTTTTGGAGGTTTGGGGAATGTGGAGCACCCCTTCATCACCATTGCTCCCTGGTCCACTCTGACCCGGAGTGGTAGTACCTGTTAGGATCATCTATGGGTTAAATAGAAAACATGATTTGATAAACAAAATTGTATTATACATTAAGAATGATTTATTTCAAACTTTATCGGCATTAAATGACCCACTGAAGTTGATATGCCGTAAAACAAACCAAACAAACACAACACACACACACACACACACGCACACACACACACACACACACACACACACACATGACCAATCCTCAATAAAACAAAGTAGTGGGGATAGCTATCCAGGACATAATATTAAACTGCTCTGATTGTGAGGCTCTAATTTTGGGAAGTGCAGGTCATCCTTTCATTGCCTTACTCCCAGGTCACCCTGCCATGGAATGTAGTAACTGTTAGGGTCCATCTATGGTTAAATAGATGTTTTAAAAAAGTATTGTATAATGGTAGGAATACTTACACTATATAAGTAAATCATTTGTATGAAGAATAGTTTCTTGAAGCTATATTGTTTACTAAGGATTATTATTCTTAGTTACTTGAAACCATAGATTTGTGTACAATAAAGATTATTATAAACAGTTTGGCCGGTTAGCTCAGTCGTAGAGCGTTCGGCTAGAAACCAAAGGTTTCCTAACTTCCGAATACCGGGTCTCGCTAACTCAGCGTTATGAAGAGCACAGGATCGTTACGGTAAAAGTAAGGAGCTGATGGTAGTGTGGCGCTCCACCTAAAATAATTTCTTGGTCTAACGCATTGAAAAAGGGGTACATTCCCTCGCTGTCTGCTGATACCGACAGTAGGCAGCCCCGATGATTTACTTACCTATATAGGTGCTAAAACAATCTCTTTGGTCCAGCGATTATTGAAAAAGGGGATGACTGAGTGGTCTGATACCGACTTAGGCCGCCCCGTCGACTTTACATTTTTATATACGAAATAATTTACTTGAAACCATACAATTATTTGTATTAATAGGAAATACCTGGATGTTTGCAATCGCTTAAATGACTAATGAAATGAA
>CM042166.1:81223341-81235841 GCA_023376005.1 Doryteuthis pealeii
AAAGCTAGAGAGAAGATGTTTAGTAGAGCAATTGCCTAGAATCAAAAGGTTCCTGGTTCGATACCGACCTTCGCCAACTCAGCGTATGAGTAGCCCAGGGATCTGTGCGGTAAAGTGAGGAGCTGATGGTAGGTGTGGCGCTCCGTATCTGACGTTAAAAAATAATCTCCTTGGTCTAGCGCTAGTGAAAAGAGGATAGACTCCGTCGCTGTGTGGCTGATAACGATTTTAGGCCAGCCTGACGACTTTACTTTCTTAGTATGTAGATTAGGCCAACACTATTAATAACATAAAACAATTTATATTTATAAAACAAGGTTTAAATAAAAATAAAAACATGGAGAATGTGACGTAAATAACTAAGGGAATTGTGATTTGAGTGGTGATATAGTTTCGGTTAAAGACAGACAAACACAGAATCTCCATTATAATAAGATTAAGAATAGCTATATTAAGCTACGAAGGATTATTATTTTTTATTACTAAAAACCATAAAATATCTTGTAAATCATTCGTATTTGATAGGATTACTTGATACCATATAGTTATTTATTAAGCTTAGCTTAGATATGGTACAAGGCTATAAATATGGGGCGTCCAGTGAGAATCGAACTCACTAAAAATTATCTGCGAATCTAGCTTATTAACCATTACACCAAGGATATACCATGTAAGTGTGTATAAATTATTTGTATTAAGAATAGTTACTTGAAGCTATAATTGTTTACTAAGGATTATTATTATTAGTTACTTGAAACCATATAACTGTATGCAAATTATTTGTATCAAGAATAGTTACTTGAAGCTATAATTGTTTACTAAGGATTATTATTATTAGTTACTTGAAACCATATAACTGTGTGCAAATTATTTGTATTAAGAATAGTTACTTGAAGCTATAATTGTTTACTAAGGATTATTATGATTAGTTACTTGAAACCATATAACTGTATGCAAATTATTTGTATAAGAATAGTTACTTGAAGCTATAATTGTTTACTAAGGATTATTATGATTAGTTACTAGAAACCATATAACTGTATGCAAATTATTTGTATCAAGAATAGTTACTTGAAGCTATAATTGTTTACTAAGGATTATTATGATTAGTTACTAGAAACCATATAACTGTATGCAAATTATTTGTATTAAGAATAGTTACTTGAAGCTATAATTGTTTACTAAGGATTATTATTATTAGTTACTAGAAACCATATAACTGTATGCAAATTATTTGTATCAAGAATAGTTACTTGAAGCTATAATTGTTTACTAAGGATTATTATTATTAGTTACTAGAAACCATATAACTGTATGCAAATCATTTGTATTAAGAATAGTTACTTGAAGCTATAATTGTTTACTAAGGATTATTTATTAGTTACTGAAACCATATAACTGTATGCAAATTATTTGTATTAAGAATAGTTACTTGAAGCTATAATTGTTTACTAAGGATTATTATTATTAGTTACTTGAAACATATAACTGTGTGCAAATTATTTGTATTAAGAATAGTTACTTGAAGCTATAATTGTTTACTAAGGATTATTATTATTAGTTACTTGAAACCATATAACTGTGTGCAAATTATTTGTATTAAGAATAGTTACTTGAAGCTATAATTGTTTACTAAGGATTATTATTATTAGTTACTTGAAACCATATAACTGTGTGCAAATTATTTGTATTAAGAATAGTTACTTGAAGCTATAATTGTTTACTAAGGATTATTATTATTAGTTACTTGAAACCATATAACTGTGTGCAAATTATTTGTATTAAGAATAGTTACTTGAAGCTATAATTGTTTACTAAGGATTATTATTATTAGTTACTTGAAACCATATAACTGTGTGCAAATTATTTGTATTAAGAATAGTTACTTGAAGCTATAATTGT
The DNA here is from genome assembly GCA_023376005.1 of Doryteuthis pealeii. Classification (NCBI taxonomy): domain Eukaryota; kingdom Metazoa; phylum Mollusca; class Cephalopoda; order Myopsida; family Loliginidae; genus Doryteuthis; species Doryteuthis pealeii. The sequence goes on from CM042166.1 coordinate 81,225,244, forward strand.
TTACTAAGGATTATTATTATTAGTTACTTGAAACCATATAACTGTGTGCAAATTATTTGTATTAGAATAGTTACTTGAAGCTATAATTGTTTACTAAGGATTATTATTATTAGTTACTTGAAACCATATAACTGTGTGCAAATTATTTGTATTAAGAATAGTTACTTGAAGCTATAATTGTTTACTAAGGATTATTATTATTAGTTACTTGAAACCATATAACTGTGTGCAAATTATTTGTATTAAGAATAGTTACTTGAAGCTATAATTGTTTACTAAGGATTATTATTATTAGTTACTTGAAACCATATAACTGTGTGCAAATTATTTGTATTAAGAATAGTTACTTGAAGCTATAATTGTTTACTAAGGATTATTATTATTAGTTACTTGAAACCATATAACTGTGTGCAAATTATTTGTATTAAGAATAGTTACTTGAAGCTATAATTGTTTACTAAGGATTATTATTATTAGTTACTTGAAACCATATAACTGTGTGCAAATTATTTGTATTAAGAATAGTTACTTGAAGCTATAATTGTTTACTAAGGATTATTATTATTAGTTACTTGAAACCATATAACTGTGTGCAAATTATTTGTATTAAGAATAGTTACTTGAAGCTATAATTGTTTACTAAGGATTATTATTATTAGTTACTTGAAACCATATAACTGTGTGCAAATTATTTGTATTAAGAATAGTTACTTGAAGCTATAATTGTTTACTAAGGATTATTATTATTAGTTACTTGAAACCATATAACTGTGTGCAAATTATTTGTATTAAGAATAGTTACTTGAAGCTATAATTGTTTACTAAGGATTATTATTATTAGTTACTTGAAACCATATAACTGTGTGCAAATTATTTGTATTAAGAATAGTTACTTGAAGCTATAATTGTTTACTAAGGATTATTATTATTAGTTACTTGAAACCATATAACTGTGTGCAAATTATTTGTATTAAGAATAGTTACTTGAAGCTATAATTGTTTACTAAGGATTATTATTATTAGTTACTTGAAACCATATAACTGTATGCAAATTATTTGTATAAGAATAGTTACTTGAAGCTATAATTGTTTACTAAGGATTATTATTATTAGTTACTTGAAACCATATAACTGTGTGCAAATTATTTGTATTAAGAATAGTTACTTGAAGCTATAATTGTTTACTAAGGATTATTATTATTAGTTACTTGAAACCATATAACTGTGTGCAAATTATTTGTATTAGAATAGTTACTTGAAGCTATAATTGTTTACTAAGGATTATTATTATTAGTTACTTGAAACCATATAACTGTGTGCAAATTATTTGTATTAAGAATAGTTACTTGAAGCTATAATTGTTTACTAAGGATTATTATTATTAGTTACTTGAAACCATATAACTGTGTGCAAATTATTTGTATTAAGAATAGTTACTTGAAGCTATAATTGTTTACTAAGGATTATTATTATTAGTTACTTGAAACCATATAACTGTGTGCAAATTATTTGTATTAGAATAGTTACTTGAAGCTATAATTGTTTACTAAGGATTATTATTATTAGTTACTTGAAACCATATAACTGTGTGCAAATTATTTGTATTAAGAATAGTTACTTGAAGCTATAATTGTTTACTAAGGATTATTATTATTAGTTACTTGAAACCATATAACTGTGTGCAAATTATTTGTATTAAGAATAGTTACTTGAAGCTATAATTGTTTACTAAGGATTATTATTATTAGTTACTGAAACCATATAACTGTGTGCAAATTATTTGTATAAGAATAGTTACTTGAAGCTATAATTGTTTACTAAGGATTATTATTATTAGTTACTTGAAACCATATAACTGTATGCAAATTATTTGTATAAGATAGTTACTTGAAGCTATAATTGTTTACTAAGGATTATTATTATTAGTTACTTGAAACCATATAACTGTGTGCAAATTATTTGTATTAAGAATAGTTACTTGAAGCTATAATTGTTTACTAAGGATTATTATTATTAGTTACTTGAAACCATATAACTGTATGCAAATTATTTGTATTAAGAATAGTTACTTGAAGCTATAATTGTTTACTAAGGATTATTATTATTAGTTACTTGAAACCATATAACTGTATGCAAATTATTTGTATAAAGATTAGTTACTTGAAGCTATAATTGTTTACTAAGGATTATTATTAGTTACTTGAAACCATATAACTGTATGCAAATTATTTGTATTAAGAATAGTTACTTGAAGCTATAATTGTTTACTAAGGATTATTATTATTAGTTACTTGAAACCATATAACTGTGTGCAAATTATTTGTATTAAGAATAGTTACTTGAAGCTATAATTGTTTACTAAGGACTATTATCATGGGTTACTTGAAACCATATAACTGTGTGCAAATTATTTATATTAAGAATAGTTACTTGAAGCTATAACTATTTAGAAAGTATTATTTTTAGTTCCTTGAATCCACATAACTGTATGCTGTTGATAGCTGTTATCAAAAAATAATAACTATCAGGGCCTGTGGATATACCACAGTATGATAATTTAATTATCACAACATTTGATATGTTTACTATTGTAAAATAGGTCAATATGTAAAGGGTATAATAATTTTTTATTTAAGTCTCGCTCACTCTTTTTTTATTTTTCTCATTCTTTTCATTATGTTTGATTGAAACGGATTGGCGTTATTGCTTCCACGCGCTCAACCCCCCCCCCTCTCTCTTTCCCCTACTCTCTTTCTTTCTTACACAAATATCGGGTTCATGGAAGGTTTTCATAAGATTGTCAGTCTGATGAATCCGATATATATATATATATATATATATGATTCCCCTCCGACAGAAATCGAAACCGGGAACTCAGCACGCAGAATCAGAGATTCTAGCAGACGAAACAAGCCGAATTAACCTTGTCAAATATATATATATATATTGGTGGAAATGAATTTATAACTTCTAGCATGACCGTTAATTAAAGCCTTTTCTTATATATATATATATATATATATATATATATATATTTGTGTGTGTGTGTGTGTGTGAAGATAGGAGGGTTGGAGTAAAATCCGACAGTATGAGGTGAGGTAAAAGGAAAAGTGAACAAAAATAATGATTCAAACAAGTCCAAGTAGGAGAGAAATATTTCTCTCCTACTTGGACTTGTTAGCCGGGCCGGGTTAGCTCAGTCGGTAGAGCGTTCGGCTAGAAACCACAAAGTTCCTAGTTCGATACCGGTCCTCGCCAACTCAGCGTATGAGTAGCACAGGGATATGTGCGGTAAAGTAAGGAGCTGACGGTAGGTGTGGCGCGCCACCTCAGACGCTAAAATAATCTCCTTGTCTTGCGCAAGTGAAAAGGGGATAGACTCCCTCGCTGATTGGCTGATACTGACTTTAGGCTGCCCCGACGACTTTACTTACTTTACTTTTTATATATATATATATATATATATATATATATATAAGCAATGATCGATCGTTTCCCTGGAAATTTGATCTCTCAGTGACCGTAAAATACATAAACAAACCTATGTACTTAATAGTTTAAAAACACCCGTCCCCGCTACAGCTGTCAGTGGACGAGGGGATAAGATATCGGGCTACCATACGGTCAGTCTGAGTTCGACCCTAGCCAAAGATAGTTATGTCTAGCCACAATGAAGAGGCGTGAAACGCCGAAACACGTGTCTGTGGATGACCTATATATATATATATATATATATATATATATATATAATATACCAAGCGTGTTGGTAGATCCTTGCGGTGAGAAAAAACCCATCAAATAGTTTGATTGTAAAAATATACTACCAAACATCAACCGGGAGGAAAAAAAATTTTGAAAAAAAGAAAAGACCAAGATAGTCGTACCAATAAAAAATAATCTATTGGTACAGTATTTGGCCAAAAGAAAAAACAATTTATATGCATATATATGTATATAAGATATATATATATATATTCATATAACCGCTAGGAGAATAGCTAATAAGTAAAAAGTGCTCAATACCTAAGTAGAGCAAATAGAGATCTTAGCCCTGAAGAGCATTAAGCGAAACTAATAGTAGGTTCGTCTAACTCATTAGATGTATCTTTATATATATATATATATATATATAAGTGCTTAATTGGAGTCGTACCTAATTTAGAAATTAATTAATTAATAATGAACTAGGCGGGAATACCTATTAAATGTATGGCTAAACAAATCGAGAAAAATCAATCTCTGTATGTACATTTCGGCCTATTAGGCCTCATCAGCAGAGCTATAGATCGGAAGACCGCCCTGTGCGTGATTTGAAACCGGACTGCCAAGCTGACAGGCCGATCCCATAACCTCAACACTAAACGAACTTCTTAGATTTTTATGATTTGTTTAGAGTAGGTTAACATTCCACTTCTAGTGACTTTTATGACACGACGATATGATAAGTTGTAAACAAGGTTTGTTTTGAATGGCTTTTTGCCGATAATTTTTTGGAGAATAAGTGCTTAATTGGAGTCGTACCTAATTTAGAAATTAATTAATTAATAATGAATTAGGCGGGAATACCTATTAAATGTATGGCTAAACAAATCGAGAAAAATCAATCTCTGTATGTACATTTCGGCCTATTAGGCCTCATAAGAAGTTCGTTTAGTGTTGAGGTTATGGGATCGGCCTGTCAGCTTGGCAGTCCGGTTTCAAATCACGCACAGGGCGGTCTTCCGATCTATAGCTCTGCTGATGAGGCCTAATAGGCCGAAATGTACATACAGAGATTGATTTTTCTCGATTTGTTTAGCCATACATTTAATAGGTATTCCCGCCTAATTCATTATTAATTAATTAATTTCTAAATTAGGTACGACTCCAATTAAGCACTTATTCTCCAAAAAATTATCGGCAAAAAGCCATTCAAAACAAACCTTGTTTACAATATATATAATATATATATATATATATATATATATATATATATATATATATATCCCAACTTCGAGTCTCTCCATTCCAATAGTAATATTTCAATTTATCATATTCTAATAAGACAACCGTTGTTAAAACCTAAAACTAAAGACATTAATCTTCAGAGAGAGAAAAAATCTCTTTGATCATTCTGAGAAACCGGCGAATTGGATTCAAAATAAAAAATGAAATTTAAAAGATCTAAAAAAATCTTTTACCAAAAAGATTACACCAGGCTGGCAGAAAAATGCGTCTTATCCCACGAGACTTTTTAACTTTTTTTTTTCTGACAATTTCGAGTTGCTGATGTTTTTAAAAATCATTCATATATGAGACAGAGAGAGAGTTTATTTATTCTCTTATGAGAAGAAAAATGGATATAAAATCCGAACGTTTAATGAGGTATAAAGTTTTGAAAAAAACAACGAAATTGATATCAAAGATTGACTTACAGATAGCCGACACAAAAGCGTTTCGGTTTTAATAAAACCATCAACGGGGCTTAACATCGTTACTAATTGGGAATCATACGAAAAATTTGGTTTAAAATAAGCAAAAGATTGTGAGGCTAAGAAAACTCAATATTCTCTTATCTCTTGTTATTGTCTTGTTATTGTCATTTTTGTCCCATAAAGATTATTATATTTGATTGGTTTGGTTTGGTTTGTTTTACGGCATATCAACCTCAGTGGGTCATTTAATGCCGATAAAGTTTTGAAATAAATCAATTCTTAATGGATAATACAAATTTTTTATAAATACATTTTCTATTTAACCTATGGATGGGACCCTAACAGATACTACCACTTCGGGTCAGAGTGGACCAGGGAGCAATGGTGATGAAGGGGTGCTCCACATTCCCCAAACCTCCAGAACTGGAACCTCACCATCAGATAGAGTTTAACGTAATTCCCAGGACATGTAGACCCGCAGCCACCGCCTTCTAGCACACATATGATAAAAAGGGGTTGGGGCTTGCCATAAGGGCAATATGGTTGGGAAAATCATATTGTCGGTATGAGACATACAGCGAGGGAGTCTATCCCCTTTTCACTAGCGCTAGACCAAGGAGACTATTTTAGCGTCTGAGGTGGAGCGCCACACCTACCATCAGCTCCTTACTTTACCGCACAGTAGATCCCTGTGCTACTCATACGCTGAGTTGGCGAGGGCCGGTATCGAACAAGGAACCATGTGGTTCTCGCCGAATGTTCTACCGACTTAGCTAACCCAGCCCTTTGATATATAATCAAAGATTATTAATTCTAAACTGGTCATTTGAAGTTAAAGTTTTTAAGATTTATAACTCTTGGTTGTTAAAATAATTGAAATTTGAAAAATGAATACGAGGTCATCGGCTGCTTCATATAAATCGCTTGGGATGAATTCAGAAATATATTTTAATTGAAAAGGCTCAACCCAGCGTCCCTTCATCTTTCTTTTTTCTTTTCCGTAGAGCCTGACTTTTAAACAAGTGAATCAAACTCCATCCATCATACAGCAAAGACGTCAAGGTCACAGTTTGTTTAGTTCCGAATTTAGGGGGCATCGCCCCAGGTGGGATTGTGGTGTTCTCTGTTCTGGAAATTTCAATTCGTTCCGCAGATGCCGTCGGCTCATAACGGGGGCCGTGGCTGAAGGATATTCAATTCGCTTTATTCAATGAGGCCTCAGTTATGCAAATGACCTTGCAAAGACGAAGTATTCTTTAAGTTTGAACTCGTTATATATACTAGCAAATATATGCACCCTCCGGGTGCAAGTATTTAAGTTTTAATGTAATGAAATACCATATTAAATTAGAAAGTCCAATAAGAAGGCAGATAAAAAGATTTGAAACAGAGTGGGGGTATAATAGAAAAATAGAAATGAAACTTACTCTTCAATCTCTCCCGTCTTTCATTGCTGAATTTTACTTATTTAACTATTTAGTTAAATTAAGAAATAAAGAATAAAATGACAGTTATTTTTTCTTGTTAATGGATTTCATTTAAGATTCATTGGAGAGATTTTTGCTTATATTCATTAAAATAAAACCAAACAATTAGAAATCAATAATACTAAGCACATATTTAATAAAATCACATTTTTAATATCAATATGCAAATTAGCCTTCCCATTCACACTGCAAACTGCTATTTTTTGTATATATAAATACAATTGCATGTTATTAGTGTGTAGATATGGACAACACTAATAAAAAGGTGAAGCAATTTTATTAATAATTGAGGTTTAAATATAGATAAAATCATGGAGAATGTGATGTAAATAACTATGTTAATTGTGACTCGATTAGTAATATAGTTTCGGTTACAGACAGAAAAACACATATTTATATATTTATATATACATATATATGTATGCGTTAATGTATGAGTAGTGGCTTACCGGTGGGTACGAGTACGATCGTTGGAAGCGCACAGAATCCAGGGGTTAAGACTGAGAAAAAACAAATACAAAGTGCTCAATACAATGTAGAGCTAAATTTATTTATAAAATGGATAAAAGTAACCTACTTGAGTTTCATCATCTGATTCGTCAGGGTTACATCCGCTGAATTAATCGAGTTTCCGATTAATATCAGTTAATACCATGCATGTCCGTTGAAACGGTTTTCCGGATGATGAAACTCGAGTAGGTTACTTTTTATCCATTTTATAAATGTACTTATATATGTATATATATATGGGTTATATGTGTTATATGTATTATATATATACATATATATAGTTGTAGAAAAGTTATTTCCCTGCCACGGTTTCGGTGTTCTTAGTATACCGTCTTCAGGGGAACTGAGGAAATCTATGTGGCTAATGAAATATATATTCGCCTGATTTAAGCTTGTTTTTATTCTATATCTCCTAAAGGTCAATTGATTTTAACCCCCCCCCCCCAAGCCTGTTCTTTTAAAACCTATCTAAAAAACTAACGATCCGATTTTAATAAAACTTTCGGTTTATGAAGTAATAAAAGACGGACTTTATTGTAAATAAATTTTTACTAAATTGAAAATGGCTAATAATTTTTTTCGATAGTTTTTGTTTCCAACAAAGATCTTCTTTTTTTTTTTTTAGTATATAAATAAATTTGACATTTTTGGAACGACAATGTAATGACAGAACATATATAAAAAAGATAATTCGCTAATAAATCAGTTTTGGAAATAGGGCATCTTAAACATTGAAACTTAAAATCTTGTAAATAAGAAAAAATATGTATTTTTTTTTTTTTTAATTGTTAGATTTCAAAAGAATTTTATATTAAAAGTTCGTGTTGTCTACATTTTTATTTTATTTTTCAGAGATTTTAAAAATTTATAAAATGTAAAATAAATACTTTTGTTTAATGTCAAGCAAAATCGTATTTATTTAATCAAAGAAAATATTGTATAAAAAATATCTCGCTAAAAATAATGACATAATATATGTCCATTCTTATTTTTATGAATTTTTGAAAATAATGTTTGAATTAAAAATTGTCATCAGAATGATTACAGATGGATCTAAGGGAAACAAACTGTTTGTTGTTATTTTCACTGAGGTGTTATGGGTAAATGGGTTCGAATCCGTGATGCGTGTATAATTATACTTTGTAAAAGAAAACCCAAACAGTGTTTGAAGAAATCTATTATTTTATTTGGAAACAAATAATTCTTTTAAAACCTATCTATTCTGCTAAGTTAAACCTATGTTTAATTAATGTTCATTAATCACCTCTGCCTGTCAACATAGCTTTTGTTGCGTAGCACCTTCTTCGCTACTCTGAATCGTATACGTTGCTTGTATACTGCTGGTAGGTTAGTAGTCGGCGTAGAGACTCAACACATGGGCATTGTAACAAACAAACTTTAGTTTATTTCTTTACATTCTCTCGTGGTGGGTGGCGAGCTTGACAATGAAATGACCGAAAGTTGACAATGACTTCCACTGCTGCTGGGATCTGGCGATGTTCAGGTAAAGGGGTGGCTGGTGGCGTCTCACCGCCCTTAGCCGTGGCGGTGCGTGGCCGCGTCGGTCACTCCGTTCTCCGTCGGCCGTCTCTCTGGGCTCTGTTCACTCTGACCCCCTTTTATATATCTCAAACGCCTACGCGTTTTCTTTGTTCGCTCACACCAGGAAAAGTCCTTTGTCACCTCTGTCGTCCCCCCTCTGTTTAATTCAACCGGAAATTTCTATTTCCGTTTGTACAATATACAACAGTTTAACTTAGCACTAACTTTAAAGGAACACGCCTGGGGGGACTAGGGTTAATTGATCTTTAGGAGATATAGAATAAAAAAAGCTTAAATCAAATGAATAGATATTTCATTAGCCAACATAGATTTACTTAGTTTTCCCTGAAGACGGTTACTAAGAACACCGAAACCCTGGTAGGGAAATAACTTTTCTACAACAATTAATGCTCTATATTTTACAAGATATATTGAGCCCTTTTGGATTAACTACTCATACTACTACAAAGTGTATATGGTAGTAACCCTTTGATACCGGGTTAGCTCAGTCGGTAAAGCGTTCGGCTAGAAACCACAAGGTTCCTAGTTCGATACCGGTCCTCGCCAACTCAGCGTATGAGTAGCACAGGGATCTATGCGGTAAAGCAAGGATCTGATGGTAGGCGTGGCGCTCCACCTCAGATGCTAAAACAATCTCTTTGGTCTAGCGCTATTGAAAAGGGGATAGACTCCCTCGCTGACTGGCTGATACCGACATTAGGCCGCCCCGACGACTACTTTTATATATAATATATATATATATATGTGTGTGTGTGTGTGTGTGTGTGTGTGTGTGTGTGTTTGTGTTATATACATACATATATATATGATTTGGTTTGGTTTGGTTTGTTTTACGGCATATCAACCTCAGTGGGTCATTTAATACCGATAAAGTTTTGAAATAAATCAATTCCTAATGGATAATACAATTTTTTTATAATACATTTTTCTTTTAACCCATAGATGGGACCCTAACAGGTACTACCACTCCAGGTCAGAGTGGACCAGGAAGCAATGGTGATGAAGGGGTGCTCCACATTCCCCAAACCTCCAGAACTGGAACCTCACCATCAGATAGAGTTTAACGTCATTCCCAGGACATGTAGACCCGCAGCCACCGCGTTCTAGCACCCATATGATAAAAAGGGGTTGAGGCTTGCCATAAGGGCAATAGGGTTGGGAAAATCATATAGGTGCTAGGGCTTGACGTGACCAGCCGATTGATTGGAGGGGGCTCTCCGACGCCCGTCTAGCCCAAGATAGGGCCAAAGTGGAGTATTGCATGTCATGAACTGCTCATCCACCTTGGCTCTATCCTTAAGCATCACGGGTCGCCAGCCACGGCCAACAGGTGGCCACATTGGGGGAGTCTTATCCGTCTGCAGAGGTGCAGTCGGTGCATTCTAACGCCCCAGCCGACAGGGCGGTCAACAGATGAAGTCAAATAGTCAATATTAAAGAGAAACGGCACTTCAACCCGTAAGGGATTATTTTATGCCGAGAGATTAACAGTACGTTCATATTTGCACTTTTGTTAAGACATTTTTTGTACACGATCATATCGAATACGATGATTTTAAAATATATCTATTTACTTATATAATCATCATCATTATCATCATCATCATCATTATCATCCCTAGTG
>CM042166.1:81240841-81275841 GCA_023376005.1 Doryteuthis pealeii
AGTGACACCAGCTTGGATACGTGAGGTAAAGTGGGAGCTGATGGTAGGTGTGGTGCTCCACCTCTGATTTAATTTATTTATTCACTTTCACCCTTGCTGTGAAATTCTCATAAGCGAGAGACTGGCAGTTACCAAGAGGTGTTGATTTCATGTCTTCGCTACCCTAACTTTTAGATAGATAGATAGATAGATAGATAGATTATTATTATCTGCATTATTCGGACTATTGTCCTCATCTTCATTGTTATCTGTACAACTTTTCGGCCGATGTACGCTCCTGCCTTCTTCATGTATTTCTTTCGAACTCGGGAACCTTCTTTTCGGACTCGGGGAACTTCTTGTCGTAATCGGAAGCCCCAGGCAACTTCGAACCTAACCCTTTATTCAGTCCACGGGGGTATCCTGTTCTCATTCCGCTAACCATAGATGGGGTACAGGTGTTAAGCTGTGTTAATTATTATTCGATGTTACTGCTGCCCTTGATCAGGATTGAACCTGCAATCTAGAGATAACTGTCACTTAGAACTGTTTTAACCCAACTCCTTTATCCACTAGGCCATGTGTCTACATCGGAGGGCACATCGGCCAAAACTTTGTACAGATAACAATGAAGATGAGGACAATAGGCCGAATAACGCAGATAATACTAATCATCAAGCCTCATCTCGAACATCCACAGAAACAGATAGATATATCATATTATATTATATTAAATATATACTCAGCGAATGAGGGGTACAACTTGGATATCTGCTGTAAATTGGAAGCTGATGGTAGGTGCGGTGCTCCACCTTAGACATCTCTTATTAAGTCAGTTTCATCCTTGCTGTAAAAATCGTGTAGGTGAGAAACTGACGGTTACCAAGCACAGTTGACTTTATGTATTCGCTGCCCTATCTTTTAAACAGACAGACAGATAGACAGACAGACAGACAGACAGATAGATAGATAGATAGATAGATAGATAATGTTATAGTATATTATATTAGATGCTTTTCAGTAAACAATGCAATACATAATATATTTATATGGGTAATAAAGGACTATTTGCTCGTAAATTCCTACCATAAAATAAACTGAACCCCCATTTTATGTCCGTGGTTTTGCAATAAATGTTTTATTTTTCTTGCACCCGTTATTTTACAATACTAAATATATTTCCTTTATTTATTTTAATATTCATTTCAATGTGCATATTCTAAAAGCTTTTATTTTGTGAGAATGCTTAGTTTTAAAGTGGGGGTTCGTTTTTACACTTCAACTTTTTACTCGTAAATTCCTACCATAAAATGCCCAAGCCTAATTTTATGGCAGAAATTTACGAGTAAAAAGTTGAATATTACTTTTGTTGTTGTTATTTCTTTTTTTTCGGCTTTGGTACTCTAAAATAAAAACGTCAGATTTTAATCATCGTCGACGAAAAAACAAAATTACGGCCATAAAAGTAGGATCCAATTTATGCCTAAATTGTAAACGAGCCCCCACTTTAAACTAAACATTCTCACAAAATAAAAACTTTTAGAATATGCACATTGAAGCGAATATTAAAATAAATAAATAAAATATATTTGTAATGGTGCAAGAAAAATAAAACATTTAATACAAAAACACAGACATAAAATGGGGGTTCAGTTTATTTTATGGTAGGAATTTACGAGCAAATAGTCCTTTATTACCTTCATATGAACTATTAGTCTGTCTCAAAATCGACCATAAATCACCCAGATGTTTTCAATATTTAATTTACGCTATCAACCAAATATGAACGAATTCATCACAAAACAATTCAATTCAAGGGAGGTAACTTTTTTTAGACTTACCTCCCTTGATATTTCAGCATCAATAATTTAACATTATTTTTTAAAGTTTAAGAATTGGATTTTTTTCTTATTATTCTTCTCCCAATATTTTCTGATACGAGAAAAATCTGATAAATAAAAATAAAATTCATATTAATATATTTATTCTGGTTAGTTTTATATTAAGGAAAACAAATTATTTTCAAAATCCACTAAAAAAAATTCACGTATTTCTTTTAAGATTTCTATCGGTTCATCTTGCAACAATCGAAAAATTTATTATCGCTATCAATTCATTTGATTAAAATGGCGATAGAAAACGATGACTTATTTAATAAAAATGAATATAAAAGCAGTAAGAATTTTAATGGTTATTTCCTATAAGTCTAACATGATCAAAGGGGAACCACTCTTGACTGATAAATTATTTATTTATTTATTTAATGATCTACTAGGAAAAAAGAAGACAGGGTTAGGGTCAGAGTTTAGGGTTAGGGTTAGGGCTAGGTAAATAATTTATCCGTCAAGAGTGGTTCCCCTTTGTTTATGTTAGATTTATAGGAAATAACCAAATTTTCTTCTTTTTTTTAAAAGCTTCAGAGAAATGCATGTGTGTGTGTGTGTGTGTGTGTGTGTGTGTGTTTGTTTTTTTGTTTTTGTTTCACGGCATATTAACCTTAATAGGGAAGGTTGGCGAGAGAATGTCGTGGAAATCCGTGCAAATTGCGCGACATGATGATGATGATGATGATGATGAAACCTCGCTTAAGAAATTGACCTTACGTCACATCCTACTCGGGTGGAGGGGTTGGGTAAATATATGATTCAATATTCCGTTTACATGCGATTTAGGGCGAGAGCGGGTTATTTCCTATAATTCCAACCTAAAAAAAGGGGAAACCACCGGAATTAATTTTATCTGTTAATTAATCTACCCATTATTTTCCATTGAACTAACCTAAACCCTAACCCTAAACCTGGTAATTTATGAGGAAGTGCGTCCCGGTCTCCTGCCTCAAAAATTGCTACCCGGTGACTATCAAAATAACAACCCCAGCTCGTCGTAATTCTTGTTTATTTATCGTAATTTGTCGTAATTCTTGTTTAGATATGAAGATGGATATATAGTTTGGAATAGACTGAGATAGATAGATAGATAGATAGATAGATAAACAAACAAAATAATATAGATAGATATGAACAAATGGAGATAGATAGATATTTTCGACAAGTAAAAGTATTTGGGGGGGGTCGCTTCTTTTTTTGTCGTAATTCTTGTTTATTTAAACTAAAAACAAAACATTAAACAAACTGAATAAAAAAAATCTTAGTATTTAAAGTAATATATATAAATATGAACAAATTGAGATAGATAGATAGATAGATAGATATGAAGATGGATAGTTTTGAATAGACTGAGCTGGGTCATTATTTTAATAGTCACCGGGTAGCAATTTTTTTCCTAGATTTTATTCTTAACCAGATCTATTATCCTTTATTCTTCTGTGTATTCTTTTCTACCCACTCAATATCTTCATTCACTTCCCTTCTTTCTTTCCTTCTTCCTTTCTTTCTTTCACCCCCGAGCTTTCATTTGGGGTACGCACTTCCAGCGGGTCAATGCGGGTTTTCTAGTATAATTTCTCTATAATACTATATGTATATATATATATTCATTAAATCTTTACACTATCATAACTCAAAGTAACTTTTTTCACTTATTTTGGTGAGTAGCATCTTGTTAATCCCATTTTGTCCAAAAAATATACGTAATGCCTCTTACTTGCTATACCGATTCGAAGCCCTGATAGGTAATCGAGGGGCGTATTACTTATCCAGATATGAATAGAAGGCCATCAGCCTTTCCCTGTTTATGACTTTCCTATTCCTTACTTCATCTGTCTTCCCCCGCGCGCGCGTGTGGGCTTGTTGTGTGTATGTGTGTGTCGTTTCCCCCCTTCCTTCTTTTCTTCTTTTCTTTCTTTCCTTCTCTTTCTTCTCTTCTTCTTCTTTCATCTTTCTTCTTTCTTCTTCTTCTCTTCCTTCTCTGCGCTTCTTCTTCTTCCTTTCTTCTTCTTCTTCTTCTTCTTCTGTGTCTTCTTCTTCTTCTTTTCTTCTTTTCTCTTCTTTCAATTTATTAAAACCTATCAGTATATCGAAAGGTGTCGGAACAAGAGAAAGTCTTGAACAGATCAAAGAAGAGATCCGCCAATTGCCATTATCAGCTCAGCGAGACTCGAGGCGCCATACAGAGGGTTCTGCTTCTCTTTTTTTGGGCGGAGGGGGGGTACGTGCTTTTGTAGTGATAGCCACTAACCGCCAGTTTTTTTTCTTTCTTTTCTTTATTCCCCACCCTACTCCACCCCTTGTCCTTTTTCTTTCTTTCTTTTCTTTCAGAGGGTTGAAATGTCCAAAACTGTGCCGTACACTCTGTGTCCTGCACGTCTAAAGTAGATTAAGAGAAAAGACTTTTGGATTATGTCATTTTAGAACTTTTAATAGAGAAGATACCAACAGAAAAGACAAACAAAAAATTGGCCGCCCTGTCGGCTGGGGCGTAGAGAATGCACCGACTGCACCTCTGCAGGGGTAAGACCTCCCCAATGGGGCCACCTGTTGGCCGTGGGTGGCGACCCGTGATGCTTAGGATAGAGCCCAGGTGGATGAGCAATTCATGAACAATGCAATACTCTACTTTGGCCCTATTGGGCTAGACGGGCGGTCAGAGAGCCCCCTCCGATCAATGCTGGTCACGTCAAGCCCTAGCAACTATAATGATTTTCCAGCCCTATTTGCCTTATGGCAAGCCCAACCCCTTTTATCATATGGGTGCTAGAAGGCGGTGGCTGCGGGTCTACATGTCCTGGGAATGACGTTAAACTCTATCTGATGGTGAGGTTCCAGTTTGGAGGTTTGGGAATGTGGAGTACCCCTTCATCACCATTGCTCCCTGGTCCATCTGAACCGGAGTGGTAGTACCGTGTTAGGGTCCATCTATGGTTAAATAGAAAATGTTTTATAAAATATATTATGCATTAGAATTGATTTATTTCAAAACTTTATCGTATTAAATGACCCACTGAGGTTGATATGCGTAAAACAAAACAACAACAACAAAAAAATTGGCGGACGTTATGCTGATATAAGCGACGGCATTGCTGTAGCTTTTGTTTTGTTTTTGTTTTGTTGTTGTTTTTGTTGTGTTGTTTTTTGTTCGTTTTTTGTTTTTGCCTTTTTGTCATTCCTAACACCTTTGTTTGTAGGTAATTTATGAGGAAGTGCGTCCCGGTCTCCAGCCTCAAAAATTGCTACCGCGGTGACTATTAAAATAACGACCCCAGCTACGGTGTTACTTGAAAGAAAACAACTACCTTAGGGCGTTAATGTATTTTAGCGGGGGGGCTTCTCTTTTTGTCGTAATTCTTATTTTATTATTGTAATTTTATTGAATACGACAAATTACAATAAATAAACAAGAATTAACGACAAATTACGATAAATAATAGATTACGAACAAAAAGAGAAGCCCCCCCCCCTAAAATACATTTAACTCCCTAATTGGTTGTTTTCTTCCCTTTCAAGTACACCGTAGCTGGTGTCGTTATTTTAATAGTCACGGGTAGCAATTTATGAGCAGGAGACCCTCCGTTGGTATATACAAAATAGTTCTTTATGAATAGGAGAGAGAGGGAGGAGAGAGAGAGAGAGAGAGAGGAGAGGGGAGAGAGAGAAAAGTAGTGCATCAGAGAGATATAGACAGATAGAATATACTTACTTGGTTGTCGGCATGTGACTTATGGCTTTTAAAAGTTTTATTTGTCTTTCTAACTCATCGCGCGGAGCTGATAGACAAGATGAACACGTCTGTTCCACTCTGCGGTAAAGTGAGGACCTGATGGTAGGTGTGGCGCTCCACCTCAGATGCTAAAACAATCTCCTTGGTCTACGCTAGTGAAAGGGATAGACTCCATCGCTGTTTGGCTGATACCGACTTTAGCCACCCCGACATTTACTTCTTACTTAATATATATATATATATATATAATATATATATATAGATAGATAGATAGATAGATAGATATGGATAATAGATAGATAATCAATATTATGCTATCAGATCTAGCTCAGTCGTAGGCATTGACTATGAATCGCAAGTTTCCTGGTTCGATACCGCCCTGGCCAACTCACCTGAGAGCACAGCTATCTGTGCGGTAAGTGAGAGTGATTCGCGTGCGCACCACAGAGACGCTAAAAAACAAATCGCTCGGTCTAGCGCAGTGAAAGAGGATAGACTCCTCGCTCGCTGATACCGACGACTTCACTTTATTACTTTCTATCAGGATCTGGATATACCACAGTATGATAATTTAATTAATTACAACGTTTGATATGTTTACTTAAGAGCTATTGCTAAATACTTCAATATGTAAGAAGTATAATAATCTTGATTTAGCTCTCTCCACTCGTTTTCTCTTTCTTTCCTTCTTTTCATCTTTTCATTATGTTCCATTGAAACAGATTATCATTATCGCTTTCCACACGCTCACACCTCTCTTTATCTTTCCCTTACTCTCTTTCTTTCTTCTATATTTTTTTCTGTGTAGCAATGTCCTTTTTCTTCACTTTCATTCTTCATGATAAAACGGTATGGTCCATTATTTAGCTGAGGTAAAAACTCATTAAGAAATAAGTATTCGGATGATAAGCAACGACCAGATAAAAGGATTTTACATTTTTGCATTTTTGCATCTGGGACGATTTGGACGGTCACATTTTTAACCAGAGGGTGTTAAAAGATAATAACGTCGTGCTTTTTAAGGAGGCACGAGTATAATTATATATATTATATATACTCAGAGAATGAGTGCACCAAGTTGGATACGTGAGGTAAAGTGGGAGCTGATGGTAGGTGTGGTGCTCCACCTCTGATTTAATTTAATTTATTCACTTTCACCTTGCTGTGAAATTCTATAAGCGAGAGACTGGCAGTTTCCAAGAGGTGTGATTTCATGTCTTCGCTACCTCTAACTTTTAGATAGATAGATAGATAGATAAGATAATTAATATTATCTGCATTATTCCGGGTGACTATTGTCCTCATGCTTCATTGTTTATCTGTACAACTTTCGGGGCCGATGTAACGAGCTCCCTGCCTCTTCATGGTTTTCTTTCGATCGGAACTTCTTTTCGGACTCGGGAACTTCTTGTCGTAATCGAAAGCCCCAGGCAACTTCGACCTAAGCCCTTTATTCAGTCCACGGGGGTATCCTGTTCTCATTCCGCAAACCATAATGGGGTGAGAGGTGTTTTAAGGCTGTGTTAATTAATGTATTCGATGTTACTGCTGCCCTTGATCAGGATTGAGACCTGCAATACCTAGAGATAACTGTCACTTGAGAACTGTTTTAACCCAATCTTTAATCCACTAGCCATGTGTCTACATCGAGGCAAACATGGCAAACGTTGTACAGATAACAATGAAGATGAGGACAATAGTCCGAAATAACGCAGATAATACTAATCATTCAAGCTCGAATCTCGGAACATCACAGAAACAGATTAGGATATATCATATTATATTATATTAAATTATACTCAGCGAATGAGGGGTACAAACTTGGATATCGTGTAAATTGGAAGCTGATGGTAGGTGCGGTTCTCACCTTAGACATCTCTTATTTAGGTCAGTTCATCCTTGCTGTAAAATCGTGTAGGTGAGAAACTGACGGTTATCAAGCACAGTTGATTTATGTATTCGCTGCCTCTATCTTTTAACAGACAGACAGAAACAGACAGACCAGACAGACAGACAGATAGATAAGATAGATAGAATAGATAATGTTTATATAGTATATCAATATTAGATGCTTTTCAAGTAAAACAATGCAACAACATAATAATATTTAATATGGGTAATAAAGGACTAATTTGCTCGTAAATTCCTACCATAAAATAACTGAACCCCATTTTATGTCGTGTTTTTGCAATAAATGTTTTATTTTTCTTGCACCCGTTATTTTAAACAATACTAAACTATTTTCTTTATTTATTTTAATATTCACTTCAATGTATATTCTAAAAAGCTTTTATTTTGTGAGAATGCTTAGTTTTAAAAGTGGGGGTTCGTTTTAACCTTCAAACTTTTTACTCGTAAATTCCTACCATAAAATGCCCAAGCCTAATTTTATGGCAGGAAATTTACGAGTAAAAAGTTGAATATTACTTTTGTTGTTGTTTATTTCTTTTCTTTTCGGCTTTGTACTCTAAATAAAACGTCAGATTTTATCATCGAGGCGAAAAAACAAAATTACGCCATAAAAGGAGATCAATTTATGCCTAAAATTGTAAACGAGCCCCATTTAGAACTAACAAAAATTCTCACAAAATAAAACTTTTTAGAATATGCACATTGAAGCGAATATTAAATAAATAAATAAAAATATATTTTGTAAATGGTACAAGAAAAATAAAACATTTAATACAAAAAACACAGACATAAAATGGGGGTTTCAGTTTATTTATGGTAGGAATTTACGAGCAAATAGTCCCTTTATACCTTCATATGAACTATTAGTCTGTCTCAAAATCGACCATAAATCACCCAGATGTTTTAATATTTAATTTACGCTATCAACCAAATATGAACGAATTCATCACAAAACAATTCAATTCAAAGGGAGTAACTTTTTTTAGACTTACCCCCTTGATATTTCAGCATCAATAATTTACACTATTTTTAAAGTTTTAAGAATTGGATTTTTTTTCTTATTATTCTCTCCCAAATTTCTGATACGAGAAAATTCTGATAAATAAAAATAAAATTCATATTTAATTATTTATTCATCGGTTAGTTTTATATTAAGGAAAACAAAATTATTTTCAAAATCCAACTAAAAAAATTCAGTATTTCTTTTAAGATTTCTATCGGTTCATCTAGCAACAATCGAAAAATTTATAATCGCATATCAATTCATTTTGATAAAATGGCGATAGAAAACGAATGACTTATTTTAATAAAAATGAATATAAAGCAGTAAGAATTTTAATGGTTATTTCCTATAAGTCTACCATGATCAAAGGGGAACACTCTTGACTGATAAATTATTTATTTTATTTTTAATGATCTACTAGAAAAAAAGAGACAGGGTTAGGGTCAGAGTTTAGGGTTAGGGTTAGGGCTAGGTAAATAATTTATCCGTCAAGAGTGGTTCCCCTTTGTTTATGTTAGATTATAGGAAATAACCAAATTTTCTTCTTTTTTTTAAAAGCTTCAGAGAAATGCAGTGTGGGTGTGGTGTGTGTGTGTGTGTGTGTGTGTGTGTGTGGTTTGTTTTTTGTTTGTTTCACGGCATATTAACCTTAATAGGGAAGGTTGGCGAGAGAATGTCGTGGAAATCCGTGCAAATTGCGCGACAGATGATGAATGATGATGATGAAACCTCGCTTAAGAAATTGACCTTACGTCACATCCTACTCGGGTGGAGGGGTTGGGTAAATATATGATCAATATTCCGTTTACATGCGATTTAGGGCGAGAGCGGGTTATTTCTATAATTCCAACCTAAAAAAGGGGAACCACTCGGAATTAATTTTATCTGTTAATTTAATCTACCCATTATTTTCCCATTGAACTAACCCTAAACCCGAACCCTAAACCTGGTAATTTATTAGGAAGTGCGTCCCGGTCTCCTGCCTCAAAAATTGCTACCCGTGACTATCAAAATAACAAACCCAGCTCGTCGTAATTCTTGTTTATTATTCGTAATTTGTCGTAATTCTTGTTTAGATATGAAGATGGATATATAGTTTGGATAGACTGAGATAGATAGATAGATAGATAGATAGATAAACAAACAAATAATAATAGATAGATATGAACAAATGGAGATAGATAGAATTTTCGACAAGTAAAGTATTTGGGGGGGTCGCTTCTTTTTTTGTCGTAATTCTTGTTTATTTAAACTAAAAAAACAAAACTTAAACAAACATGAATAAAAAAAATCTTAGTATTTAAAGTAATATAGATAAATATGAACAAATTGAGATAGATAGATAGATAGATAGATATGAAGATGGAATAGTTTTGAATAGAACTGAGCTGGGTCATTATTTTTAATAGTCACCGGGTAGCAATTTTTTAGGGCAGGAGACCGGGACGCACTTCCTCATAAATTACCCTAACCCTAACCCTAAACCTAACCCGTCTTCTTTTTCCTAGTAGATCAATAAATAAATAATTCAATAAGATTCCTTCAGAGTGGTTGTCCCATTTTTTTTTAGGTTGGAGTTATAGGAAATAACCCGAGAGAGAACCAAGGGAATCCGTGCCTAAAGCACGCCACGACGACGGCGACGAGACGACGACGACTTATAAAACTAGAGTAAGCACGCTACGACGACGACGATGATGATGATTATGAAGAGGATTTAATATAATACGAAGAAAACACGGGAGTACTTGGTTAAACAATATTTAATAGTCGTATAATAGAGTTTACAGTATATAAATATATTAAACAATTTTTAAAAAAACGAATACATGCGACTCTATATAGACGGTTTGAGCAAGCAGACAAACACATACATAGAAAATTCAAAATCGTTTTTTTTAAGCAATAAATTTAATTCAAATATTTTTTTTATTTCACGTAAATATATTTCTTAACAACAAAAAAAACAAAACAAACATGTCGTCATCTTATAAATTCGGTATTTTTCTGTTGTTCATTTTGGCATTTCCATTTCTTTGGTCATTTCTTCTTAGAATTATTTTATTTTCCATAGATGCCACCTCCACCGCCACCGGTATGTCCGCCATTGTTTCCACTGCAACAAAAATATTTTTTTAAATAAAAAATAAAAAAAAGCTTCATACATAAAATATATTATAACTTTACGTCACATCTTAGTAGCAAAGTGGTCTACATAAACCTCCTTATATATACAACAATTCAGGAGTCTGTAAGTATTCGGGGGTCGACAGGGGCCTATATAAACTATTGAGCCTTCTTAGTAATAAGAAGAAATTAATTCCACAAGAAATCTTGAGAAACATGTTCATGTTGATATATTTCAAAAGGTTTAAGCTCAATATTCATGAACTTATCAAAAGTCATCAGCTTCACCCATCACATTAAGAAATGTGATTCCTTGGTAAGTTATTAAGTTAGTATAAATATTTGCAGCTCGTTTTTACATGTTATGCTTGGTCAACAGTGGCTTCGGCCTCTGGACCATTGATATAATTAACAGCGTCGATCCAGGGGCCATCCCCCCAGGCAACAACTGCCCCTTGATTTAAAGGGGCAGGGCTGGGTTTATTGTCCAGTGCCTGAGGCGCCCCCCCTTGAGGGGGAATGCCGACGGGATCGAGCAATTTTTCACCTGCCACCCCATGAGTCTTCGGCTTGTGGTGGTCCCACATAAATAGGCCTTTGTGCCTGACCCGTACATAGTGGGTGTACGTGGAAAATATCATGCTTACTGTTTATTTTACAATTATTTTACAATTAAAAGTTTTGCATAAATGTTTGTACAAAATTCATTAATTACATAATTGGAATGCAACAAAACAACTGCAAGGTGGATGGGATATATAATGAGGCTGACTTCTGATTTAGGTCGGAAAAATTAAAACGGAAAGTTTTTTGGTGGTCCCGATGACAGTTTAAACTACAGTCTATGAATTAACATTTTGCGAATTGGTTACAGTTTTAGGGGATAAGGTTGTTTTTAATTACGTATTGCTTTAAAAAAAATAAAACAACAAAAAACAAACAAATTACTATCAATTTAATTAACCATTGAAATTAATTATTGAATCTATTATTGAGACATTGTTTGTGTTAGTATTGCAAATGTATAATTCAATTAAACTTAGTTTAAAAAATATTTTTCAACATTAAATTTATAGTAATTTGGTTTTTTTTAAAGCAATACGTAATTAAAAACAACCTAATCCCTAAAAACTATAAGCCAATCGTAAAATGTTAATTCATAGACTGTAGTTTAAGCCAATATTTATGAACTTATCAAAAATCATCAGCTTCACCATCACATTAGGAAATGTGATTCTTTGGTAAATTATTAAGTTAGTATTAAATATTTGCAGATTTTTTTTACATGTTATGCTTACTTTACTGTTTATTTTACGTTATCTTCTGTTAAGTTTTGAGTGAGTGTTAAGATAAATTTATTTTAAACCTTCGGCATCAAATAGCCCACCGTGGTTGATATGCCAATAAACAAAACAAAAAACAAACCATAAGTGATCAAACTTACTTTCCCCTCATTAGTCCTCCATTATGTCCTCCACTTTCCTCCATTATTTCCTCCATTATGCCACCTTTATGACCTCNATTTTAGGCAGGAGACCGGAGCACTTCCTCATAAATTACCCTAACCCTAACCCTAAACCTAACGTCTTCTTTTTCTAGTAGATCAATAAATAAATAAGTTCATAAAGATCGTTCAGAGTGGTTGTCCCATTTTTTTTTAGTTGGAGTATAGAAAAACCGAGAGAGAACCAGGGAATCCGTGCCCTAAGAGCACGCCACGACGACGCGACGACCGACGTGAGCGAGCGGATACAGAGTGAATACTACACGTAGGCTCGGAGCGAACATAATACGTTGTATAGGATTATAATTCGCCGGAATAACGATTGGTTTAAAATATCTCGTCAAATGAGATCTTATATATAGCCAGACGAAAATAATTATCACTCTCGCATACGTTACATATAATAATTCAGCATCTCTATATAGGACGTGGTTAGAGCTATGAGAACTCATAATAGATAATCTTTTTAAGCCAATAAATTTAAATTCAAATATTGTTTTTGTACTTTCACGAATAATTCTTAACAACCAAAAAAACAAAAACAAACATGTCGTCATCTATAATTCCGGTATTTTCTTTGTTCATTTTGGCAGTTCCATTTCTGGTCATTTCTTCTTAGAATATTTTATTTTCCATAGATGCCACCTCCACGCCACCGGTATGTCCGCCATTGATTTTCCACTCAACAAAATATTTTTTTAAATAAAAAATAATAAAAAGCTTCATACATAAAATATATTATTAATTTACGTCACATCTTAGTACGCAAGTTGTTACATAACCTCCTTATATATACAACATTCAGGAGTCTGTAAGTTCGGGGGTCGACAAAAGGGGGCCTATATAAACTACTGAGCCTTCTTAGATAATAAGAAGAAATTAATTCCACAAGAAAATCTGGAGACATGTTCATGTTGATATATTTCAAAAGTTTAAGGCTCAATATTAGAAATTATCAAAAGTCATCAGCTCACCATCACATTAGAAAGGTGATTCTTGGTAAGTTATTAATTAGTATAAAATATTTGCAGCCGTTTTTATTGGTGAACCTGTTATGCTTGGTCAACAGTGGCTTCGGCCTGGGACCCATTGATAATATAAAACAGCGTCGAATACACCAGGGGCCACCCCCCCAGGCAACAACTGCCCCCTTTGATTTAAAGGGGCACTGGTAATTGTCCAGTCCTGGAGCCCCCCTTAAAGGTGACGACGAGATCGACGCAATTTTATCAACCTGCCACCCCATGAGTCTCCGGCTTGTGGTAGGATCCCACCATAATAGGCCTTTGTGCCTAAGACCCGATAAGTAGAGAGTAGATGAAATATCATAGCTTACTGATATATTAATAAATTATATTTACAATTAAAAGTTTTGCAAAAATGTTTGTACAATTCATTAATTACATAATTGGAATGCACAAAACTAACTGCAAGCAAGTGGATGGATAATAACAATTGAGGGCTGACTCTGATTTTAGTCGGAAAATTAAAACGGAAAGTTTTTGGTGGTCCCCGATGACAGTTAACTACAGTCTATGAATAACATTCTTGCGAATTTTAGGGTATAAGGTTAGTTTTAATTAGATTGCTTTAAAAAAAATAAAAACAAAAAAACAACAATACTATTACAGTTAATTAACCATTGAAATTAATTATTGAATCTAATTATTGAGACAGTTGTTGGTTAGTATTGCAATGTATAATTCAATTAAACTTAGTTAAAAAATATTGTTCAACATTAAATTATAGTAGATTTGGTTTTTTAAGCAATAGCGTAATTAAAACAACCTAATCCCTAAAAACATAAGCCAATTCGTAAAATTTAATTCATAGACTGTAGTTAAGCCAATATTTATGAACTTATCAAAAATATCAGCTTCACCATCACATTAGAAAATGTGATTCTTCTGGTAGATTATGAAGTTAGTTATAAAATTTGACAGATTTGTTACATTATTTATGCTATTTACTGTTATTTACGGTTAGCTTCTGTTAAGTTTTGAGTGAGTGTTAAGATAAATTTATTTTAAACCTTCGCACAAATAGGCCCACCTGTGGTTGATATGCCATTAAACACAAAAGCACAATACAACCATAAGTGATCAATCTCTACTTTCCCATATAATGCGCGTGCCCATATTATGTCCTCCACTATTTCCTGCCATTATTTCCTCCATTATGCCAACCTTATGACCCACCACCGTGTACATTACCGTGGTTTGAACCCCAATCACCACGTTACCATTTCCGTTGCCACCCCCATTTCACAATTTTCGTCCACCATACACACAATTGTGACGCCTGCCGCCGCCGCCTCGGTGTGTCCGCCCGCTGAGGCAAATCAATTGCACTCTGTGAATCTGGAAGATTCACAGTCGGTATTGTTCAATAATCGCAGACTTGAATGTTTTGATTGAAAACGGTTCCTTGGTGCGCATTTCTTGACATCGTTTAGGTAACCAAGATTACATTCTGTAATATTTGTGACAATGTTTGCTCATGTCGTCTTTTCACATCCCAGACCGACGCCACCACATAACGGATTAGCTGTAACAAAGATATGGCAATATATTATCCTGATTATAATGGAGATGTGTGTTTTTTCTGTCTGTACCGAAACTAAAATCACTTACTTCAAGTCAACAATTCTATTTATTACGTACCATTCCACCATGAATTTATTTAATTTAACCTCATTATTAATAAAATTGTTTACATTATATACTGTTAACCATACTACAATAATAACATTCTATTATATTTATATATACAACGAAATAGCGGTTTACAGTGGAACGGAGGGACACAGGCTCTATGATATGATATTTATACTGTATATAACTTAAATATTCTGCTTGTAGTGTGGAGTTGTTGTTTATAATTATAGATAGAATTATCGAATCTTAAATGAAATCCATAACAAGAAAAAAATAACTGTTCCCATTTTATCTTTACTTCATATTTTAATAAATGCTTAAATTAGAAAAAATACAAATAAAAGACGGGAAGTGATGGAAGAATAAGTCTCTCAGTGTTCTATTTTTCGATATACTCCCTCTGCTTTCAAATCTTTTATCTGCATTCTTAATTTAGTTCATACCTTTTCATTAATTAATACGAATTCATTACATTAAAACCAAAAGTACTCTACATAGTTTGTCGGTCTTCTTGTTTAAAATAACTAGAAATAATGCACCCTCTGGTGCAAGTATTTAGGTTTTAATGTAATAGAATATCGTATATTAAATTAGAAAGAGTAATGAAACTAAATAAGAATGCAGATAAAAAGATTGAAACAGAGGAGTATAATCGAATAAAATAGAACAACTGAAACTTATTCTTCCATCACTCCCGTCTTTTATTTGTTATTTTTTCTAATTTAAGCATTTAGTTAAAATATGAAGTAAAGAATAAAATGACAGTTATTTTTCTTGTTAATGGATTTCATTAAGATTCATTGAAGAGATTTTTGCTTATATTCATTAAATAAAACCAAACAATTAGAAATCAATAATACTAAGCACATATTTATTAAAATAACATTTTAAATATCAATATGCAAATTAGCCCTCCGTTCACACTGTAAACCGCCTATTTCGTTTGTGATATATAAATATAATAGCATGTTATAATATGTAGATATGGTTAACAGTATTAATAATGTAAAACAATTTTATTAATAATTGATGGTAAAATTAAAATAAATTCATGGTGAATGTAACGTCAATAACTAAAGGAATTGTGACTTGAGTAGTGATTTAGTTTCGGGTTACAGACAGAAAAACACACAATCTCCATTAATAGGATAATTAATTGCCATTTCTTTGATTACAGCTAATCCGTTATGGTGGCGTCGGTCTGGATGTGAAAAGACGACATGAGCAACATTGTCACAAATATTACAATGTAATCTTGGTTACCTAAACGATGTCCAAGAATGCGCACCAGGAACCGTTTCAACCAAACATTCAAGTCTGCGACTATTTGAACAATACCGGACTGTGGAAATCTTCAGATTCCACAGAGTGCAATTGATTTTGCCCGCGGACACACCGGAGGCGGCGCGGCGGCCGTCACAATTGTGGTAATGGTGGACGAAAATTGGAAATGGGGTGGCAACGGAAATGGTAACGGTGGTGATTGGGGTTCAAACCACGGTAATGGTAACGGTGGTGAGGTCATAAAGGTGGCCAAATGGAGGAAATAATGGAGGAAATAGTGGAGGACATAATGAGGACATAATGAGAGGAAAGTAAGTTTGATCACTTATGGTTTGTTTTTGTTTTGTTTATGGCATATCAACCACGGTGGGCTATTTGATGCCGAAGGTTTAAAATAAATTTATTCTTAACACTCACTCAAAAACTTAACAGAAGATAACCGTAAAATAAACAGTAAAGTAAGCATAACATGTAAAAAAAAAATCTGCAATATTTAATACTAACTTAATAATTTACCAAAGAATCACATTTCCTAATGTGATGGTGAAGCTGATGATTTTGATAAAGTTCATAAATATTGGCTTAAACTACAGTCTATGAATTAACATTTTACGATATGGCTTTATAGTTTTAGGGATATAAGTGTTTTTTAATTACGTATTGCTTTAAAAAAAACCAAATTACTATAAATTAATTGTTGAAAAATATTTTTAAACTAAGTTTAATTGAAATTATACATTTGCAATTACTAACACAAACAATGTCTCAATAATAGATTCAATAATTAATTTCAATGGTTAATTAAATTGTATAGTAATTTGTTTGTTTTTTGTTGTTTATTTTTTTTAAAGCAATACGTAATAAAAACAAACCTTAATCCCAAAACTGTAACCCAATTCGCAAAACTGTTAATTCATAGACTGTAGTTAAACTGTCATCGGGACCAAAAAAACTTTCCGTTTTAATTTTTCCGACCTAAATCAGAAGTCAGCCCTCATTATATATCCCAGTCCACCTTGCAGTTGTTTTGTTGCATCCAATTATGTAATTAATGAATTTGTACAAACATTTATGCAAAACTTTTAATTGTAAAATAATGTAAAATAAACAGTAAGCATGATATTTTCCACCGTACCCCACTTGTACGGGTCAGGCACAAAGGCCTATTTATGTGGGACCACCACAAGCCGAGACTCATGGGTGGCAGGTGAAAAAATGCGTCGATCCCGTCGGCATTCCCCCTCAAAGGGGCGCCTCAGGCACTGGACAATAAACCCAGCCCTGCCCCTTTAAATCAAGGGGGCAGGTGTGCCTGGGGGATGGCCCTGGATCGACGCTGTTAATTATATCAATGGTCCAGAGGCCGAAGCCACTGTTGACCAAAGCATAACATGTAAAAACGAGCTGCAAATATTTTATACTAACTTAATAACTTACCAAGGAATCACATTTCTAATGTGATGTGAAGCTGATGACTTTTGATAAGTTCATGAATATTGAGCTTAAACTTTGAAATATATCAACATGAACATGTTCTCCAAGATTCTTGTGGAATTAATTTCTTCTTATTACTAAGAAGGCTCAAAGTATATAGGCCCCTGTCGACCCCCGAATACTTACAGACTCCTGAATTGTTGTATATATAAGGAGGTTTATGTAGACCACTTTGCGTACTAAGATGTGACGTAAAGTTATAATATATTTATGTAGAAGCTTTTTATTTATTTTTATTTAAAAAAAATATATGTTGTGCAGTGGAAACAATGGCGGACATACCGTGGCGTGGAGGTGGCATCTATGGAAAATAAAATAATTCTAAGAAGAAATGACCAAAGAAAGGAAATGCCAAAATGAACAACAGAAAAATACCGAATTTATAAGATGACGACATGTTTTGTTTTGTTTTTTTGTTGTTAAGAAAATATATTTACGTGAAATAAAAAAAATATTTGAATTAAATTTATGCTTAAAAAAAAACGATTTGAATTTTCTATGTATGTGTTTGTCTGCTTGCTCAAACCGTCTATATAGAGTCGCATGTATTCGTTTTTTTAAAAATTGTTTAATATATATTATATACTGTAAACTCTATTACGACTATTAAATATTGTTTAACCAAGTACTCCCGGTGTTTTCTTCTTATATATAAATCCTCTTCATAATCATCATCATCGTCGTCGTCGTAGCGTGCTTAACTCTTATTTTATAAGTCGTCGTCGTCGCGTCGCCGTCGTCGTGGCGTGCTTAGGCACGGATTCCCTTGGTTCTCTCTCGGTTATTTCCTATAACTCCAACCTAAAAAAAAATGGGACAACCACTCTGAAGGAATCTTATGAATTATTTATTTATGATCTTACTAGGAAAAGAAGACGGGTTAGGTTTAGGGTTAGGTTAGGGTAATTTATGAGGAAGTGCGTCCCGGTCTCCTGCCTAAAAAATTGCTACCCGGTGACTATTAAAATAATGACCAGCTCAGTCTATTCAAACTATCCATCTTCATATCTATCTATCTATCTATCTATCTCAATTTGTTCATATTATCTATATTACTTTAAATACTAAGATTTTTTTTATTCATGTTTGTTTAAGTTTTGTTTTTAGTTTAAAAAACAAGAATTACGACAAAAAAAGAAAGCGACCCCCCCAAATACTTTACTTGTCGAAATATCTACTATCTCCATTGTTCATATTCTATTATATTATTTGTTTGTTATCTATCTATCTATCTATCTATTCTATCTCAGTCTATCCAAACTATATATCCATCTTCATATCTAAACAAGAATTACGACAAATTACGATAAAATAACAAGAATTACGACGAGCTGGGTTGTTATTTTATAGTCACCGGGTAGCAATTTTTGAGGCAGAACCGGGACGCACTTCCTAATAAATTACCAGGTTTAGGGTTCGGGTTTAGGGTTAGTTCAATGGGAAAATAATGCGGTAGATTAAATAACAGATAAAATTAATTCCGAGTGGTTCCCCTTTTTTAGGTTGGATTATAGGAAATAACCCGCTCTCGCCCTAAATCGCATTGTAAACGGAATATTGGAATCAATATTTACCCAACCCCTCCACCCGAGTAGGATGTGACGTAAGGTCAATTTCTTAAGCGAGGTTCATCATCATCTCTCATCATCATCATGTCGCGCAATTTGCACGGATTTCCACGACATTCTCTCGCCAACCTTCCCTTTAAGGTTAATATGCCGTTAAACAAAAACAAAAACAAACCACAACACACACACACACACACACACACACACACACACACACTGCATTTCTCTGAAGCTTTAAAAAAAAGAAGAAAATTTGGTTATTTCCTATAAATCTAACATAAACAAGGAACCACCTTGAGGATAAATTATTTACCTTAGCCCCAAACCCTACCCTAAATCTGACCCTAACCCTGTCTTCTTTTTCCTAGTAGATCAGTTAAATAAATAAATAAATAATTTTCAGTGCAAGAAGTGGTTCCCCTTTGATCATGTAGACTTATAGGAAATAACATTAAAATCTTACTGCTTTATATTCATTTTTATTAAATAAGTCATCTTTTTCTATCCCATTTTAATCAAAATGAATTGATAGCGATGATAAATTTTTTCGGATTGTGCAAGTATGAACCGATAGAATAATCTTAAAAGAAATTACGGTGAAGTTTTTTTAAGTGATATTTCGAAAATAATCTTTTTCCTTATATAAAACTAACCAGAAATGAAATATATTAATATGAAATTTTTATTTTTATTTATTCAATTTTTTCTCCGTTATCAGAAAATATTTGGGAGAAGTACTAATAAAAAAAAATCCAAATTCTTAACTTTAAAACTGTCAAAAATAAAGATGTATGCAATTATTGATTAGCTAGAAAGTATCACGGCGGGAAGTATAAAGAAATATTACTCCCTTGAACTGTGGAATTGTTTTGTGCAATATCGTTCAATTTTCAGATTATGAGCGTAGAGATTAAATATTGCAAACATCTGCGTAATTTATGGTCGATTAATTGAGACAGACTAATTAGGTTCATATGAACTATCGTAAAGACTACTTTGCTCTAAATTCCTACCATAAATAAACTGAACTCTCCCCATTTTTATTGTCCGTGTTTTGTATTAAATGTTTTAATATTTTTGCTCCTTATCCATTACAAAATATATGTTTATTATATTATTTTAATATTCGCTTCAATGTGCATTCATTCTAAAAGTTATTATTTAATGGGAGAACTGTTTTATTCTATAGTGGGGCTCTGTTTCACAATTTATGCATTTACAATTTGGATCCTCCGGTTTTACCTGCTCGTGTATATTTTTTTTTCTGATCCTGCGTCGATGAAATTTAATGTATTCTTAGAACGTATTTTAGTGTTACTTCCTTTGATGATCGTGTTTGATAGATATTCATAAGTCGCGTATAAAGAACATGAGAATGAGATATTCAACAACAATAAACAGTAATATTGTGCTATTTGAACATCGTTACGCACTCTATCCTCTCATATCAAATTAGAGCTTTTAGCGGCACATATATATGATTGGTTGGGGAACTTACGGAGTAAAAAGTGAAGTGATAACAAACGACCCCCCACTTAAGACTAAGCATTCTCACAAAAATAAAAGCGTGTTTGAAGATCTAACACATTCGACCAGTGAACTATTTTAAAGAATAAAATTAATTGCAAGAGTGTATATTACTGAGTTTAGCTAATATCCAACGGTGCCGGCAAGAAACACTTAGAAACAACATTAGTGTATTTGCATATAAAGAACTGGTAGCAATAAGATATGCAGGTTTCAGTATGTGTGTTAATAATGCTGAAGATCTTTGACTGAGTCAGGTAAAAGTTAGAGTCCATTGCTGACGTATACGGAGTTATATAATGTTGATGTACTATCGTTCCGAAACCTTCTATATTGGCAACAAATAGCAATTCATAATATACCTCCTGGATTTCTAAGCGGCTAGCGATAAAAACTGTGACAGTATCCACTTGTGCTGTCCAGTCTATCAGTTCACCAATCCTATCTATTCTGTCTGTCTGTCTGATTCTTATGTGGATCTCCTCTGCCAACTGTTTTTTCTAGTATAAAAAGTTTTGGACCGAATCAAGCTGAAACACTTAGACATCACCTTTTGTGAGATTTTATGAATATCTAGTTACAGATTCTACAGCTCTTCTATCATCGCATTTTTACAGCTAAACCGGCATTCAAAACATGATGGCTTTGTAGTATTAAAAGATGGTTTATAAAACAGGGGGAGACCGCGCATACTCTACTCATTCAGAGCGTTACGATTTTTATCTGAGAGTGTTAGTCTAATTTATGTTATAAACCCTCATTCGACCTGCAGTAATAACCCTATTTAATATAATGTAAATACTAGAAAATTATATCTATTTTTTGCTGAGTTTGTTTATTTGACCTTGTGCTGTAGTAAATGGAAAAATACAGAGGTGTCCTATGATGAACTCTCGAAAATTGTCATCTTCAGATCTCTCATGTCGGGACTATGTGTTGCCCTCATAATCATCCTGTTAATTGTGAGCTCCACCACTTTTTTTTATTTGCACGATGTATATGTAAGCATCAACCTCACCTCGATGTAGACACTTATGCTCTTAGTGGATAAGGAGTTGGGTTAAAACAGTTCTAAGTGGACAGTTATCTCTAGATTGCAGGTTCAATCCTGATCAAGGGCAGCATAACTCGAAAATAATTAACACAGCTTAACACCTGTACCCCATACTATGGTAGCGGATGAGACAGGATTACCCCCGTGGACTGAATAAAGGGTTTAGGTTCGAAGTTGCCTGGGGCTTTCCGATTACCGACAAGAAGTTCCCCGAGTCCGAAAAAGAAGGTCCCGATTCGAAAGAAACATGAAGAAGGCAGGAAGCGTACATCGCCGAAAAGTTGACAGATAACAATGAAGATAGGACCAATTAGTCCGAATAATGCAGAATAATAATCTATCTATCTATCTATCTATCTAATTAAAAAGTTAGGGTTAGCGAGACATGAAATCAACACCCCTTTGGCTTTGGGTAAAACTTTTTTTTTTTGCCCCCAAAGTTCTCTCGGCTATGAGAATTTCAACAGCAAGGTGAAAGTGAATAAAAAAATAAAAATCCAGAGGTGGGCCCACACTTACCATCAGCTCCACTTTACCCTCAGTTATCCAAGCTTGGGTCATCATTCTCTGAGATAATAATATAATATAATGTTATACTCGTCTCCTTAAAAGCCGACCTTATTATCTTTTAACACCCTCTGGTTAAAAAATGTGACCGTCCAAATCGTCCAAGAGCAAAAATGCAAAAAGAAATCCTATTATCTGGTTGCTTATCATCCGAATACTTTTTCTTATGAGTTTTACCCACCTCAGCTAAATAATGGACCATACCGTTTTTTATTCATGAAGCAATGAAAGTGAAGAGAAAAGGAAT
Source organism: Doryteuthis pealeii (assembly GCA_023376005.1). Classification (NCBI taxonomy): domain Eukaryota; kingdom Metazoa; phylum Mollusca; class Cephalopoda; order Myopsida; family Loliginidae; genus Doryteuthis; species Doryteuthis pealeii. The sequence continues at coordinate 81,263,380 of CM042166.1, forward strand.
GCTACACAGAAAAAATATAAGAAAGAAAAGAAGGAGTAAGGAAAGATAAGAGAGGTGTGAGCGTTGTGGAAGCGATAATGATAATCTGTTCAATGGAACATAATGGAAGATGAAAAGAAGAAAGAAAGAGGAAACGTTGAGGAAGAAAGCAAATCAAGATATAACTTCTACTAATTGGAAGTAATTTAGCCAATAGCTTCTTAAGTAAACATGCAAACGTTGTAATAATTAAAATTATCATACTGTGGGTATAATCCCACAGATCCTGATAGTTAAAAGTAATAAAGTGAAGTCGTCGTACAGCAGATCAGCGAGGGAGTCATCCTCTTTTCACTTGCCTAGACCGAGCGATTGTTTTTAGCGTCTCTGTGGTGCGCCACGCCGACCATTCAGCTCCTCACTTTACCGCACGATAGCTGTGCTACTCATAGCCTGAGTTGGCCAGGGCCGGTATCGAACCAGGAAACTTTGCGATTCGATAGTCAAGTGCATCTACCGGACCTGAGACAGATCCTGATAGCATATATATGATACATCTACTCTATCTATCTATCCTCTTCTATCTATCTATCATCTATCTATATATATTATAATATATAATATATATAATTAAGTAAGAAGTAAGTCCGTCGGTGCCAAGTCGGTATCAGCGCCAACAGCGATGGGTCTATCCCTTTTCACTACGCTAGACCAAGGAGAATTGTTTAGCATCTAGTGGAGCGCCAACCTACCATTAGTGGTCCTCACTTTACCGCAGGGTGGAACAGACGGTTTCATTTGTCTATCAGCTCGTCGCGATGAGTGTAGAAAGGACAAATAAAACTTTTAAAAGCATGAAGTCACTGCCGACAACCAGTAAGTTATAGTCTTATCTGGTCTATATCTCTCTGGATGCTCCAACTATTATCTTTTTCAATAATGAATACAATAGTCTACTAGCGCCAATCACCACCGTTACCATTTCCGTTGCCACCCCCATTTCCACAATTTCGTCCACCATTACCACAATTGTGACGGCCGCCGCCGCCGCCTCCGGTGTGTCCGCGGGCAAAATCAATTGCACTCTGTGGAATCTGAAGATTTCCACAGTCGGTATTGTTCAAATAGTCGCAGACTTGAATGTTTGGATTGAAAACGGTTCCTGGTGCGCATTCTTGGACATCGTTTAGGTAACCAAGATTACATTCGTAATATTTGTGACAATGTTGCTCATGTCGTCTTTTCACATCCAGACCGACGCCACCACATAACGGATTAGCTGTAATCAAAGAAATGGCAATTAATTATCCTATTATAATGGAGATTGTGTGTTTTTCTGTCTGTAACCGAAACTAAATCACTACTCAAGTCACAATTCCTTTAGTTATTGACGTTACATTCACCATGAATTTATTTTAATTTTAACCTCAATTATTAATAAAATTGTTTTACATTATTAATACTGTTAACCATATCTACATATTAATAACATGCTATTATATTTATATATACAACGAAATAGCGGTTTACAGTGTGAACGGGAGGGCTAATTTGCATATTGATATTTAAAATGTTATTTTAATAAATATGTGCTTAGTATTATTGATTTCTAATTGTTTGGTTTTATTTTAATGAATATAAGCAAAAATCTCTTCAATGAATCTTAAATGAAATCCATTAACAAGAAAAAATAACTGTCATTTTATTCTTTACTTCATATTTTAACTAAATGCTTAAATTAGAAAAAATAACAAATAAAAGACGGGAGTGATGGAAGAATAAGTTTCAGTTGTTCTATTTTTCGATTATACTCCCTCTGTTTCAAATCTTTTTATCTGCATTCTTATTTAGTTTCATTACCTTTTCTAATTTAATACGATATTCTATTACATTAAAACCTAAATACTTGCACCCAGAGGGTGCATATATTTGCTAGTTATTTTAAACAAGAGACCGACAAACTATCTGTAGAGTATTTTGGTGAAAGGGAGCTGCGCAAGGAGAGAATGCAAGAATTTTAGTTTTATTTTTGAATGAATCGGTCGGTGAGTGAGCCTAGCTAGATAGATCCGTGTAGTGATATGACCAGTTTTATCACCCCTCCCCCAAAACCAAATTTCCGGCTACATGCCGAGTTGTGTGCACATGCGCTGTATCTCATTTCCAAATAAATAAAAAGTTTGTTTGGAGTGAGTGCACGTATGTGCTCACTTCAAATAATCTGTTGTAGAGTAGCTAACACCCCTTCAGCACTTTACCAGATGGACTGGCTCTGTTGTAGAGTAGCTAACACCCCTTCAGCACTTTACCAGATGGACTGGCCCTGTTGTAGAGTAGTTAACACCCCTTCAGCACTTTACCAGATGGACTGGCTCTGTTGAAGAGTAGCTAACACCCCTTCAGCACTTTACCAGATGGACTGGGTCTGTTGTAGAGTAGCTAACACCCCTTCAGCACTTTACCAGATGGACTGGCTCTGTTGAAGAGTAGCTAACACCCCTTCAGCACTTTACCAGATGGACTGGCTCTGTTGTAGAGTAGCTAACACCCCTTCAGCACTTTACCAGATGGACTGGCTCTGTTGAAGAGTAGCTAACACCCCTTCAGCACTTTACCAGATGGACTGGGTCTGTTGTAGAGTAGCTAACACCCCTTCAGCACTTTACCAGATGGACTGGCTCTGTTGTAGAGTAGCTAACACCCCTTCAGCACTTTACCAGATGGACTGGCTCTGTTGTAGAGTAGCTAATACTCCTTCAGCACTTTAGCAGATAGACTGGCTCTGTTGTAGAGTAGCTAACACCCCTTCAGCACTTTACCAGATGGACTGGCCCATAGCCATAAAATAGCCTACGATTAAAGTAGATTAACGAGCTGAATAATATTCAGACTGACTTTGCTGCGTTGGCTATACCGAACTGACCCTCCTCTTTTAGTGTGAGTTTGTCTGGTTAATTGTTTGTACTTATTTGTTCTGTGTTTGCATGTATCCCTTTAGCACTAGATGCTGGTGCTTAGTAAAAGAGTTAAGCACACCATTCATCTGTGTATCTTTCCACTACACAATACAACACTATACGAGTAAGGCGAACAAGGCATGCTGGTCACTGCTGGAGAAGCACCCTACAAGAAAGCAAGGACGAACTCATAAGTGACGTTCTCCAGTTGAAACCAGCACATGGACATGTCAGTGTTGGCCGCCAAGCAACACCTACATTGACGAACGACGCCTGTTTGATACTGCTGGAGAAGCAAGGACGAACCCATAAGTGACGTTCTCCAGTGGAAACCAGCACATGGACATGTCAGTGTTGGCCGCCAAGCAAACACCTACATTGACGAACGACGCCTGTTTGATACTGCTGGAGAAGCAAGGACGAACTCATAAGTGACGTTCTCCAGTGGAAACCAGCACATGGACATGTCAGTGTTGGCCGCCCAGCAATGGCCTTCATTGACGAATAACGCTTGCTAGATACTGCTGGAAAAGCAGGGACGAACTCATAAGTGACGTTCTCTTATGGAAACCAGAACATGGACATGTCAGTGTTGGCCGCCCAGCAATGACCTATATATTTTTTCCAACCCGGGAACCTTCTTGTCGTAATCGGGAGCCATCACGGAAATTTGAACCTAACCCTTTATACAGTCAACGGAGGTATCCTGTTCTCATTCCGCTAACTATAGCTGGGGAACAGATGTTAAGCTGTGTTCATTATTATTCAGCTGCCCCTGAGCAGGATTGAACCGGCAGTCTAGAGATAACTGTCACTTAGAACTGTCTTAACCTAACTCCTTTATTCACTAGGCTATGTGTCCAATTGATAACAATGAAGATGAGGACAATAGTCTGAATAATCCAAATAATATTAATTATCAAGCCTCATCTAAAAAAATTCGAAAAATAATAGATAATCTATTTTTAACATTTTTTTTACTTACGTTGGGCTCCGTTACAGTGAGTATTTCCGGGATAGTCACAATAGCTACGTTCATCGTTGAAATAAAGTCCATCCGGGCACTTCAGTCGCTGACGACCACTGCCTCCTTGACACTCAAAGTAGTAAGCACAGTTTGAAGGATCGGCACGAGCACAACTTTGGCCACCACCCTGTCCGCCTCCTTGACCACCCCAGTTACCGCCTCCCTGGCCACCTCCCTGTCCGCCTCCTTGTCCGCCGCCTTGACCACCCCAATTACCGCCTCCCTGTCCGCCTCCTTGTCCGCCGCCGTGACCACCCCAATTACCGCCTCCCTGACCACCACCTTGTCCACCCCAGTTACCGCCTCCTTGACCATTTCCGTGACCGCCACCTTGTCCTCCCCAACTACCACCGCCTTGGCCGCCTCCTTGACCGCTTCCATGACCACCCCCTTGGCCACCGCCTTGTCCACCCCAACTACCACCTCCTTGACCACCTCCTTGTCCACCCCAACTTCCACCACCTTGACCACCGCCTTGACCGCCCCAACTACCACCTCCATGACCACCTCCTTGACCGCTTCCGTGACCACCGCCTTGACCGCTTCCATGACCACCCCCTTGGCCACCGCCTTGTCCACCCGAGTTACCACCACCTTGACCACCTCCTTGTCCACCCCAACTTCCACCACCTTGACCACCGCCTTGACCGCCCCAACTACCACCTCCTTGACCACCTCCTTGACCGCTTCCGTGACCACCGCCTTGACCGCCTCCTTGACCACCCCCTTGTCCTCCCCAACTACCACCGCCTTGGCCGCCTCCATGACCACCTCCTTGACCGTTTCCATGACCACCTCCTTGGCCACCTCCTTGTCCACCCCAACTACCACCCCCTTGGCCACCGCCTTGTCCACCCGAGTTACCACCTCCTTGACCACCCCCTTGTCCTCCCCAACTTCCACCTCCTTGACCGTTTCCATGACCACCTCCTTGGCCACCACCTTGTCCACCCCAACTTCCACCACCTTGACCGCCTCCTTGACCGCCCCAACTACCACCTCCTTGTCCACCTCCTTGACCGCTTCCGTGACCGCCTCCTTGACCACCACTTCCTCCTTGACCGTATATTCCACCACCACTTTGGCCTCCTCCTCCTGATCCTCCTCCTCCTGATCCTCCTCCTTGTCCTCCACCACCTCCACTCCAGCTACCGCCTCCTTGACCACCTCCACCTCCCTGAAAATAAATTGACAACCATAAATAAAAAGTCATAAATATGTACAAATATCAGTGGACCACCTTATTATAATTGTGCCAAAACTATGCTAAATTTAGCAAAGATAAGGGTACTTCATGTAATTAGTAGAGTTAGGTTCTCACTGAGCGCCCCATATATTTGGCCTTGTGCCACAACTAAGCTAAGCTTAGTAAATGACTAAATGCTGGTATAGGTACCTCATGTGGTGTACTCGTTAACAATATGGATTAGCAGACAAAATTTTATCGATGTGTATTTAATTTATAGTCAAAATCATTAATACATAGAATAAAGAACAACCCTTTATTATATATACTCAGAAATTAAGTATGCAGCATTATACGGTCCACATTGTTTGATAAGTTTTAGTAAATACATGACCGATATTATTGATTTATGTATAGTTTGTTTTATCTAATATATATCTAAAGTATTGGAAATTGGGTTATCTGCCCTCACCCGGAAGTCCGAAGAATAGGGGTAGAGACATTGAACCCTGATTCAGGAGAACAGGCCAGACAGGCAAAGGGAACAGAACTAGCTGGCACAAGCAGACATCACAGAACCACAGTGACCTTACCGGACAACACCGAGACATTGCTAAGACAAATACAACTAAGATAAGTATACTTGTACTTTTGCATTACCTATATATATCCCGCCGAGAGAAAGTCTCTGGCAACCTCTTAAAGACATTTAAAGACATTTACACAATTGTATACACACACACACAGTTAATACCAAAATTGTCAGAAATTCCATGTGAATTATCTTCCCCTGCCACTAGGGGGACAAATCGCCAATGGGATATTGACGCGAGAATCAAAACCCCAGCACTAGTCTGTGGGCCTACGTCCGGGACGGACGTACTTATCAAGGATCTGTTGCTGGAGAGAGACGTCAAAAAACACGCTCTCTCACTTAGCCCAAAATCAGGGCCTACTTATCAGGGAACCGTTACTAGAGAGAGACGTCAAAAGAAACGCTCTCATCACTTAGCCCCAAAACAGGGTCCATTTATCACAAGAACTTTACAACCAGATTCCGTCTAAGGCCGCGCACCAGCATACTACAGAAAGGCCGGTACGAACGCACACTGACCAAGGAAAACAACTACCGAGACGAAGCGTCTTAACTACATTTCCCACCGACGAGAAGAAAACTGTTATCTCCAGTACTACAAGAAATCCCTCCACAGATGAGTCTGGTAGCAAATACCATTAAATTTGCAACATTTTATGTAATTTTATGTCAATACAAGTGTCTGCATTTACTTTTGTGTTGTTCCTTCTTTGTCCGACAATTTGCCTTCAACTACGGAGAAATAAGGGCTCCTTCGAATCCGTAAATACTCTTAAAACCAATAAACTGTTAACCCAATTATATACCCCACAATTGCCTTGTCTCCTTCCTTTACGACAGAGATACTATTTCACCCCAGTATTTCTGTTAAAAGTTATCTAACATATAGAGTTTTACGATAAAATTATTTACAAACAATTAATAGTCATATAATGTTCTTCTACATTGATTTTTATATTTTCTTATACGATGAATAGAGACCATGTTTTGATTATCGTCTGTCGTAAGACTGTATTTTACGACTGACGATGATCAAAACAGAGAGGTTTTTACGCCTCCCAAAAGAAAAACCTTAAATATTTGAATTAATTTTAATTTCACTGTTAGAAAGAAAACATATTTATTTGAATTTTAACAGGATAACTATTTTTATGTCAATTATTTTTTTTTTTAAATAATTGACATAAAAATAGTTCTCCTGATAAATATAATTTCAAATATCTGTTTATATTTTTTACGTAAGTTCGTAGCGAAAATTGATTTTTACACAGCTCGGATGGTGGGATTTTTTTGTAACTCTAATATGAAATGTAGACTATGGAGCCGATCTATATATGAAACTAAGGCTTGAAATACACTGTAAATGCAAGATAATTATCTCCCTTGTTTATTTTCGGCCATCCTATTGCGTGGGTACAAGCACCGTTTGACACCGGTAAAAAATCACGTGTGCGTGTGGCGCTAGTTTTCAATTCTTATTAGCAGGCATGAACTTGGGTAGACAAGAAGGTAAGTACGAGCACGGAGCTTATCCTCCTCTTTTTCGATTTTATTAGTTGTGTATTACATAGTCCTTTGTATTCTATTGTAGTTTCACGTTGAAGACCAGTTGCAAAACAGGAGGATAAGTGACAACTCCCGTATTTACCTAAATAAAAAGGTCTTCACCAGTCGACTCTGTCATTACTCATTCCTTGCCTGGGGTGTTGCCGTCACATACACTTTCATCAACAATAGACAAGCACATCAGTGAAAACAATAATAGTGATGATTTAAAGAATATTCATATCTGTATTAATAATGGAGATTCGCTTCCGGTTTTTGTCTGTAACAAAAATTACGTCACTGCTTACGTCACATTACCCCAAATCGTCATATTTTTTTTTTAATACACTCAAAATTTGAACATGCAATATTAGACAGTCCTCATTGTTTTTTAAAACAAGTTTTAATAAATACATGACTGGTATTATATATCTATATATAGTTTGTTTTATTTTAATATATATTTAAAGTTTACATTTCAAATTGTTTTATTTTTTAATCCTTTAATGAATTTGATGATTTTACTTACTTAGGGTACAAACTTGCTGACATTGAATTTTTTACTCCCACCCCTCATGCAATATGTTTCAAAAATCTATTTTTACATCGCCCGGAGTGCGTTTTTTTATTTTGTGCTAGTACTAGTAATTTACATTATTTTAAAGTGTGGGGATTTTTCTGAGGTGGAGCGCCACACCTACCATCAGCTTCTTACTTTACCGCAGAGATCCCAGTGCTACTCATACGCTGAGTTGGCGAGGACCGGTATTGAACTAGGAACCTAGTGGTTTCTAGCCGAACGCTCTACCGTATGAGCAGGATGCGAGACAATGTCAATTTTTAACGGGTTTTAATTTAGAGATTTTTTTCTCCAAGGCCAGCTGCCTGGATGTTATGAAAATCTTTGGGTTGTATTGGAAGCATAGAAAAATATAAGATAAGGAATAATAACCAAAATTTAAAGTGATGAATATTGTGTTGTTTTTACTCTGATTTATTTATCCTAGTATATAGATTCTGCAGGACCTTTAAAAAACAGTAGAGGTCAACTTGAAATATTAACATTAATGAATAAGATTACCACATTGTTGCATAATTGATGGGTATCCTATCAATTATGCACAGTTAATGTAGAGAAATTATTTCTTCTTATTATTATTATCATTATTTCAATTTCATCTGATTATCTTATTATAATGGAGATTGTGTGTTTTTCTGGCTGTAACCGAAACTATATTACTATACACAAATCACAATTCCCCTCGTTATTTACATCACATTCTCCATGATTTTATTTTTTATTTAAACCTCAATTATTAATAAAACTGTTTTACATCATTAAGACTGTTGACCATATCTACATACACAGAACATGCAATTGTATTTATATATACAACAAAATAGCGGATTATAGAGTGAATGGGCAGGCTGATTTGCATATTGATCTTAAAAATTGGATTTTAATAAATATATGCTTAGTATTATTGATTTCTAATTGTTTGGTTTTATCTTAATGAATATGAGCACAAATCTCGGGGATAAATCTTAAAAGAAATCCATTAACAAGAAAAAATAACTAATATTATTCTTTACTTCCTATTTTAACTAAATAGTTAAATTAGGAAAATTTACCAATGAAAGAGGGGAGTAATGGAAAATGATGGAAGAGTTACTTTCAAAGTTGTTCTATTCTTCAATCATACCCCCTCTGTTCCAAATTTGTTATCTGCATTCTTATTCAGTTTCATTAGCCTTTCTAATTTAGTATGGTATTTTATTATATTAAAACTTAAATACTTGCACCCGGAGGGTGCGTATATTTGCTAGTTTTGATAATAATAATAGCGTAATCCGTATACATTTTGATAAACGGACCGAAACACATGTGTAAGTGATATCGATTAAATCCATTTTTATCCATGTACATTTCTTTTCTTTACTCATTTTATCCTAGTATATAGATTCTACAGGGCCTTTAAAAAACGGTAGAGGTCCACCTGAAATATTAACATTAATGAATGAGATTACTACATTGTTGCATAATTGATGGGTATCCTATCAATTATGCACAGTTAATGTAGAGAAATTATTTGAATTCAAACGTAAAAAGTTAAATATTTGAGAAAGAGGTAGCAGGTAAAACAACCGTCTTGTCCTACTATTTTTATATATAGCTGAAGGGAGAATAATTGCATAGATACCTTTCCCAAGAGTATGCATCACAATGTTGATTTAATAGTTATACTAACCTGTCCGCCTCCACTTCCGCCGCCACCACCGCCTCCACTTCCGCCGCCGCCGCCACCATTTCCGTAATGTCCACTGCTGGACCCACTTCCGTGTTGACCAGAGTTTCCTGAGTGCCAATTCGAGTTCCAACTGCTAGACCAATTGTTTGACCAGCTGTTATTGCGTTTGTGGCCTGTGCTTGGCACTTTCGGTGGTTGACCCTGGCCAAATCCGTCTGCCCAAAAGAAAAAAAGACCAAGACATTGCTAAAGGAACGTTAAAATTATACGATGAACTGATTCGAGCAAAAAAAAAAAATATTTTTTTTTTTCATTTTTACTGTTAACAGCAAGAAATGTCTTCAAATAAACACCAGAAGATTTAGCAACCTGACGATAGTGAAATAACCTGAAACCTGGGTAGTTGCTTATGAAAAACTTTTATATTTGAAAAATTTAACAAAATAAATAAAGCTCCTACAAATTTGTGGTTGAGCACTGTGATTTCTTTGTTTCATCCCAAAACAAATTTTTAAATATATATATATATATATATATATATATATATATATATATATATATATATGGTGATTGCCACTTCTTCGCAGAAGAAAACCATTTCTACAAGTAATTCGGTTGTGAGCATGCAGAGGGCACAAATTTGCTTCTTTTTTATGTTGCCTGTCACACATGACCCCTTTATCGGCGACCGTACGTAACTGAGAAGCCCAGCCCTCTACAGGCAGGCCCTGCCACACAGGTCACATATATTGTCAGACTTTACTTTAGCAACTGTGTCATGATCCGCTTATGTAGAGGCCGCTTCAGGATGGGGTGCTCGAGGGTTCTGTAGAATCTACATATTAGGATTAATAAATAATTACTGTTTTCCCCTTGCAGGAGGGCAAATGTTGGATTCATACCTTTCCCAAGAGTATTCGTGCTATGTGAAATACAACAAGTCTCATCCGGGATTTGAAATAGTGTCACCGTGTCCATTTCCTACGATGGTAACTATTGTAGGTAATTTTTAAGGAAGTGCGTCCCGGTCTCCTGCCTCAGAAAATGCTACCCGGTGACTATCAAAATAACGACCCCAGCTATGTCGTCTCGGCGGTGTTACTTGAAAGAAAACAATCAACTTAGGGCGTTAAATGTATTTTACAGGGGGGGGGGCTTCTCTTTTTTTATATGAACAAATGGAGATGGGTGGATAGATATAAACAAAGTAAAAAAGGAACAAATTGAGATAGATAGATAGATAGATAGATAGATAGATAGATATCCATCTTCATATCTAAACAAGAATTACGATAAATTTCTATAAATAAACAAGAATTACGACACATTTCTATAAATAAATTTCTAAACAAATTGCGATAAATAAATAAGAATTACGACAAAGAAAGAGAAGCCCCCTCCCCCTCTAAAATACATTTAACGCCCTAAGTTGATTGTTTTCTTTCAAGTAACACCACCGAGACGACATAGCTGGGGACGTTATTTTGATAGTCACAGGGTAGCAATTTCTGAGGCAGGAGACCGGGACGCACTTCCTCATAAATTACACTGTTGTACTATGAGGCCCTCGTATATATGAAGTAAGCCTATTCGTGAGTTGAATGAGACACAGACCCCCCCCCCCAAAAAAAATAATGAAATAATAAAAAAAAGTAAACTCGACGGGGTGGCCTAAAGTCGGTATCAGCCAATCAGCGAGGGAGTCTATCCCCTTTTCAATAGCGCTAGACCAAGGAAATTGTTTTTAGCATCTGAGGTGGAGCGCCACACCTACCATCAGCTCCTTACTTTACCGCACAGATCCCTGTGCTACTCATACGCTGAGTTGACGAGGACCGGTATCGAACTAGGAACCTTGTGGTTTCTAGCCGAACGCTCTACCGACTGAGCTAAACCGGCCCCTTATGAAATAATATATGTGCATAATTTGAATAGACGGCATTAAGGATTAACAATAATCCGGCCTTCGGGGGGCGGGGGCGGGGTCCGGTGTGCTTCGGCCACTGGACTATTAGTGTTATACTAACAGCGTTGATCTCAGGGGAGCTAACCCCTCAGGTAACACCTGCCTCCACGATTTAAAAGGGCAGGACTGGGTTTATTGCCCAGTGCCTGAGGTGCCCTCTTGAGGGGGAATACCAACGGGATCAACGCTTTTTTTGTGACTGCCACCCATGAGCTTCGGCTTGTGGGTGGGCCCACATAAAAATGTCCTTGTGTCACACCCTCATAAGTGGGATGACAGGCAAATACCTCAATGATTAACAATAAAATCAGACAAAAACTTACATTGTCGTTTTGCTAATTTTGCTGTGTTTGTACATTCTATACAGAATAGAATAACTGCAACGCAAAGGAAATACCGCATTCCGTCCATTGTAAACCTGTAAACAAATATATATTAGAACATTATGAGCAATTAGATAAGAATAACATAGGGACTAGCAAAAGAAATCGGATACTACGAATCAAGAATAATTAAATCTATTATTTAAGGTTAAACTTTGTTTAAATCGATAAGTAGTAACATGTAGCACTTTAATTTAGTGCTTTTCAGTTTGTTTCACTGGCACGCATATGATATACAATCTGGGATGATTTGTTTTTGTTTGTAATGTAAATTATTTATTTAGAGTAAGGATTTAGTTACAAGGGACATTGTACTAGTTATTGTTACTCTTTTATACCTGAGACTATTGGTCTGTAATTAACTTTGTGTTAGTATTGTGATTGTTCTAGTTGTTTATTTCAACAAAAGAATAGTCAAGGGTTAACCAGGTCAAGTAGATGATTGGGGGGAATTTTATATATATATATATATATATATATATATATATATATATATATATAGTCAAGTTGAAGTTTTGGGCAGATGTTACATAATTATTGGATCCCTAATACATTTTTAAGGTATTGTAGAAATC
>CM042166.1:81285481-81310481 GCA_023376005.1 Doryteuthis pealeii
AATCTTAAATGAAATCCATTAACAAGATGAAATAACTGTCATTTTATTCTTTACTTCCTCTTTTAACTAAATACTTAAATTAGAAAAAAATAACAATGAAAGACGAGAGTGATGGAAGAGTAAGTTTCAGTTGTTCCATTTTTTATTATACTCCCTCGGTTTCAAATCTTTTTATCTGTATTCTTATTTAGTTTCATTAGCCTTTCTAATTTAATATGATATTTTATTACATTAAAACTTAAATACTTGCACCCGGAGGGTGCATATATTTGCTAGTTCTAGTAATGACCACCTCAGTTATATTTTTGTTGTTGTTTTTATTTTTTGTTGTTTATTTTTACATCTTATTATAATGGAGATTGTGTGTATGTCTGTTTGTAACTGAAACTATATCACTTCTTAAGTCACAATTCCCTAAGTTATTTACATCACATTCTCCATGATTTTATTTTATTTAAAACTCAATTATTAATAAAATTGTTTTATATTATTAATACTGCTATCTACATGATAATAATATTCATTTGTACTTATTTATACAACAAAATAGTTGTTTACAGTGGGAACGAGAAGGCTAATTTGCATATTTGATATTAAAAAATTGATTTTAATAAATATGTGCTTGGTATTATTGATTTCTAATTGTTTGGTTTTATCTTAATCAATATAAACAAAAATCTCTTGAATAAAACTTAAAAGAAATCCATTAAAAAGAAGAAATAACTGTCATTTTATTCTTTACTTCCTAATTTAAGTAAGTAGTTAAATTAGGAAAATATAGCAATGAAAGACGGGAGTGATGGAAGAGTAAGTCTCAGTTGTTCTTTTTTTCAATCATACCTTCCTCTGTTTCAAATCTTTTTACCTGCATTCTCATTTAGTTTCATAAGCCTTTCTAATTTGATATAATATTTTATTACATTAAAACTTACATACTTGCACTCTGTTTCCACTCTTTTTATCTGTGTTCTTGTTTAGTTTCATTAGCCTTTATAATTTAATATAATATTTTATTACATTAAAACTTAAATACTTGCACTCTGTTTCCACTCTTTTTATCTGTGTTCTTGTTTAGTTTCATTAGCCTTTATAATTTAATATAATATTTTATTACATTAAAACTTAAATACTTGCACTCTGTTTCAAATCTTTTTATCTGTGTTCTTATTTAGTTTCATTAGCCTTTATAATTTAATATAATATTTTATTACATTAAAACTTAAATACTTGCACTCTGTTTCAAATCTTTTTATCTGTGTTCGTATTTAGTTTCATTAGCCTTTATATTTAATATAATATTTTATTACATTAAACTTAAATATGTGCACTCTGTTTCAAATCTTTTTCTCGTGTTCTTGTTTAGTTTCATTAGCCTTTCTAATTTGATATAATATTTTATTACATTAAAACTTACATACTTGTGGGTGCATATATTGGCTATTAATTTTTAAGTTAATTATAAGTTTACTTATACTTTTAAAAATTTATATTTTGATAAATAATTTGAGTTGGTGAGTTACTCGACCACATAGTGTTTATAAATGTACAATGAGCTACATGTTCTTACCTCGTCTTATGGTTGGATTGTTGTAGTGTACTTCGAGGAGGACATGCGAGGAATATTTGGCACCACCCACAGGATATCCAGCTTCCGATGGCAGATGAAGAGGCTACAAGATTGGGGAGAAAAAAATAGGGATATGTTAATAAATCCAACTTTTTTTAAACATAATTTCGTAGCCAAAAATGGAATTGTTAATATCTCATTTGTTGATTTTAATGGCAGGTCAACCCGCCTGGGTTATTCTAGGTCTATAGGCTACAGAATAACACCCAATGGACGTTTTTGTTTACATTTACGTGTAGTCTCTCTCTCTCTCTCTCTCTCTCTCTCTCTCTCTCTCTCTCTCTCTCTCTCTCTCTCTCTCTCTCTCTCTCTCTCTCTCTCTCAATATATATAGACCCATCTGATGAGACGAAAATTTGGGGAGCCGGTTTAAATCAACTTGGATTTATATGGGCCCCAATTTTGGTCGAAATAAATTTATTATGGAGTTACGGTGTTGAGTTCTTCCTTCCTTTATTGATAAATATTGCTCTGTATATAATCTAAAAGGTTATTTTACATTGAGCTCTCTTTAGTGATTTAAAGATTCACTGTATTACATACTGGATCATACAATAATAATACAGTGTATCTTAGAAATCACATATAGAATCATCCCTTACTGCCAAGTTTTGGATAAATCTCTTATATATATATATATATTAATTATTATATATTATATATATATATATAGAGAGAGAGAGAGAGAGAGAGAGAGAGAGAGAGAGAGATTCGTAATTTTTCCAAGATGAAATAAAGGAAAATAAAGTGATCAATTACAAATGTAAGAGCTAACCGTAAAATGTGTACTTGCAGACATATCAGAAGGATCAAATAGTATCCTGAAGAAGGCAAAGCCTGAAACCTTAGGTAGATGCTCACTAAAACCTTTGTATAAACAGTTATATTTAATATATATATATATATATATATATATATATATATATATATATATATATATAAAGGGCAGTTGGTGTCTATGTATGTATGTATGTATGTATACCTGAAGTCGACCTTGATAAAGTGCAGCATTGACGAGAAACCTGAGAGAACAAAGCTTTGGACCGTGGGCAGTGGAGAAAAACTTTGCTGGGAAGCACAAAGAAATTTGAGACCAATCGTAGGCAACATAAACGATTAAAGCGAGATGTTCACAAGGGAAACGTTAATAAAACAGACGACCAAGGGCTTCAAATCGGTCTACTATGTGAACAATCCGGAGGGCCGTGTCTGAGAAGATCTGGCCTGATGAGTCACCAAATTGTGCATCGCTGAAATGGACCAATAAAATACCCTGTGCTTCCTGGAATAACTTGTGAATGTGGGAAGATGTGCAAGACTTTAGCTGGGCTAAAAAGTCACATTCACACAGCTCAGCGTTGAACTCGTTGAACTTTTGTAGCTCATCGTTGTATTCTCTGAACTTCTTAACTTTAATTTATTTTTATTTATTTTTATTTTTTATTTATTTATTTTACTAGCAAATATATGCACCCTCCGGGTGCAAGTATTTAAGTTTTGATATAATAAAATATCATATTAAATTAGAAAGGCTAATGAAACTGACTAAGAATGCAGATAAAAAGATCTGCAACAGAGGGGGTATGGTTGCAAAATAGAACAATTTTGAAACTAACTATTCCATCATTTTCCATTACTCCCCTGTTTCATTGGTAAATTTTCATAATTTAACTATTTAGTTAAAATAGGAAGTAAAGGATAATATTACAGTTATTTCTTCTTGTAAATAAATTTCTTTTAAGATTTATCCACGAGATTTTTGTTTATATTTCTTAAGATAAAACCAAACAATTAGAAATCAATAATACCAAGCACATATTTATTAAAATAAAATTTTAAATATCAATATGCAAATTAGCCTTCTCATTCAAACTGTAAACCGCTATTTGTTGTATTATAAAATCAATTGATGTTATTAGTACGTAGATATGATCAACAGTATTAATAATGTAAAACAATTTTTATTAATAAATGAAGGTTTAAAAGAATGAAATCATGGAGAATTTGACGTAAATAATTAAGGGACTTGAGTAGTAATATAGTTTCGGTTACAGACAGAAAAACACACAATCTCCATTATAATAAGATATCAAACCATGGTAATACTCGAACACGAGTTTGCTGCCATCATATATATATGATCTTCGCCCGTTGAGCGAATTGGGCATTTTAGCCCAGCAAAATGTTATTGAACCTCACAGAATAACTATGGAAGACCAGTAAATCTTTATCAACCCTTTTCTTACACTCTGTTTTGTTCATGGAACCGCTGAACTTGCACAAAGGTGTCAAAATTAGGGTGACCCAGAAAAAACAGAACCCAAATTATTTAAATATTTTCCCATTAAACTAACCTTAAACCCCAACCTCAACCCTAACCCTAACCCCTGAGCCTAAGCCTAACTCCTAACCCTAACCCTAAACCCTCTAGTTAAAATTAACAGTTTTATTACAAAATTAGTGGGTTCTGTTTTTTCTGGGTCGCCGGTATACAGGATGACCCAGAAAAAACAGAACCCAAATTATTTATTCATTTTCCCATTAAACTAACCTTAAACCCCAACCCCACACCCTACACCCTAACCCCTAGACCCCCATAGTTAAAATTAACAGTTTTATTACAAAATTTGTGGGTTCTGTTTTTTCTGTGTCATACTAATTTTGACACCTTTGTGCAAGTTCAGCCCATGGAAGATACTGTGTATTTTATTTGTTTGGGAGATGTTTATCCTATCCATATATTCAACATTAAGGAAGCGCGTAGTGTAATGGTTAAATCATGGGAAATGGACTCGTCCCCCGAGTTCAAATCCTGGATGTGGTAATTGCATTTCACTTAGCGCTAATACTCTTGGGAAAGGTATGAATCATACTCTCCCTCCAGCTATGGATAAATAGTAGGACAGACTGGGATCTTTAACCTTGGTCAGGCAACCGGTCTAGGAGAAGGAAAACTCTGAATTCAAACCTGTTGAACTCCGCTTAAGAAATTGACCTTGTGTCACATCCTGCTTGTGCGGAGGGGTTGGTAAATATATATAGATTGTGATCTAACAGCATCTAAATATCTATACAACCATCAGGCGTTGCTCGGTGGTATAATGGTTACCGTTGAAATGGACAAGACGAGATGAGTTCAAATCCTGGACAATACCTTTTTCTTTCTTTTTTGTTATTTTGTTATTTAAAAATAATAATAGATAGAATAATGTACACATGGATAAACTCCAGACCGAAACACGTGTAAGTTAAATTAATTAAAAATAATCCTGTTTTATCCATTCAATACTTTCGTTCCTAGCTAGTAATGAATAGTAGGGCAAACTGGGCTCTTTAAACTTGGTTAGGCAACCGGTCTAGGAGAAGGAAAACTCTGAATTCAAACCTGTTGATCTCCGCTTAAGAAATTGACCTTGTGTCACATCCTGTTCGTGCGGAGGGGTTGGTAAATATATATATATTCAACATTCGTATGTACATTTGATAACGTGATTTCGTTGTCTGTTTTTACTTACCAAATATTCAATGTTAGGTTATCTATAGATGCCTTAATGCGTTATAAGAGCTTAGTTTTGGTTTCAGATTAACACCCACTAATTCTTATAAAGTCTAGGACTCTTGGCAGATACATTTTTGCCAGAGATTTCTTAGCACTCGTCGTTTCGCACCCTTTTCTCTAACCCTAATTTTTTATTAAACAAAAAACTAAAAAAAAACTTTAAAATACTGAGTATCTAAACGTGATATTTATTTGAATTACACAAATATGTCTATGTCCGTCATTGGGTGACCTTTTGGTATAACCAAGCGCATTATAAGAAAGTGGTGTTAGCTACAGAGTTAACACTGCCATAATTCTTGTAAGGGCTTAGTGTTGGTTTTAAACTAACACCCACTAATTCTTATACAACCAAGGACTTTTGGCAGCTACATTTTCGCCAGAGATTTCTTAACACTCGTCGTTTCGCGCCCTTTTCTCTAACCATAATATTCATATTTTTTATTAAACAAAAAATAAAAAATAAAAAACCCAAAATACTGAGTATTTAAACGTGATATTTATTTGAATTACACAATTTTAATGAGAGATTAATTCAATATAAATTTTAACTCATGAAACGAAAGTCGTTCTTTTTGCTTCTGTGTGTGGCGCAAAAAAAAATGTCCTTTTGTAAGAAAATAAAAAAAGAAACGTTCTAAAATATCCGGCGCCTAAGTGTCCGGCGCCAAAGTATCCGATGCCGAAAATGGTTAGTACTTGAGAGTTAATTTAGTAAACTGATGGTCTCTTATTTCGAAGTGTAAATATCAAATTTCTACATTAGTAAAATACTGACACAATATCCTCCATAAACGATGGGTTGATTCAAATGTGAATCAGTACTTTTGCTTGTCTGTCATTTCTAGATCTGTGCTTTTCAATCTTTTTGGAGTCAGGACTTCTTTCTATTCCGGGTTGGTTGGTTGGTTGGTTGGATTTTTATTTTAGTATTCAATTTATAGTCAACATCCTGGACGAAACTCTTATCATTTCACATAGTGCTAATACCCTTGGGAACGGTTTGCATCCAACTACTCTCCCTCGAACTATGGGTAAATAGTAAGGCAGACTGGACTCTTTAACCGTGGCTAGGTAAGCGGTCTACTTTTGCTTGTCTGTCATTTCTAGATCTGTGCTTTTCAATCTTTTTGGAGCCGGACTTCTTCTATTCCGGGTTGGTTATCTAACCCATAAATGGAACCCTAACAGATACTACAGTTCGAGATACGCCTGACTAATCAGCACAGGGCAGTGTCGTCAGTTATGTTATTAACTGGTTTCATGGGGGGGTTTCGGGTCTTCCAACATAATACCCCCTCTCAGCCAGTCAGACCTCGTTAGAGATGATCAAACTAACTCGCTGCCTACTACTCCGAGTCAGAGTGGTACTGGGAGTAATGGCGATGAAGGTGTACTTCACATTCCCCGGCGCCCTTTTTGAAAATTTGGTACCTAATGAATCCGACTTGAGAAATATGTTTAAAAAATGTTGAATGTCTAAGACATGAATTTATTTCATCTCCCAGATTTCGATGAATAAACAAGTTCCTCTTTCCCCCCCCCCCAGGGTTTTCAAGATTTTAAAAAGCAGGGGTAAATGGCATCTCTAAAAATCAGAGGCGACATTTATGAAAGAAAAAAAAGTTTCTTCCAAGTAAGGCAAGAATTTTTGAATCATTTTTTTCTTTCTTTCATTTTAACTTCCTCTCCACCCCACCCCCCTTCCACCCTCCTCTCTCTCTCTCTCTCTCTCTCTCTCTCTCTCTCTCTCTCTCTCTCTCTCTCTCTCTCTTTCTTTCTTTCTTTCTTTCTCTCTCTTCCTCTCTCTCTCTTTTTTCTCTCTCTCCTCTCTATATATATATATATATATATCATTCTGTTCATATGTATCTATTTCAGTTTGATCATCTCTCCTCTCTCTCTCTCTCTCTCTCTCTCTCTCTCTCTCTCTCTCTCTGTCTTCTTTTTTCACTTGCTTTTTCTTTTTTTTTTTCTTTCTTTCTTTCTTTCTCGTGTATTTTCTTTTTATGCCCCAAGCTCTTTCTATCTTTCTCCTCTGATTAAATTCCACCTATATACACACACACACACACACACACACACATATATATATATATATATATATATATATATATATATATATATCTTTCGCATGCATTTTCTTATTTAGCCTTAAGTTATTGTCGTAAGAAAAAATGCACACTGTTGAAGTGTCAAATTAAATATTTATTTAAGATGTATAAAAAAAAAATTACAAAAGCAGGCAGGATTTTTTTTTCTTTTTCTAATTTTTAATTCATAATAAATTTTCCAAATCTTTGTGAATAAAGTCAGTCATTTAGACAATGTCATTAGATATGCACAGTGCGTGTGGGTGGGGGTGGGGTGGAGTGGGGTACGTACACCCTACCCACCCACCCACACACCCACATATGTTTAAGCTTCTATAAATTTGTGTGATTTTCATTGACATTTACATATTTAATATTTTCTTAAATGTCATCTGACTCTAGTACGATTGTTAAATGCTCTATTGAGACTCCCGCATATGTACCCATATACATACATGTACATGAATGCACACAGACATATACATATATTAATATTACTAGCAACAGAAAACACACCCCGGGCGTCGTAAAAATTATTTTTTGAAAGACTTTTTGAAAGACATTGTCTGAGAGGGTGGGAGTTAAAAATTCAATGTCAGAGGGTTTGTATCATAAGTAAGACAATCTTCATATTTATTAAAGGAGTAAAAAAAAAAAAAGATAACAATTTGAAATGAAAACTGAGCCCCGTCCCTCTCAAATAAAATGTTGTGTGCATGTAATAATCAAACAATTATTTTGAATATTTTCTTCTCGTCAATTTTCCACAAAATCGTAGGTATTTATTTATTTGTAAACTTTTTAGTTAACTTCTTGTTACTGTAAAAAAAAGGACGAGAGTAAAAAAAACAATTTTTAAAATTGCTTAACCAAATTTTGGGTGTATATAGCATAAGAATATTGTGACATAAGCTGTGACGTAGATCTGTGACGTAGTTTTTGTTACAGACAGAAATACAGACAATCTCCATTATTAATAGATTATTTTTCACTCCTTTTTGAGCATTATAATCCATAATAAAAAAGTCCACAGCACAATTGAAGAAAGATGGAAAGTTTCCATCTTTCTTCAATTGTGCTGTGGACTTTTAACTTACTTTTTGTAGATGGAATATATCACGAACATTTTTGATACTTATTATACACTTTTTTTAAATATATTTTTGCATCAAACTCATTTGAGTTTTTATTATGGATTATAATGCTTCTGATTTTTTTAAATAAAATTTATTTTATTTTTAACACAGAATACGCATTTTTTTTAAAATTCCAGCATCGAACACCAGCGTTCGTTTGTACCTCTCCTTCTAACGGTTATTTATTCCGTCTTTCCTTCATATGTTGCTCTTGATGAAGACCGCTTTATTAAAAGGTCGAAACAGATTCTGTCAGCATACTAATAACATCACTTGTTTTTTCTAAAAATGTTAGATTCATACCGTCGGATTAACTTCCATTTACTTCATATATATATATATATATATATATATTATTATATATATTATATAATATATATATATATTATTTAAATGCATTATGTATTAAATTCTTTTTTTTGGGTGGGGGGTTATATATATTATATATATATATTAGATTATATACATTTTAAAAACGAATGGCTTCAAATTTCCTACTGCAGTTTCTCACCGAAGCACGAAACTTCAGGGTATTTTTGTCTCATATGTATGTAGCATGCCCACTATTGAAAATGGTTACAACCTAGTTATAGATACAGGCCGAAGGTAGGACAAAGAATACCCTGAAGATTCGCTCTACGGCGAGAAACTGCAGTCGGAAATGTTAAGCCATTCGTTATTAAAACCTATATATAGCTCTTTTTATTGAGCACTTTGAAATCGTTTTTTTAATCCAGAAGTAAATATATTTGTTTGCTTGGTGGATTTAAAAGTAACTGTGAGATATATATATATATATATATATATATATATATATATATATATATCACAGTTACTAAATACCTTCTACCTTCGCTGCCTTAGACGTGTACTGGGCATCACCTGGAGGGACAGGATCACTAACACAGCAGTCCTAGAGAGAGCTCAACTCCCCAGCCTGTACTCTCTACTGAGACAACGCCATCTCCGATGGTTGGGTCATGTACGTCGGATGGATGATGGACGAATCCCGAAAGACATCCTGTATGGAGAGCTAACATCTGGTAAAAGACAGATTGGTCGCCCCCTACTGCGATTCAAAGATGTCTGCAAAAATGATCTCAGGTGCTTTGGCATTGTCCCTTCCAGCTGGGAAAATTTGGCTCAAGACCGCCCTCGGAGGCGGCAGAATCTCCACAGAGGACTGTACATGTCAGAAGTCACCCTGATACAACATCATGAAGCTAAGAGGTCCATAAGAAAGCAACGGCAACAAAGCATCGGAACATCATCATCTACAGGGACAACCTATAAATGCAAAATCTGTGGTCGAGAATGTTTCTCAAACATAGGACTTCATAGTCACCGGAGGCGCTGCAACTTCAGGGGCACACAAAAACTTTTATCATAGTCTTTCGAGACTGAATTGCCAATGATGATGATGATGAATGATGATGATGATGATATATATATATATATATATATATATATATATATATATATATATATTATGAGAAATTATCTGTGTGAATTTTTGATAATGTGACTCAAAGTGGCATGATTAATAAATTTAGAATAGATCGAAAAATATTTGCATATGGCTTTTGTAGGTTGACAAAACATTTAGATCATAAGTTCTAAATCTGGAATCCCAGAATAACGATTCTGTGTGTTTGTCTTTCGTAACCCAACGATGGGTTTTGGGTGCATTCAACTGAGGTGGGCGGTGACAGTCGACAGTGTCCCACGGTTTACGTTTATTTGGCTCAACAAAAATAAATAAAAAATGCTTTTTTTCTTGCCCCCTTAAATGTTTAGTTCTTTTTCAGTTTTTGGCGATAAAATTGGGATTTCCATAATCAGGTCGGTCAAAGATAAACTGAGTAAGCTTTTTGCATATATACGTTGTGTGTGTGTCTGTGTGTGTGTGTGTGTGTGTGTGTGTTGTGTGTGCGTGTGTGGTTGTATAACTGTTAGTGTGTGTGTAACTGTTAGTGTGTGTGTAACTGTGTGTATGCGCGTGCGCGTATGTGTATGTGCGTGTGAGATTGAGATTGTGATTGTGTGTATGTGTGCGTGTGTGTGTGTAACTGTTAGTGTGTGTATGTGTGTGATTGTGAGCATGTGTGCGTGTGCGCGTAACTGTTAGTGCGTGTGATTGTGTGTGTGTGATTGTGTGTGTGTGATTGTGTGTGTATGTGTGTGTGAGATTGTTATTGTGTGCGTTTTTATGTGTGTGTGTGTGCGTTTGTGTTTGATTGTATGTGTGTCACTGAGTTTTTGAGTGTGTGATTGTGTGTGTGTGACAGTGAGTGCGTGATTGTATGTGTGTGTATGTGTGTATGTGTGCGTGTGTGTGTGAGAGAGAGAGAGAGAGAGAGAGAGAGAGAGAGAGAGAGAAGGTTTTGGCCGGTGGGTTGGATTTTACGGCATCTCAACCATTGTTGGATTATTTTATGCCGTAGAATTTGTTTTATTCATTCTAGATGGGTATTCAACATTTTTTAAAACTCTTTTTTCTATTCCACCCATACAGGGTACCCTAACAGGTACTACCACTCCTGTTACGTACTGACGTTTTCACAGTACGAAATCGATATAATATTGTATACCATTTTTTTACTTTTTTACTTCTAGTCGTCTTCTCTTCTGGTCGGCTTTGCTATTCTGATCGTCTATCTTGGTCTGGTCTAGCGTCTGGTGTTGACTTGGTATATCTTCTAAGGTCTGGTCTGGTCTTCTATGCTAGGGATTTCTCGTTATCAGAAGCCCTGTGTCATTGTTAGTTTTTAGGTAATAAACACAAGACTTCGATTTACGTTGATGTTACTTTATTTGTAAATCCCCAAACCAGACATAACATAGCGCGCGTATGCAGAATTACAGTTTTAGTCAGAGCGTCATGGCCGACTGCTCTGTCTGACGTCTAAGTGCCAACTGGGGACTCTGAAAAAGGTCCCACGTGACTTCACATATTTTGGCGGGCTTCTGTAATTTTCCATAGAAGGACCCGGCCATGGTATGAAAGGGTTCATCCCCTCAGAATTACAGATTGACAATAATCTTATGCAACCGCATAGATTATGTAACACTCCGGGCCAGAGCATATATGTGCTATGTTTGGCTTTATTGAGAGTTGAACCGGGGAACTTTTTTCTCGAATTTGGGAGCTTTCGTGTCGGAATCTAGGGTCTTTATGGAACTTTGAACTCAACCCTTTATCAACACCAATGGTATATATATATATATATATATATATATATATATATATATATATATTCCCTAATAGATTAGATGAACGTTTCGATTGGAAGTTTTGTGGAGGCTCCTGATTCTGATATGAAGGCCCTCGAGTTCGACAAGAAACCTCTGAAGAAGGCAGGAGGGCACATAGTCTGAAACGTTGTGTATATAATAATAAAGATGAGGACAACGTCTTACATAATTGATGGGTAACGTATTAATCATGGACGGTAAGTGCAGTGTAGATATAAAAACAACGGTTAGTGGAAAGATACAGAGAATGTGAGTGGTACTTTCTGACCCTGTGTTGACCAACTCTTCCGGTTCACCAACGTGAGCCGCGTGAAAAGAGTGTTGAAAAATCAGTATTTGGCTGGGCGGACCGTAATGACCATGGTCCGTTCAATTAGCCAAATTCTCACACGCGTGTTAGTGATCTGGGATCTTAAGCATATAAAATTAAGCCCAAAACAAAGCAAAGTCTTGTGTTGTTACTAAGAACAGAAAACAACACAAGTACTGAGACAGACTGCAATGGTAGCTTTTGTTCAATTAGCCAAATTCTCACACGCGTGTTAGTGATCTGGGATCTTAAACATATAAATTAGCTCAAAACAAAGCAAAGTCTTGTGTTGTTACTAAGAACAAACAAACAACACAAGTACTGAGACAGACTGCAATGGTAGCTCTTGTTCAATTAGCCAAATTCTCACACGCGTGTTAGTGATCTGGGATCTTAAGCATATAAAATTAAGCCCAAAACAAAGCAAAGTCTTGTGTTGTTACTAAGAACAAACAAACAACACAAGTACTGAGACTGACTGCAATGTCAGCTCTTGTTCAATTAGCCAAATTCTCACACGCGTGTTAGTGATCTGGGATCTTAAGCATATAAAATTAGCTCAAAACAAAGCAAAGTCTTGTGTTGTTACTAAGAACAAACAAACAACACAAGTACAGAAGATCCAGTTAAGGTGAAGAAACATCTAACAGAAACAAAGATAGACAGATTCAGCCCAAGCTAAGATGGAAGACAGCAGTATAGAAGAAACAGAAGCTAAGTATTCAAGTAAAAAAAGACAAGTGTGCGGGTATACAGGTATACTCTACTGAGCAAGATAACCAGGCGTCGATTTTGAAGATGGTATGTAACAAACAGTCTGAAAAATCTAAATAATATAAATTATCAAGCCTCATCAAAAAAATGACAAGAAACACCTGAAGAAGGCCTGAGAGCACAACGGCCGAAATGTAGTGTATATAACTATAAATATGAGTACTACAGTCCGAAAAATCTGAAATACAAATTATAAAGCATCATCTCTAAAATAACTAGAAACTACTGAAGAAGTCCGGAGAGCACATCGGCCGAAATGTTGTGTGTGGGTCAAATGTGTTGATGTGTATCAGAGGGAATTTGATAGTCGGGATGGATCAGTGAAAGGAGAAGTAGGTCATTTGGTAGTGAGGTAGGTAGGTCATCAAGATCTCACACTACCAAATGACCTACTTCTTTAACCCCGAAGATCAAATTTCCTCTTAAATGTTGTGTATATAACAATAAAGATGAGGACAACAGTCTGAAAAATCTAAATAATACAAATTATGAAGCCTCATCTCAAAAATTCAGACAAAGAAAGAAAATTAGTATTATTAGTGTTATTCGGACTATTGTCCCCATCTTCATTGTTATTTGTACAACGTTTCGGCCGATATACCCTACGGCCTTCTTCAGGTATTTCTTGTCGGACTCGGGAACCTTCTTTTCGAACTCGGGAACTTCCCGAGTTCGAAAAGAAGGTTCTCGAGTCCGACAAGAAATACCTGAAGAAGGCCGGAGGGTATATCGGCCGAAACGTTGTACAAATAACAATGAAGATGGGGACAATAGTCCGAATAACACTAATAATACTAATCTTCAAGTCTCATCTCAAACATTCAGAGAAAAAGAAAGAAAATATTAAAAAACTTACGGCAGCTCCCATTGCCCAAGCTCCGATGACTTTTCGACAAACCTCAAGACCCTTCGGTTTCCCTTCTGCCAAACCAGGGCCATTATAATAAGGGATGTTTTCATTTGGGCCCACTTCACAATGGAAGACTTCGATGTGGTGCACAATATCTTCATTACCTTTATTGATGTAACCTTCAAACTGACAAAACGAAAAGAAAATAGATTCATGAAGATGTGAATAGGGAATAAACATAAATAAAAAATAAAAAGGGAAATAGATATGAAGATGATTTATTAATACAAGCAACAGAAAACACCCTCCGGGCGTCGTAAAAATTATTTTTTGAAAAGACATTGCCTAAGAGGGTGGGAGTTAAAAATTCAATGTCAGAGGGTTTGTATCATAAGTAAGCCAAATCCTCATATTTATTAAAGGAGTAAAAAAAAAAGAATAAAACAATTTGAAATGAAAACTGAGCCCCGTCCCTCTCAAATAAAATGTTGCGTGCATGTAATAATCAAACAATTATTTTGAATATTTTCCACATCAATTTTCCACAAAATCGTAGGTATTTATTTATTTGTAAACTTTTTAGTTAACTTCTTGTTACTGTAAAAAAAAAAATTTAAAAACGAACAAAAACGAGAGTAAAAAACAATTTTTTAAAATTGCTTACTCAAATTTTGGGTGTATATAGCATAAGAATATTGTGACGTAAGCTGCGACGTAGAGCTATGACGTAGTTTTTGTTACAGACAGAAATACAGACAATCTCCATTATTAATAGACTAGCAAATATATGCACCCTCCAGGTGCAAGTATTTAAGTTTTAATGTAATGAAATATCGTATTAAATTAGAAAGTCTAATAAGAATGCAGATAAAAAGATTTGAAACAGAGTGGGGTTATAATAGAAAAATAGAAATGAAACTTACTCTTCCATCACTGCCGTCTTTCATTGCTGAATTTTACTTATTTAACTATTTAGTTAAATTAGGAAATAAAGAATAAAATTACACTTATTTTTTCTTGTTAATGGATTTCATTTAAGATTCATTGGAGAGATTTGTGCTTATATTCATTAAAATAAAACCAAACAGTTAGAAATCAATAATACTAAGCACATATTTAATAAAATCACATTTTTAATATCAATATGCAAATTAGCCTTCCCGTTCACACTGCAAACCGCTATTTTTTGTATATATAAATACATGTTATATATAAATGCATGTTATTAGTATGTTGATATGGTCAACAGTGGCTTCGGCCTCTGGAACATTGATATAATTAACGGCGTCGATCCCAGGGGGACATCCCCCAAGGCAACACCTTCCCCCATGATTTAAAGGGGCAGGGCTGGGTTTATTGCCCAGCGCCTGAGGCGCCCCCTTGAGGGGGAATGCCGACGGGATCGACGCAATTTTTCACCTGCCACCCCATGAGTCTCGGCTTGTGGGTGGTCCCACATAAATAGGGCCTTGTGCCTGACCCGTACAAGTGGGGTACGTGGAAAATATCATGTAGATATGGACAACACTAATAAAAAGGTGAAGCAATTTTATTAATAATTGAGGTTTAAATATAAATAAAATCATGAAGAATGTGAAGTAAATAACTATGTTAATTGTGACTCGATTAGTAATATAGTTTCGGTTACAGACAGAAATACAGACAATCTCCATTATAATAAGATTTGAAAATTAGTCGAATTTTTTAAACATATATGTAATCAGGATATTACAATTATAACTTAACTTACCTGTATTATGTGGTGTTTATCCGGCATGGCTGGGAGTTTTGTTGTATACCACCAATATGTCGTTTCCTTTGATGGAACCGTCACCTAAAAGGAGGAAAATATTGAAAATTTAAAGAACAATCTTTGAGAATTTGTTGAATAAAAAAAATTCTGTGTTGAGGGGGGGGGTCCACAATCAAGTCCGCCGCAAACTGGTTAAGTTCATCACTGTTCTTTTGTCTTTTTCTCACTAGTTTCAACTAAACGTCTTACATCGTTTAGTCTCTGCTGGTGCGCTCGCCGCCGCTCTGATTCTGTCATTCTCCTTAGATTCCAGCTACTTATGGAAGTAGCCTCCCAATATCCGGGCACCTGAACCGAACCTCGCGTCCGTGCAACGCCCAAGTCTCTCTTCGTTGCATTCGGGAGGACGCGGGTAGGTCCCCAACATCCGGGCACCCGAGTCGAACCTCGCGTCCGTGCAGCGCCTGAGTCTTACTTTGTTGCATTCGAATTGCTTAAAAAATAAACAACAAAAACCCAAATTAACCCAAATTACTATACATTTAATGTTGAAAAATATTTTAAAACTAAGTTTAATTGAAATTATACATTGCAATACTAACACAAACAACTGTCTCAATAGTAGATTCAATAATTAATTTCAATGGTTAATTAAATGTATAGTAATTTGGGTTTTTTGTTGTCTATTTTTTTTAAGCAATACGTAATTAAAAACAACCTTAATCCCCTAAAACCATAACCCAATTCGCAAAATGTTAATTCATAGACTGTAGTTAAACTGTCATTGGGGACCACCAAAAAACTTTCCGTTTTAATTTTCCGACCTAAATCAGAAGTCAGCCTTTTTTTATTGCACCTCACAGTTCCTGTGGATATAGTCATTTACTAAGCTTAGCTTAGATGTGGCACAAGGCCAGAAGTATATTAAATTAGAAAGGCCAATGAAACTAAATAAGAATGCAGATAAAAAGATTTGAAACAGAGGGGGGTATAATCGAAAAATAGAACAACTGAAACTTACTCTTCCATCACTCTCGTCTTTCATTACTAGATTTACTTAATTTAACTATTTAATTAAAAGAGGAAGTAAAGAAAAAATTACAGTTATTTCTTCTTGTTAATGGATTTCTTTTAAGATTTATCAACGAGATTTTTGTTTATATTTCTTAAGATAAAACCAAACAATTAGAAATCAATTATACCAAACACATATTCATTACAATCAAATCTTTGATATCAATATGCAAATTAGCCTTCCCGTTCATACAGTAAACCGCTATTTTGTTGTATATGTAAATACAATTGCATGTTATTAGTATGTAGATCTGGCCAACGCCAGGGCTCCAGTGGCTTCGGCTCTGGATCTTTACAAGTTAATAGCATCGATCCCAGGGGGCTATCCCCCCAGGCAACACCTGCCCCCTTGATTTAAAGGGGCAGGGCTGGGTTTATTGCCCAGCGCCTGAGGCGCCCCCCTTGAGGGGGAATGCCGACGGAATCGACGCAATTTTTCACCTGCCACTCCATGAGCTTCGGCTTGTGGGTGGTCCCACGTTAATAGGGACTTTGTGCCTGACCCGTACAAGTGGGGTACGCGGTAAATATCATGTAGATCTGGCCAACGCCAGGGCTCCAGTGGCTTCGGCTCTGGATCTTTACAAGTTAATAGCATCGATCCCAGGGGGCTATCCCCCCAGGCAACACCTGCCCCCTTGGGCTGCGTTTATTGCCCAGCGCCTGAGGCGCCCCCTTGAGGGGGAATGCCGACGGGATCGACGCAATTTTTCATATGCCACCCATGAGCTTCGGTTTGTGGGTGGTCCCACGTTAATAGGGCCTTGTGCCTGACCCGTACAAGTGGGGTACGAGGTAAATACAATGTAGATATGGCCAACAGTATTCATAATGTAAAACAATTTTATCAATAATTGATGTTTAGATAAAAAATTAAATCATGGAGAATTTGACGTCAATAACTAAAGGAATTGTGTGATGATTAGTGATATAGTTTCGGTTACAGACAGAATACTCACAATCATTGGGTACCACCAAAAAACTTTCCGTTTTAATTTTCCGACCTAAATCAGAAGTCAGCCTAATAATCTTTTTCTAGATTGGTTTCATGTTGGTTGTATAGGATTTAATTCAAACTCGTGATCTACACATAAAGATATTCCACTGACCTTTGGGGCGACGATTGTAAATGTCCACGTGTCTTTCGGGTGTACCGGGGTTGGAAGATCCGGTTTGAGAAGCAAGATTCGTTGCAGATTTGGCGATAACACAGATACATTCTTCTCTTCCGGAAATTCAAATTGACCATTGCCAATGAAGTATGTTATGTGAGTGGTTCCATTCTGAAAAATACAAAGACAACAAGAATTCAATTTTATTAAGCACAATATGCCAAATCTATTGATAATAGAGATTTGGTCTCTATTTGTCTGTAATTGAAACAATGTCACTGATTACGTCACAGTCATTTCAAGAATTAAGTAAGTTTAGCAATGATTTGGTTTTGTTTTGTTTTACGGCATATCAACCTCGGTGGGTCATTTAATGCCGATAAAGTTTTGAAATAAATCAATTCTTAATGGATAATACAATTTTGTTTATCAACTCATGTTTTTCTATTTAACCCATAGATGGGGTTTATCAATGAGTATTTAATTTATAGTCAGTATCATTACAACATAAACTATTGAAATTCTATGAAAAATCAATTGCTTGCCGAATTGTCTAACTCAGTCGGTAGAGCGTTGGGCTAGAAACCACAAGGTTCCTAGCTGACCAGCTCCACTACTAGACGACCTGACGACTTTTATGACGCTGTGACCACGCTACACATCTTTCAGTGCTAATAATTCTGGACAGACTGGTAGGAGTTGGGTATGATAAGAATGATATCTTCATAATGGCCCTAAGGGAGATTTCTGAAATAGCTGTGTCTGTGCCGTACTAAATCAACTGCAGTATGCATTTGTTACATTGAATGTGAAAGCAATTCCTAAAAACAAAATTCTTCGATAAATAATAAAAAAAATAAGTTATCTTTCGAACTATAGTTGAATTGATACGTATCTGAAATATACTTTTTCCTTTAGCAGATCGTGCACAGAGAATGGATGCCTTTTCGAGGGAGGTGATTTTCTTTCCACTTTTGCTTCAAAATCATTCGCATGTCTCCGGAATAATTTTAAAATTCTAAAAACAAAAGTTCAAATCTTCAAACCCCTGTATTTACCTTTCCCAAGGGTATTTCGCCCTGTCGACTGGGGCATGAGAATACACTGACTGCATCTCTACAGAGGGGTAAGACTCTCCCAATGGGGCTACTTGTTGACCGTGGGTAATGAATCGTGATGCTTAAGGATGGAACCATGGTGGATGAGCAGTCCATGACATGCAACACTCCACTTTATTTCTTACTAAGGCTAGACAGGCGGGTGGAGAAGCCCACCTCCGATCAATCGGCTGGCTATGTCAAGCCCTAGCACCTATATGATTTTCCCAACCCTATTGCCCTTATGGCAACCCCCAACCCTTTTAATCATATGGGTGCTAGAAGACGATGGCTGAGGGTCTTCATGTCCTGGGAATGACGTTAAACTTTATCTAATGGTGAGGCTCCAGTTCTGGAGGTTTAGGGAATGTGGAGCACCCCTTCATCACCATTATTCCCATGTCCACTATGACCCGGAGTGGTAGTACCTGTTAGGGTCCCATCTATGGGTTGAATAGTAAAATGTGTTAATAAAATAATTGAGTATTCATTAAGAATGAACTTATTTCAAACCTTTGTCGGCATTAAATGACCCACCGAGGTTGATATGCCGTAAACCAAACCAAAGCCAAGGGTTTTAGCGCTATGAGAAATGCAAAGATACTCGTCTCACCGTGTCCATTTTCTACAACAGTAACCGTTACACCACGCGCCTCCATTTTGTTATAGAAATTCATAAGAAATATTTGATAGTAGAAATTTTTGTTACGATGCAATAGATATGTCCAGAAGAAGAAGAAGGAGAAAGGATGATATAGATAAAAACCCACCGAAATATACGTCACAGCGAGTTTTATGATTCGCCTTTTCCCCGCGCTGAAGGTTCGAATATTGCCTCTCGTTTCTTTTTGGTGTGAGTTCGGTTGATGTCGCCTTTTGTCAGATTTTTATGAAGGGGTCTTTCTCTTTGAGATTTTCTCTCGAAACTTTTGCTTCGTTGACTCCAAGAAAAAATGACTATTGCAAATTTTGAGCGGGGAAATCCTTGGCTTGTTTGTAGATCCCGGTGGGGAAAATCGGTAATTTATGAGGAAGTGCGTCCCGGTCTCCTGCCTCAAAAATTGCTACCCGGTGACTATTAAAATAACGACCCAGCTCAGTCTATTCAAAACTATCCATCTTCATATCTATCCATCTATCTCAATTTGTTCATATTTATCTATATTACTTTAAATACTAAGATTTTTTTTTATTCATGTTTGTTTAATGATGCGACCCCCCCCCCAATACATTTACTTTTCGAAAATATCTATCTCCATTTGTTCATATCTATCTATATAATTTTGCTAAACAAATCGAGAAATACATATATATATATATATATATATATATATATATATATATAGTTCTCGATTTGTTTAGCCTTACATTTGAATAGGTATGCCCGCCTAATTCATTAATTATGAATTAATTAATTTTCAAAATTAGGTACGACTTCAATTAAGCACATATTCTCCCAAAAATTGTCGGCTAAAAAAGCCATATCATAACACATTGTTTGTTTGTTTATTTCTCATACTGTCGTGTAGCAAAGTCACCATAAGTGGAATATAACCTACTTCTAAACAAACTAAAAATCTGGGGGAAACAGCTGGTGTAATGGTTAGAGTCCCCGCCTGTCAGCTTGACAGTCAGGGTTCGAATCACGCACAAAGCGGTCTTCCTGTCTGTAGCTCTGCTGATGAGGCCTAATAGGCCGAAATGTACATACAGAGATTGATTTTTCTCGATTTGTTTAGCCTTACATTTGAATAGGTATGCCCGCCTAATTCATTAATTATGAATTAATTAATTTTCAAAATTAGGTACGATTTCAATTAAGCACATATCCCCCCCACCAAAAAAAAAATATATTGAACAAAACAGGCTTATCCGACATTATACATAGCACACGTAAACGTAAACAAACAAGTGACACGTGAATACAGTTAATCAAACGCATACATTTGACCATACCACCTGGACCCTAACGAAGCGACTAGAATGCTGCAGGTGATCATGAACAAGACGTGGAAACAGCATCCTACGAGAAAACAGCTGTACGGCCACCTACCACATATCACCCAAACCATACGAGTAAGACGGACAAGACACGCGGGACACTGCTGGAGAAGCAAGGACGAACTCATAAGTGACGTCCTCCAGTGCAAGCCAGCACATGGGCACGCCAGTGTGGGCCGACCAGCAAAGACGTACATTGATCAGCACTGTGCGGATA
Organism: Doryteuthis pealeii; assembly: GCA_023376005.1. Classification (NCBI taxonomy): domain Eukaryota; kingdom Metazoa; phylum Mollusca; class Cephalopoda; order Myopsida; family Loliginidae; genus Doryteuthis; species Doryteuthis pealeii. Next base: position 81,306,340 of record CM042166.1, read on the forward strand.
CAGGATGCTGCATAGAGGACCTCCCGAGAATGATGAGCGATAGAGACGGATGGAGAGAGATTGTCATGGATATCCGCGCTGAAAGCGCGACATGATGATGATGATGATGTATCATTTTCAAAAACATTTTTCGTTGACTGATGATTGCTCAGCTTTAAAAAAAAAATTAATCATACACAGCAATATATTGAGTAGTCAGTTTGATTCTCACTAGGTGCTCTATACTTATAACTTTGAGGCCAAAGTTCTGCTCAAAAGTTAGGCAACAATGAGCTTTCTCAGTATTTAAATGGGTGACCAATTAATAATAGCAGATACTGTAAGCAACAAGGCCTCTTTGCCAGACTAAACAAAATTTTGTAAATTGCAAACATAAATCTGCAAAATTATGTGCTCATGAGTTTGGTTTGGTTTGTTTTGTTTTACGGCATATCAACCTCAGTGGGTCATTTAATGCCGATAAAGTTTTGAAATAAATCAATTCTTAATGGATAAAATAATTCTTTTATAAATACATTTTTCTATTCAACCCATAGATGGGACCCTAACAGGTACTACCACTCCGGGTCACAGTGGACCAGGGAGCAATGGTGATGAAGGGGTACTCCACATTCCCTAAACCTCCAGAACTGGAACCTCACCAGCAGATAGAGTTTAACGTCATTCCCAGGACATGTAGACCCTCAGCCACCGCCTTCTAGCACCCATATGATAAAAAGGGGTTGGGGCTTGCCATGAGGGCAATAGGGTTGGGAAAATCATATAGGTGCTAGGGCTTGACGTGACCAGCCGATTGATCGGAGGGGGCCTCTCCGACCGCCCATCTAGCCCAAGATAGGGCCAAAGTGGAGTATTGCATGTCATGAACTACTCACCCACCTGGGCTCTATCCTTAAGCATCACGGGTCGCCACCCACGGCCAACAGGTGGCCCCATTGGGGGAGTCTTACCCCTCTGTAGAGGTGCAGTCGGTGCATTCTAGCGCCCCAGCCGACAGAGTGGGTGCTCATGAGTAACAATATCTGAACTTTCAGGGATATATCAATATATCAAGCTAGCTTGATAGACAGATAGATAGATATGAATTGACTGATGTAGATAAACGGATATGAACCAAGATAAATAGATATGAACAGACTAGAGGTGTATATATTGATCAAAATATACACATGACTGTTATGGGAGTTAGTATAGGGTCTGTATTTGGTTACAGCCTGTCAGCCTTGTCTGTAAACTGAACGCTTGATAAAACCTTCTTGTGAAAGTGAGAATTATGTGTTGATTCTACACTGATGATCATATATATATATATATATATATATATATATATATATATATTCCAGCTTCTCACTCTTTATATAACCAGGTTAATGATTCTAAGCAAAGCCTTAACTCAAAACATTAAAATTGTTCCCACATAAATAAATATATAAATATAAACCAAAATATTCATTTCTCTCTCTCTCTCTCTCTCTCTCTCTCTCTCTCTCTCTCTCTCTCTCTCTCTCTCTCTCTCTCTCTCTCTTTAAAAGGGATGGAGCACTCTATGGCGGCCTTTACATACATACAGGTGTGTATTAAACCAGTTAAAATCCCCTTCGCATTCTGTGGTTGACGATGGCCGAGCGGTTAAGCTGTCCGACTGATGCTGAATTGATCGGCTGTAGGTAGCTCACAAAATGTCTAGCCACACTGAAGAGACTTGATAACTCGAAACATATGTCTGTGGATGACTATATATGCTCCCCATCTCCAAGGGGGTTGAGCACTTTGGGAGGGGGATTTCGCTGAGGACCGCCAATTAAAGCGTAAACGCTTTCCTATAAAAGGGATGGAGTACTCTATGGCGGCCTTTACATACATACAGAGGTGTGTATTAAACCAGTTAAAATCCCCTTCGCATTCTGTGGTTGACGATGGCCGAGCGGTTAAGCTGTCTGACTGATGCTGAATCGATCGGAGTTCTATCCCGGTTGTAGGTAGCTCACAAAATGTCTAGCCACACTGAAGAGACTTAAGTCGAAACACGTGTCTGTGGATGACTATCTATCTATCTATCTCTCAATATATATATATATATATATTAATTTACTAAGCTTAGATTAGATATGGCACAAGGCCAGAAGTATGGAGCCCCAAGCGAGAATCAGACTTATTAACAATGGTTTGCGAATTTAGCTTAGCTAACCATTATATATGAGGTGCCCTATATAAAAAAGCGTGGCGCGTGGTCTAATGGTTAGAGTCGTAGGAAATGGACTCGACATTACGAGTTCAATTCTTGGACGAAGCCATTGGCATTTCACATGGCGCTAATACCCTTGGGAAAGGTATGAATCCAATTCTCCCTCCAGCTATGGATAAATAGCAGGGCAAACTGGACTCTTTAACCATGGCTAGGTAACCAGTCTAGGAGAAGGAAAACTCTGAATTCAAACCTGATAAACTCAGCGTAAGAAATTGACCTTGTGTTGCATCCTGCTCATGCTGAGGGGTTGGTAAATATATATATGAAAAAGCGAGAAAAATGGAAATGAATCCGACAGATATATTGAACAGATAAATGGAAGAATAATATTATATATAATGGTTGGTTGGTGGGTTGACCTTTACGGCATATCAAACCTTATTGGGTTATTTTATGCCGATGATGCTTTCTTTTATTCATTCTTGATTCTCAATTATTTTAAACACATTTTTGAACTTATTTTTGATAGCTAATCCATAGATGATACCCTAACAGATACTACCACTCCGGGTTAGAGTGGATCTGGAAGTAATGGTGATGAAGAGGTACTCCACATTCCACAGAGCTCCAGAATTAAACTTCACCATCAGATAGAGTTTAACATCATACCCAGGATATTAAGACCCTCAGAGTGGATCTGGAAGTAATGGTGATGAAGAGGTACTCCACATTCCACAGAGCTCCAGAATTAAACTTCACCATCAGATAGAGTTTAACATCATACCCAGGATATTAAGACCCTCAGAGTGGATCTGGGAGTAATGGTGATGAAGGGGTACTCCACATTCCCCAGAGCTCCAGAATTGGAACTTCACCATCAGATAGAGTTTAACATCATACCCAGGTCATTAAGACCCTCAAAGTGGATCTGGGAGTAATGGTGATGAAGGGGTACTCCACATTCCACAGAGCTCCAAAATTAAACTTCACCATCAGATAGAGTTTAACGTCATACCCAGGAGAGTAAGACCATCACCCACCGCTTTCTAGCACATATATGATAAAAAGGATTGAGGTTTTATCAAAAGGCCAATAAGATTGGGATTATCATATAGGTGCTAGGGCTTGATGTAACCAGCCGATTAAATTGGAGGAGGCCTCTGTCTAGCCAAAGTAAGAATCAAAGTGTTATGTTGCAAGTCACGAGGATTCCATCCTTTTGCATCACGGGTCACCACCCCCAGGTGGCCCCATTGGGGGGGGGGGTATTACTCCTCTACAGAGGTGCAGTCGGTGTATTCTACAGCCCCGGCCGACAGGGTGGATGTAGCTGCTCATAGAAGAACGTCACTTTTGAATTTTGAATTTTGAATAAACAAAAATTTGATTTGATTTTGTTCTTGTTTTACGGCATATCAACCGCAATGGGTCATTTAATGCCGACTACGTTTTTGAAATGAATTGGTGATAATGTTTAATTTTCTAAAGGTTTTTTTTTTTTTACATATTTTTTGTGAATGGAACTTTTAGATGATTCTTTTTAACATATATTTTTGTGTTTTCATTTTTTGGGGAAGATTTTTAGATTTTGTTGTAGATGTGTGCCTATTTTATGTATCCGAGTAGTTTTTCTGGGTTTATTAGGTAGAATATCTGTTTTAGATTTGTTGTTTGGTAGTATTTTTTTCGTATTTGTTTTAGGTTGCTACATTCTGTTAGTATGTGTTTGATTGTGTAGGGTTTTTGGCATGGTATGCAATATGGGGCTGCTTCTTTTTTGAGGAGGTATGAATGGGTAATGTATGAGTGTCCAAAAATTTGAATTGATCACGTTATAGGTTCTTTAGGTTTGTTTATATTTGGTACTAATGTAGAATAACGCGCAAGAGATAATATCATTAGATTACGTATAAAAAGCATTACATTTCATTAAGTTTCACGGAAATACCCGAAA
>CM042166.1:81315481-81327981 GCA_023376005.1 Doryteuthis pealeii
TCGCACCCATTTCCACTTGGAGAGATGATGCGTCCACGTTGCTTACGGTACGACTCTTCTTCTATTTGGAGCGAACAATGTGTGGAGAAAGAAATATTCAATAAACTTACCTTTCTACTGGTACTACATAGGAGAAAATTGCTGTTCAATTGTTGGCAATTCTATGAGGTCATGGAGCATGGACGCCAACTTGGGGCTGAGGGTTATCTTGCCTTGTGCCATTTGAAGTTTTTAGTAATAACACAAAGCCGCTTCTTTTTTCTCTGAGTATTTTATTTTCCCAAAATTACAACTGCCGAGAGCAAGAAATTCAAATCTTCCCATTCTTTCAGACTGTTTCATTCTGACCTCCATTTCACCCCTTTGCCACGTACCATTCGCTCGTCTAATCAAATCACGCCAAGTCCATGCCAAATCATCACTTAAACTTTTCCGTTCTAATCCCCGCATCAGGACACCCTGCCGGTCCACGTCATGCCCATTACGTAATACTAGAATTCATAATCAATCTCTTCTGAGACAAAGATTTTATTGTTTGACTCTGAGTGATTATAATTTTATTTTCAATCTGTGATCACACTTGTTGTACTTTGAAAGTACAATTGAATCGAAATTAAAAAGCAACTAAAAATATTTTTAAAAAATGAATAAAATATGCTTTTACACTTTTCTTTCGACCATGTTGTTGAACTATTCTTGGATATAAGCTGTACGAAAGGTCACAACTTTGTAATTCGGTGGGTTAGAGCAGCTAGTGTAACACTACGCTCCCCTAGTCGGAATGAAGAGATGTGTTAAACGCATTTCTACTTTACCCTCTCATAATCGAAATCGCTGAGATGATGACGTGTCGACTCTTCGTTACGTCTCGCACTCATATCCACTTGGAGAGATGATGTGTCCCCGTTGTTTACGGTACGACTCTTCTTCTATTCGAGTGAACAATGTGTGAAGAAAGAAATATTCAATATACTTATCTTTCTACTGATACTACATCGAAGACTGGAATCCTGGTTGTGGGCAGCTGTTCCATTGACTTGCAGTTCTATGATGTTTGTGTAAAGTTTTTAAATGCCATCCTTGGCCAGTTGAAAAGGGCTTAAAGATAGACCTGTGTTATGGAATCCTTTGATAAGCGTATAAGTCCTATCCTGCGTATTGGTAAAAGTCCAGTGATTTAATCCTATGTCCGTCGTCCATGAATGTCACAGTAATTATGACCAGTAGGGTCGGTTAAGTATAGTATCAACCTCAGAGTATTGCCAGTGATTGGTCAAGAGTTAGATCACATGATTCCGGCCTAGTCTATAAGTAAGAGCGGGCATCTAGCACACACCTTATATACGAAAATTCTCAACAGTTTGGAGTCTGGACCAACTTAGGGCTGACGGTTATCTTGCCTAGTGCTATTTGAAGATTTTAGTAATAACACAAGGTCATTCTTTTCCCCCATGAGTATTTTTATTTCCCCCCAAATTCTGCCGACAGCAAGAAATCTCATATCTTACTCCGTTAACGCCTTCTCTCAGAACATTTACACTCTGACCTCCCTCCCCTCCCCTCCTTTCTCCCCTTCACCACGTACCATTCGTTCGTCCAATCAAACCACACCAAGTGTCCATGCCGAATCATCACTTAAACTCTTACATTCTAGTCCACACGTCAGGCCACCCGCACGGCCCCTCCACGTCACGCACTTTACGTAGCACGTCTTCGGCATAAAGTAACCCAAGAAGGGTTCACATGCCCTCAGATACATCTAACAGATATTCTGTCAGCTGATAAGTTTGCGAAGTGGTAGTTATTGTTATGATCCCAATTATCGATGAAATAGATAAAAAAATAAGTTTAACATTTTGAATACCAATCAAGAATGAATAAACAAAAAGACTTGAGCATAAAATACCCCAAGAATGTTTGACATGCCATAAAAACCAACCAAGCAACTGAAAGACCACAATCATCGGCCCGCCCTGTCGGTGGGGCGTTAGAATGCACCGACTGCACCTCTGCAGAGGGGTAAGACTCCCCCAATGGGGCCACCTGTTGGCTGTGGGTGGCGACCCGTGATGCTTAAGGATAGAGCTCAGGTGGATGAGCAGTTCATGACATACAATACTCCACTTTGGCCCTATCTCGGGCTAGACGGGCGGTCGGAGAGGCCCCCTCTAATCAATCGGCTGGTCACGTCAAGCCCTAGCACCTATATGATTTTCCCAACCCTATTGCCCTTATGGCAAGCCCCAACCCCTTTTTATCATATGGATGCTAGAAGGCGGTGGCTGCGGGTCTACATGTCTTGGGAATGACGTTAAACTCTATCTGATGGTGAGGTTCCAGTTTTAGAGGTTTGGGGAATGTGGAGCACCCCTTCATCACCATTGCTCCCTGGTCCACTCTGACCCGGAGTGGTAGTACCTGTTAGGATCCAATCTATGGGTTAAATAGAAAAATGTATTTATAAAAAATTGTATTATCCATTAAGAATTGAATTATTTTAAAACTTTATCGGCATTAAATGACCCACTGAGGTTGATATGCCGTAAAACAAAACAAACCAAACCACAATCATCGGCCATTTTTCTTTATTAATGTTGGATTTTCGCTTAATCGGTAGAGCACTTGCCTAGAAATCGGAATGTTCCTGGTTCGATACTGGCCCTCGTCAACCCAGCACATGGATCTGTCCAGTAAAGTAAGGAGCTGATGGTAGGTGTAGACCTCCACTTAAGACACAAAAACAATCTCCTTGGTATAGTGCTAATAAAAAGGGGATAGACTCCGGCTGGTACCGACATTAGGTCATCCCGTTGGCTTTACTTATATTTTTAACTTCTTTCTGGTAATTTCTTTGACAATTTGGAAGTTTTTCCTGAATTGATAGATTTTATTTCTTCTTCTTCTTCTTCTTCTTCTTCTTCTCTGGTTTGTTCTGTATATTTAGAGACTCATTTAATAGCCAAATATTATTAGGGCTTTTTTACATATTCTCCCCCTCTCTCTCTCTCTCTCTCTCTCTCTCTCTCTCTCTCTCTCTCTCTCTATCTATCTATCTATCTCTCTCTCGCTCTATCTATCTCTCCCCCCCCTCTCTCTCTCCCCTATCTATGTCTCTCTATACATCTCTCTCTATCTATCTCTCTCTCTATCTATCTATCTATCTATCTCTCTCCCTCTCTCCCCCTCTCTCTCTGTCTATATCTCTCTCTCTCTCTCTATCTCTCTCTATCTCTCTCTCCCTATCTATCTCTATCTATCTTTCTCTCTCTCTATCTCTCCCCTCTCTCTCTCTATCTATCTCCATCTCTCTCTATATATATATATCCCTATCTTTCCCCCCCCTCTCTCTCTCTCTCTCCCTATCTATCTCTCTCTATCTATCTATCTCTCTCTATCTCTCTCCCTCTCTATCTCTCTCCCTCTCTCTCCCCTCTCTCTCCCCCTCTCTCTATCTGTCTCTCTCCCTCCTCTCTCCCTATCTCTCTCTCTCTCTCTCTCTCTCTCATACTCACCAACACATACGAGGGCGAGTCAAAAAGTAATGCCATTTTCTTTATTTTGTGTGAATTTTTTTTTTGTTTTTTTTTAAATAAAACTAAGGCCTACATTGAAACCCTAACGAGACTCAGAGAAAAAATCCGACGAGTCAGACCCAACTTGCCAATTGACAATGTCCTCCTTCTACATGACAATGCTCGACCACACACAATCATCAGGACAAGGGAGAAAATCGCCTTATTCGGTTGGACAACTTTACCACAACCTCCATACTCAGCAGATTTAGCGCCTTCAGACTATCATTTCTTCGGCCCTCATGAAAGAGGGCTTGAGAATCAAACATTGCTCCAGTGACGAGGAGGTGAAATCTGAAGTGAAGAAGCGGCTCAAAGAACAGTCAACAGAATTTTACGGAGCAGGGATACTTGCTCTCATTCGAAGATGGAACATTGCTATTGAGAGAAACGGTGACAATGTGGGGTAGCAGGGATGTGATCCACGGAGGACCAGCTTCATTTTGATGTATCATACATGTTTCTGTGTTGTTAATTATACCTGTCCTAAACAAAATGGCCTTACTTTTTTATTGACAATCGTACAAACACATACATAAATCTATACGCATACACAGATTCACTCTTTCATTCCCCCCTTTCTCTCTCTCTCTCTCTCTATCTCTCTCTCTCTCTCTCTCTCTCTCTCTATCTATCTATCTCCCCCCCTCTCTCTCTCTCTCTATCTATCTATCTCTCTTTCCCCCTCTCTCTGTCTCTCTCTCTATCTCTCTCCCCCTCTCTCTCTCTATCTCTCTCTCTCTCTATATATATATATATATATATATATCTTTCTCCATCTCTCTCCCCCTCTCTCTCTCTCTCTCTATCTCTCTCTCTATCTCCCTCTCTCTCCCCCTCTCTCTCTATCTCTCTCCCCTCTTTCTATCTATCTATCTATCTCTCTCTTTATCTCTCTCCCTCTCTCTCTCTCTATTTATCTATCTATCTATCTCCCTCCCTCTCTCTCCTCCTTCTCTCTCTATCTCTCTCTATATATCTCTCTATCTCTCCCTCCCTCTCCTCCCTCTCTCTCTATCTCTCCCTCTCTCTCCTCCCTCCCTCTCTATCTCTCTCTATCTCTCCCCCTCTCTCTCTATCTCTCTCTATCTCCCCCCCCTCTCTCTCTCTCCGTAGCACACGTTCGCTTCCAATCCTATCTCCATCATCTCTTGAGATTACCATTCTAGTCAGCCTATTCAGATTCTATGAGATTTTATCTGTGAGAATATCGAAGTATCAGTTCCAATCCAAATGTTTCTTTCTTTGATTGATTTTCTGCCATTTAGTCCAGTTTCCGAATCTTACCGATTCTCTTCGAGCAGATTCTCTTATTTTTCTTATCTCTTCTAATTCTTCCAATAAACGCCAGTATTGTGCATTAATAGTCTCAATAAACACATACGATGGAAAAAACACTGGAGTTTGAATACTATTATTTACTCCTTTCGAGTTTTCACATCAGCATTAGCTGATGGTCTTTCACTGGAGTCTGAGTGACAGCAAGTCTCCTCAGGTCTCCAGGACTCTTCTGAGTATTCTGGCAGATTGCAGCAGTGCAGTGTTCTGAATGGTTTCAATTCTTCCTCTGATATCCAAACTTTCCAAACCCTTTTCCAATCCTTTTGGGACCGTTCCAAGTGCACCAACTACAATTGGTATCACTTGACTTTCATATTCCATAACTTTTTCAGTTCTCTGGCAAGGTCCAGATATTTGTCCATTTTTTCATTTTCCTTTAGCTTCACCCTGTGATCTGCTGGCACTGCAAAATCCACCAGTTAACAAGTTCTTTCTTTTTTGTTTATCAACACTTGGTCTGGTCTTCTTGCTGGGATAAGGTGATCCGTTTTTGTTTATTATTATTATTATTATTATTATACTAGCGGGACCCGTAGAATTTCCACGAAACGAAACAAAAATAAAGATGAGCTATTTAAGACCGTAACGAGGATTTGCAATTTCATTACATATAAAGTAAAGTCGTCGGGGCGGCCTAAAGTCGGTATCAGCCAATCAGCGAGGGAGTCTATCCCCTTTTCACTAGCGCTAGACCGATGAGATTGTTTTGGCGTCTGAGGTGGAGCGCCACACCTACCATCAGCTCCTTACTTTACCGCACAGATCCCTGTGCTACTCATACGCTGAGTTGGCGAGGGCCAGTACCGAACTAGGAACCTCGTGGTTTCTAGCCGAACGCTCTACCGACTGAGCTAAATCCTACCAAAATTACCAAAATATCTTCCGTAATTCACAATTTCAATATTACAAATAAAAACAAACACGGAACTGCGATTAAGCGACACCAGATAATCTGTATTCCCATTTTTAAATTGCATCTTGGACAATTGGGACAGTGTCCTTATTAACCAGAGGGTGTTGCTGGATGATAACGGATGGAAGATTTAGGAACAACCGTATTAATATATATATATATATATATATATATATATATATATATATATATATATATATATATGGGAGAATATGTGCTATGAGAAAATAGCCAGAATATGTGATATGTGCCATTTGTTTACGTTATCATATATATATATAGTCGGGGTGGCCTAAAGTCGGTATCAGCCAATCAGCGAGGGAGTCTATACCCCTTTTCACTAGCGTTAGATGAAGGAGATTGATTGTTTTTGCCAAAAGTGTAATGTTGATTCTGTTGTATATGAAGCAAAAGTTACAACTACCTGTGATAATCATTCCAAGACCAACGAAATATACGTGGGAATGACACAAGGCAACTTCAAACAAAGGTTTTACGCACACAATGAAACTTTCAGGATGAAAGATAAAAAAGATGCTACATCCTTAGCGAGTAAAATATGGAAGCTAAAAGAAAAAATATACCATATAAGATAAAGTGGAATATTAGACAATCCCAAATGTTACATAAATGGTTCTAAAAACTGTAATCTATGTGTGACGGGGAAAATTCAGAATAATGGAGTCGTTAACATCAACAGACAACCACCTGAACAAAAAATCTTAAATATTTAAATAAAATACCTTTTACAGACTTAAAAAGAACCATAAACAAAAAGAACCATAAACAAAACAAAAATGGCAAAATTATTGGAATAACTTCCAAAACAACAAACTACATGAAATAATGCCACAAATAGGAAAACTTCAAATAAATCAAACCAAAATATCCAGAAAAGAAGAAGTAATATTATCCAGACTAAGAATAGGACACTCATACATTACCCATTCATACCTCCTCAAAAAAGAAGCAGCCCCATATTGCATACCATGCCAAAAACCCTACACAATCAAACACATTTTAACAGAATGTAGCAACCTAAAACAAATACGAAAAAAATACAACCAAACAACAAATCTAAAACAGATATTCTACCAAATAAACCCAGAAAAACTACTTGGATACATAAAAGAAGCACACATCTACAACAAAATCTAAAAATCTTCCCCAAAAAAATGAAAACACAAAAATATATGTTAAAAAGAATCATCTAAAAGTTCCATTCACAAAAGATATGTCAAAAACAAAAAAATCTTTAGAAAATTAAACATTATCACCAATTCATTTCAAAAACGTAGTCGGCATTAAATGACCCAGTGAGGTTGATATGCCGTAAAACAAGAACAAAATCAAATTAAATATTTAAGGCATGCCCACATAAGAAAAAATATTTACAAACTTACATAATTTTACAGGATTTTACCATCCGGAAATTTTACAATTTTTCTATCAAATTTTAGAATAAATTAATATTAATATAAAAAAAATTAAAAAATTAAAAAATAAATTTCTAGAATTTCTAGTGAAGAACCCTATAAGAATTGAACTCAAAAAATACGTGGAAAGTAACGTAAAGAGAGGAAAAAAATATGTATGTACAAGTGGAATGTGCACAGACATTTTTTTATATATGTGTTTTTTGTTTATATTATTTTCCGTACAAAAATCGTTTTTTTTTTTGGTGAACAATCAAAAGGAGAGAACTTTGTGATCCTTAATTTTGAATTTGTCAGCGTCTATAATTTTAACCGTAAGCGTGTTTTGTTTACAAATACATAACCGTAAAGTGTTTGCTTACAGACACATCAGAGGGATGAAATAGTATCCTGAAGAAGGCCAAAGCCTGAAACCTTACGTAGATGCTCACTAAAGCCTCTGTATAAACAGTTATATTTAATAAATAAATATACATATATATATGTGTAAACAACTTTTAGCTATTTTCAGCCGACAGGCGGTCCTCGTATCTATAGCTCTACTGATGAGACCTAATAGGTCGAAATATATATTCAGAGATTGATTTTTCTCGATTTGTTTAGCCTCACATTTAAGTAGTTTAAATCCCGCCTAATTAAACATATATGAATTAACTTTCAAAAATTAGGTCTGACTAAAATTAAAAAGCACATATTCTCCCAAATATATATATATATATATATATATATATAAATATATATATTGTAGTTAATATGGATGATATATTTGTAACCACATAGTGCTCAATATCATTGATAGAGAGTTTATATTTGATTTAAGATACCGTGGACATGGAGTCAATGACTGGTGTCCCGCCTATGCAATCATCATACCAGAAGATCGCATAGGCGATAAACTGTACGTAACAAGGTGTTGACTACATGTCCACGCAAATCTTAACTCATATATATATATATATATATATATATATATATATATATATATATATATATATATGAGGTAGATAAAAGGAAAGTGAGCAAGAAATGAACAACTCAAAAACAAATCAAGGGTTGAAATGATTTTGTCCGTATTGACAATACCTCATATTGTCGGATTCTAAACTCATCCATCCTATCTTCATATATATATATATATATATATATATATATATATATGATAAGTATGTAAACCCGTTGTGTTTGGATATGGCTTTTTTGCCGACAATTTTTTGGAGAATATGTGCTTAATTGGAGTCGAACCTAATTTTGAAAATTAATTTATTAATAATTAATTAATTAGGCGTAAAAACATATCCCGTAAGTATGTCTCAATTAATTGTTCACCCCAGACTGACAGCCTCTGATGGCCGCAAAGGTAAGGAACTTGGGAGACGAAAATTCTGTTTAAATGTATGGCTAAACAAATCGAGAAAAATCAATCTCTGTATGTACATTTCGGCCTATTAGGCATACATTTAAACAGGCATTCCTGCCTAATTAATTAATTATTAATAAATTAATTTTCAAAATTAGGTAGAACTCCAATTAAGCACATATTCTCCCAAAAATATATATATATGTACAAGCGTATATATACGTATACATACATTCACCCCTGTACACACACACACACATATATATATATATGTGTGTGTGTGTGTGTGTAAGTTTCTGTGTATACGTATATATACGATTATATATATATATATATATGTGTGTGTGTGTGTATGTATATATATGTATATATTTGTATTTATATGTATATATGTATATATATATGTATATGTTTATACGTATATACATGTATATATTGATGTATATATTTATACCTTTGCGACTTTCAAACCAATCTCGGCGAGAGACTGTCAGTTGCCAAGCACCGTTGACTTCAAGAAATTGTTTTCATGCCTGTATTTTGATGCCAGTTCACATTGTCCATTCAATCTTCTACCAGACCGGGACTGTCAGTTGCCAAGCGCCGTTGACTTCAAGAAATTGTTTTCATGCCTGTATTTTGATGCCAGTTCACATTGTCTATTCAATCTTCTACCTGACCGGGACTGTCAGTTGCCAAGCGCCGTTGACTTCGAGAACTTGTTTTCATGCCTGTATTTTGATGCCAGTTCACATTGTCCATTCAATCTTCTACCAGACCCGGGATATCAAATTTCTCTCTCATAAATATTGTGTAGATAAGTAGATTACATTGATTAAAGCAGTCAGTTCCGATTCGGTAGGCAACAACTCACAATATATCGCAATGTTTTGATTTAACAAGACATTTTTGAAAACATCACAGTAACAACACGCACCTATGCACAAAATTGATTTTAAAGTTTGCAAACAATATAAAAATGCCTATAAAAATATATACGAAGTGAAAATCCCAAAGTTGCACTGAATGTATTTCTAGTGATATGACTGGATCGATAATCGATATATCCAACCGATGGGATCTGAATAAACTTTAGACAAGTTGTCTCGATAAAAAAAAAAGTTCTAAGAAAAATGGCACTTGGATTATTTTGTTCAATTTTATTCAGTTGCCTTTCCCTTATCTAGATTAGGAAATACTCACTTTATGCTGGAGTATGTAGGGCCCGTTTAGCTCAGTCGGTAGAGTGCTTGACGTGTAATCGTAAGGTTCCTGTTTCGATACCGACCATCGCCACCTCAGCGTATGAATAGCTTTCTTTCTTATGTTTATTTTTAATTTCTTTCTTTCTTTTTGTCTTTGGTTTATTTTTAAGCCGGGATCGAAACCCGACAGAATTTTCGTCTGCCAAGTTCCTTACCTTTGTAATCGTAAGGTTCCTGTTTCGATACCGCCCATGGCCACCTCAGCGTATGAATAGCTTTCTTTCTTATGTTTATTTTTAATTTCTTTCTTTCTTTTTTTCTTTGGTTTATTTTTAAGCCGGGATCGAAACTCGTCTGCCAAGTTCCTTACCTTTGCGGCCATCAGCGGCTGTCAGTCCGAGGGGAACAATTAATTGAGACATACTTACGAGATATGTTTCTACAATCACCAGAGAACTCAAGTCTGTAAACAATAACAGGTGAGTAACGGCTTACGCTAAACGGTGAAATTTCAATTAATGTCTCCCCTACAGTGCTTTACCATGAGAATTGGGAGCATTTATATATATATATATATATATATATATGGGAGAATATGTGCTTAATTGAAGTCAAACCTAATTTTTTTGAAAGTTAATTCATTAATAATTAATTAGGCGGGATTTAACTATTTAAATGTAAGGCTAAACAAATCGAGAAAAATCAATCTCTGTATGTACATTTCAGCCTATTAGGCCTCATCAGCAGAGCTATAGATACGAAGATCGCCTCGTGCGTGATTTGAAACCTGTCTGTCGGATCGACAAGCAAGCCTCTTACCTACACCAAACAGACCTTGCAGTTTTTCATCGCTTTGTTTAAGTAGTAGTAATACTCATATTCCTCTTAAGAGACTTCGCACGAACTTACGAGAACGTAAACAAACATATGGCTATTTTCAGCCGACAATATTTGGGAGAATATGTGCTTAATTGAAGTCAAACCTAATTTTTTTAAAAAGTTAATTCATTAATAATTAATTAGGCGGGATATATATATATATATATATATATATATATATATATATAAAGGGTTTTTTATAGTGTATTCGAAGCATTATGCGTAATTGTAATAAGTTGTTATTTGAAGGCAGCAAAATAATGCGATGTATGTTGGAAAAACATATTTATTTACTTCATTTGGGTTTTTTTTTTGTTGTTTTGTAAACATACTTAATATATAATATATATATATATATATATATATATATATATATATACTCACATTCACACACATATATGTAAACACACACATACATTTATATGTATACACATATAGTCATACACACAACTCCCATGAACCCCTCCCCTCATATATATAAGAGCATTAAAAAATAACCCACCTCATAGAGGTTCTTCACGGAACAAATGGACATGCTACTATTAACACACTCGTCTACCCGGATTTTAATAGCATGTCAAACCCACAAAAACACTTCAACTTTTATAGTTCTTCTATAATGCTCCCTTTCTAATAATCTATCAACAATTTCTTCAAATAAGAAATTTTCTCCTGACGATGACCTAAGGTCGAAACTAGTTGAGAATAACAACATACAAGAAATATTCCTGTTTGTCTTATTACCTTTGTTCATACTATATATATATATATATATATATATATATATATATATATATATTCAATCACTCTGTATGATTGTCAAAAGGGAGAGATTATCAAAGTGGAACCGGAACCGGAAATCACAGTAACAGAAAAATAGGGGAAGGCATAAGAACAAAGGATAACAACATTAATTCGTTCATAGTTTAGATTAATTGATTGGATTCATTTTCAGTATATTGTATAAGAGTTTGTCTAGTCTTCCCCAGACACTACAATCGTGTTCACTGGCGTCGATATTTTGGGGCGAGGTTTTAATGGCTGACCGATTTTTGTTTGGTCAATAAATAAATTCGAATGGTCACAGTTCACTGTTGAATAATATTGCAGTTGTCTGAGGGATCCTTGAATGGTATAATTGTTAGCGAGCAAGGCTGTTTTTTTTTCATCATCATGACGCGCTGTTTGCACGGATATCCATGACAATCTCTAGCCAACCTTCCCTATCATTCATCGACTCTGGGAGCTCCTCCACGCAGCAGCCAGCATCCTTACATAGTTGGTCAATGTAGGTTCTGGCTGGGCGGCCCACATTAGTGTGCCCATGTGCTGGCTTCCACAGTATTACGTCGCTTACAAGGTCGTCACTGCTTCTCCAGCAGTGTCCGCATGCCTAGTCCGTCTTACTCGTATGGTTTGTGAGATGGGGGGGGCAAGTGGCCACAGTTTCTTTTTTGTGGGGTGCTGCTTCCACGACTTATTCAGCACCGCTCGCAGCATTCTTGTGCAGCTCCCATTTAGCTTATTATCAAGGCGCTTCGTTGGGGTCCAGGTGGTACAGCCATACAGCAGTACCGACACAACCACAGCCTGGAAGAATCGTCTCTTTAGCTTGTCAGGGAGATCGGATTTCCATATGACTGATAATTTGTTGGTGGCCAACATTATTAGTGAGTTCGATCCTCACTGAGTTCTTATAAAATCAAGATTATTTTTTTTTAAATTTACACTGACTTGTGCAATATTATTTTGAATTTCGACGCAACATAATCTTCCTTGCTTCCATATGAACCTTGG
>CM042166.1:81332981-81380481 GCA_023376005.1 Doryteuthis pealeii
ACAATTTTCTGGTCTTTTCTTTTTTACAAAGATTTCTTTCTCCCCGGTTGATGTTTGGTAGTAATATTTTTAACAAATCAAACTATTTGCGCTATGGTTTTTTCTCACCGTGAAGGATTTACCAACAAGTTTGGTATATATATATTATGGACTCTCCCGTCGAATTTCGAGATGGAGGTTCGGACATACCTCTTTTCATTTAACCTTGTTGTTAATCGCAAGGTGACATTTCAGCCCTGCCAAGGATTTGCAAAGAAGTCCACAGAATGGAACAAGTGTGTGGGCTTATTAGAATTATTGCTGGGACACTAAGCCAATACTCTAGTCCTTTTTCTTAACTTACACAGCTTGGTGGACTTCCGATAGCCTGCAAAATTCTTGATACCGATTGTAATACAAAGACGCTCCCACGTTACGTCGAGTGCTGTGCTCTCGAAAGTTAAGCGGATCTATATTTGCAGCTGAGAGGTTACTTTTTCAACTTGTCCCTTAAAACTGAGCAATGGTCGACCCACGTTTCTTTGACACTTTTTCAAAGCTGACTATAAATGAGAAATCTTTGATAATTCTGTCCATCAAATGCATTCGCAATATATATATAGTATATATAATATATATATATATATAGCATACATATATATAATATACTATATTATATATATTACATATACTAATATATATAGTTATACATTATACATATACTTACATACATATCATATATATATATATATATATATATATATATATACATACATATATATACATACACATCACATCACACACACACACACAACACACACATGATTATATATATATATATATATAATATAGTTATATATATACATGTAGAATTAAACAAAAGCACATCTCCGGTTTAAACAATTTTATTTTTGATCTTTTCCATTTTCTGGCCAAACTTTTTAATGTCTGGGGTGGAATTGATGGATAAGTCCACAATAGTTCAGTTCCCGAGTACTTTTTCGGCACTTCGAAGCGCCATCATCAGGGGTGATGTATTCCAGTTTGGTTTTTTTTTGTGTTTTTTTTCCGAAAGTACTTGGGAAACTGAAACTTTGTGGACTTATCCATCAATTCGCACCCAGAAATTGGAAAAGATCAAAAATAAAATTGTCGTAAACAGGAGATGTGCCCTTTTGTTTAATCGCTACATGTATAAATGAAGAATGCATGCCCAAATATATATATATATATATATATATATATATATATAATATATATATATATATATATGGAGTAAATTGAAGAAGATCAACCTGCAGAATGTGTAGGAATCTGTTATTTATTCTTGGTGATAATGTCAATGCATAACGTTTTCGTCTTTCCTTAAGGAATATCATAAAGACGCGAAACATTTTCACAAATCGACATTAACCACCAAGATATAAAATATTCATGCCTTTGAAACATCCTGTGTTTGTCCAATATTTCTCCATAATATATATATATTATGCTACATCGGAACGCACTCTTCAGAGATTGGAGATCAGAAATCAACTCAGCACATACCCCACATCCCTACGCAGCAATAATTTGGACGCGAATTCACTAAAACTACCCGAGTCAAACGCATCCATTTCCGCTATCACCACGTCACCACCTTGATATCCTGCATGCGTAGCGTCTTAAATCATTCAAATGTTCACTATATTTTAGAGGCCGCTGACAAACGAAATTACATATCTTTCAATTTTCTTGAATGCCTTATTGTCAGCAATTCAGTCCTGAACTCTGTATACAAAAACAATCCTTCAATTAAGCTCTTATTTCGAATCCAAAACCAGATCCTCCAACAATATATTGTTGATATAACTCTGGCGTACGTAAATATATATATATTATATATATATACTATATTATATTTATATATATATTTTATTTTTCACTTCACATTGCTGATTTTACATCATTATTGCCTCGTACAAACATTAGTGTCATGGTATGCTCTCCTGATGAGACGTGACCGAAAAAAAGATATCTTTTTCAGAAGAAAAAAAAAATTGTGAAATTGTATTTATTATAACATCTCACAATGCCACAACAGCTTTTTATAAACCCATTTCAAATTTATTGCTCGTACCAACAATCTATTCATATATATAATATATATATATATATATATTATATATATATATAATTATTTAGCAGGTTTTGTTAAAGAGACCGCAGATCTCTTGTAAATGATCTTCAAACTTGTTTTCCGTATGTCAAGGATCCAGATGTTTGGGAAAGTGTCCGATATTTTACCCAAGCGCTTTCGACCATGTCACTAGTCTTCATCTGAGAGATTATTGGTTTGTAGTGGTTGTTTGTTTGGTACGAGTTTTATTCGTATGGGAAATGTTTATATGCAGGGTTGGGAGGGTTGGGGGTGTTTTGAAATTTGGAAGTGAGAGAGAGAGAAGGAAAGAGAAATGAGAAAAGAAAGAGAGAAAGAAAGAGAAAGAGAGAGAATGAGTAGATGACAGAGAGGGAAGAGAGAGACAGGAGAGAGGGAGAGAGAGATTGGGAGAGAAAGAGAGAGTAGGAGAGAGGGGTGTTTTGAAATTTGAAAGTTGAGAGAGAGAGAGAGAAAGAGAAAGAGAAATGAGAAAGAAAGAGAGAAAGAAAGAGAAAGAGAGAGAATGAGAGAGACAGAGAGGAGGAAGAGAAAGAGAAAGAGAAAATGAGAAAGAAAGAGAAAGAGAGAGAATGAGAGAGACAGAGAGGGGGAAGAGAGAGAGAGAATGAGGAGAGAAAGAGAGAGTAGGAGAGAGAGAGAAGAGAGAGAGGAGGGAAGAGGAAGAGAGAGAATTAGAGAAAGAGGAGTGGTAGAGAGAGAAAGAGAAAGAGAGAATGAGAGAGAAAGAGAGAGAGGAGGAGAGAAAGAGAGAGAGGACAATAGAAAAAGGAGGATGAGAGAGAGAAAACGTTTTGGATGACCCTCATAAAGTATGTAATAAACTGTTTTTATAATCTGCATAATTCCACATAATTCAGTTTTTGAATTTCGGATCTCACCCCTCCACCCCACCCCACCCCAAAAATAACCCCCAACCTTTCCTCTTGTGATCCCCAAATTTCTAAGGGCAGTCTCCTACTGAACACAAGTTGAACTGAAAATCCATAGACAAATTAAATAAATTCACATCAAAGAGTATCTTTTATTGAATAAAAAAAAGAATCAGTTAAAATACCGAGGAAACCTTTCCACCCAACAAAAAAGCAACCAGATGCCCAGTGGTTCGACGAGAGCGACGCGAGTACAAAATAACAACAATAAAAAACAAAACAACCGTCAACGGACCTGAAAGGGTGAACCAAGCACTGACTCAACTAATAGAACTTGATTTTCCGCAGGACACCTTTGGATATACCACAGTATGATAACTTAATTATTACCACTTTTGATATGTTTACTTAAGAGCTATTGCTAAATAGTTCACCGCCCTGTCGGCTGGGGCGTTAGAATGCACCGACTGCACCTCTGCAGAGGGGTAAGACTCCCCAATGGGGCCACCTGTTGGCGCGTGGGTGGCGACCCGTGATGCTTAAGGATAGAGCCCAGGTGGAATGAGCAGTTCATGACATGCAATACTCCACTTTGGCCCTATCTTGGGCTAGACGGGCGGTCGGAAGAGGCCCCCTCCGATCAATCGGCTGGTCATGTCAAGCCCCTAGCACCTATATGATTTTCCAACCCTATTTGCCCTTATGGCAAGCCCCACCCCTTTTATCATATGGATGCTAGAAGGCGTGGCTGCGGGTTACATGTCCCTGGGAATGATGTTAAACCGCTATCTGGTGGTGAGGTTCCAGTCCTGGAGGTTTGGGGAATGTGGAGCACCCCTTCATCACCATTGCTCCCCTGGTCCACTCTGACCCGGAGTGGTTCAGTACCTGTTAGGGTCCACATCTATGGGTTAAATAGAAAAATGTAATTTATAAAAAAATTGTATTATCCATTAAGAATTGAATTTATTTCAAAACTTTATCGGCATTAAATGACCCACTGACGTTGATATGCCGTAAAACAAAACAAACCAAATTCTAAATAGTTCAATATGTAAAAAGTATAATAATCTTGATTTAACTCTTACTCATTTTTTCCTTCTTTTCAGTTAATGTTCAGTTAAAATAGATTATTGTTATTGCTTCCACGTGCTAAGATGACGACACTGCATAAGGAAAAATAACGAATTCGGCGGTAACAGCAAACTTTCAGATAATCAGGATTTACATTTTTGGCATTTCGTTTTCGGACGATTTGGACAGTCTCACTTTTAGTTTATTTTTAGTGTTGCAAGATGATAAGTCGTACAATTTTAAGGAACACGAGTATTAATATATTTGACTTTTATGGAAAGTATTTTAATCTTCACTAGCAGGACCTGTGGATATACAACAGCATGATAACTTAATCATTACAACGTTTGATATGGTTTAACTGTAAGAGCTATTGTTAAATACTCATCAATATATAAAAAGTAGATTTAATGCTTGACTAGCAGGACCTGTGGATATACCACAGTAAATGATAATCTAATTATTTACACACATTTGGATATGTTATACTTAAAGAGCTAATTGCTAAATGGTATCAATTTGTAAAATATCGATAATCTTTCTCTCACACACTCCTTGTTTTCTTTCTTTTTCTTCTTTTAAATCTTTTTCATTATGTTCATTCAAACAGAATACCGTATCACTTCCACGCGCTCACCACTCTATCCTTCCCCATTTCTTTCATTTCTTACAATAGTCTTTCTTTTCTTTTCTTTCTTTCTTTTCTTTTCTTTCTTATTATAGTTTTCCTAGTGTAGCATGTTCCTTTTCTTCCTTTTATTTACTTTATAATAAAAAACGGAATGGTCCATTAATTTAATCTGAGGTGAACGACACTTATAAGAAAATAAGAATTCGGCGGATAAGTGACACGCAGCCTAGATCAGGATTTACATTTTAATGCATTTCATCTTGGCGATTTGGCTCGGTCTCATTTTAACAAGAGGGTTGTTGCAAGATGATTGTGTTCAATAGGACCGAGGTGCAAATAAAATCTTAATAAACATCTTACAAAATTGCATGAAAGAGTAATGAACAGCGATTCTTAACCACTCGGCATAGATTAACCCTAGACGAGTTGATATGCCAGTTAAAATCAAATATAAAACAATCCAAATCGAAACCTTTTTAAAAACATCTCGATAATAATACCTCTGTACCGATAATAAGATGTTACATTTTAGTCTAATAAATGTGTATATAAATGTACCACTCTTATTATGAGGACAAAAGCTTTGATTATTGTTCATTTTTGTCTTGGTAAATAAAGTTGCAGTGTGAATAATGTTTCAACACATCTCAAATAATACCACCTTCTCTCTCTCCATCTCTCTCTCCTCTCTCTCTCTCTCTCTCTCTCTCGTCTCTCATCTCTTTTTCTCTCTCTTTTTCTCTCTTTCTTTCTCTCATCTCTGCTTTCTCTCTCTCTCTCTCTATCTATTATCTATCTCTTTGTTCTCTCTCTCTCTTCTTCTCTCTCTCTCTTTCTCTCTCTCTCTCTCTTCTATCTATCGCTCTTGTTTTCTCTCTCCTTTTTCTCCTCTCTCTCTCGTTCTTTCTCTCTCTCTCTCTCTCTCTCTCCTGCTTTCTTCTCTCTCTCTCTTTTTCTCTTCAGTTGTTTCTCGTCTTTCCCTTCTTTTCTTCTCTCTCTCTCTCTCTGTCTCTCGTCTTCTCTCATTTCTTCTCTTTGTGTATCTTGTCAGAACGTCTTTCTCTCGGTCCTTTCTCTTCGTTTCTTCGTTCTTCCTCTGTTTGGCTCTTTACTTCTACTCCCCAGTGGCCCTCGTTATCTCTCTCCATCTCACTCCTCCCGGCTCTCGGAAACTCTCTGCTTTGCTTTTTTTCTTTCTCACTCTTTCTCTCTCTCTCTTATCTCGCTCATCTCTCCTCTCTTTTCTCTCTCTCTTACTTTTCTCGTCCTCTTCGCTCTCTTTCTTCCCCCTCATGTTTTTTTTTTTTTTTTTCGTCTCCCCCGTCCACCCCCTTCTCCTCCTCCTCTCCTCCTTCTCTTTCTCCTTTCCTTCTCGTCTCTCCTCCTCTTTTTTCTTTCTCCTCCTCCTCTCTCTTTCTCTCTCCTCTTTTTTCTCTCTCTCTCTCTCTCCCTTTTTTCTCGTTTTCTCCCGCTCTCTCTTTTCCTCTCCCCTCCTCGCCCAACCGATAGGATTAGTGTATGCGCCATGAATAGGTACGAACAGCTGGAAGACTCGCTTGCGCCGGGATAGGTGACTGCTATCTCGGAGTGTGGTACAGGCAGGTCCATATGCGAAGCCCTACCACCCAGGTGCCGCGTCGGTGTAGAGTAGATATTGTGTGGCAGCTGCGGCTTAATGTCAGACTCGCGCTGCATAGTTGATCAGTGGCTTCGTCTCTCTCGGAGTTGAGATGTATAGGCTGTGGCCGTCACTCCAGTGCGTTCTATTTGCGATGCTCTCTTCTCTCGCGTCCAGCGCGTGCCAGATACTCGGGGCTCCCTTTCCGCTCCTTACTGGTAGCGGTGAGTTCACCATCTCCCACTATCCTCGTCTCTTTCTCTCTGCGAGTACTTATTCCTCTTCTTTTCTTGTCCTCGGCTCTCTTTTTCTTCTCTCTTTTCTTTTCTCTCTCGCTCTCCTCTTTTTTCTCCTCCTCGCTTCGCGCGTCCCTTTCTCTGTTGTTTCTCCTCCACGCCCTTCGCCGGCTCCCTTTCTTTGCCCTCGGGCATTCTCTCCGTTCCTTGGCGTTCGGCCGCTTTTGTCTTGATCCATTGCCTAGACGTCCTGTCTTTTTCTTTCTCTTCTCGCCCCAAACATCGTGTGCGGTGTCCGCGCTCTCGCACGCTTGTTGATACTAGACTCCTGTTATTCTCCATCTTCTTTCTCCTCTCTCTTTCTATCATTCTTTCTCTCTCTCTCTCCCTCTCTCAATGATAGACGTTACATTTTACAATAAGAAATGGATGCATATACTATTACAAAACCTGGACGTGGTAATTGCAATTTCACTTAGCGTTAATACCCTTGGGAAAGGTATGAATCCTACTCTCCCTCCAGCTATCGATAAATAGTAGGGCAGACTGGGCTCTTTAACTTTGGTTAGGCAACCAGTCTAGGAGAAGGAAAACTCTGTATTCAAACCTGTTAAACTCCGCTTAAGAAATTGACCTTGTGTCACATCCTGCTCGTGCGGAGGGGTTGGTAAATATATATACTATTAAAAAACGCCTTAAAAGGGGCAAGGCTGCGTTTATTGCCAAGTGCCCGAGGCGCTTCAAAAGAGAAATGCGAAGGGGATTCACACAGTTTTTAAACACTAGCTACATATGATTTTTTGTTTTGTTTTTGTTTTGTTTTACGGCATATCAACCTCAGTGGGTCATTTAATGCCGATAAAATTTTGAAATAAATCAATTCTTAATGGATAATACAATTTTTCTATAAATACATTTTTCTATTTAACCCATAGATGGGACCCTAACAGGTACTACCACTCCGGGTCAGAGTGGACCAGGGAGCAATGGTGATGAAGGGTGCTCCACATTCCCCAAACCTCCAAAACTGGAACCTCAACCATCAGATAGAGTTTAACGTCATTCCCAGGACATGTAGACCCGCAGTCCCGCCTTCTAGCACCCCATATGATAAAAAGGGGTTGGGGCTTGCCATAACGGCAATAGGGTTGGGAAAATCATATAGGTGCTAGGGCTTGACGTGACCAGCCGATTGATCGGAGGGGCCTCTCCGACCGCCCGTCTAACCCAAGATAGGGCCAAAGTGGAAGTTTGCCTGTCATGAACTGCCATCCACCTGGGCTCTATCCTTAAGCAGCTACATATGAGCTTTGGTTTATGCGTGGTTCCCCACTATAATGATCCTTGTGTTCGACTGACATGGTGGGATATCAGTAAATACTTACTTTTAGAACATCTCGTATTTTGCAGCAAATTAACGTTTCAATCATTGTTCACTTCTGTCTTGACAAATACAGCTTCAGTCTTGATACTTTTTGAACAAACTTCGTATACATTCCAGCAGTTTGATAAATCTTGACTCTGACGAAAACGACACCCACCAGCTCGCGGTCAATCCCAATGCCATTATAACCAGTTGCAATTCGATTCTTGACCCCTTACCCGTCGCATTACTGGTACTTCAGCTACTAGTGATTCTTGTATCTAACAGAAAGATGTTTAGCGTTTTCTCGTTACAGCAGTTCTGAGCAAAAGGAATTTGGTCTTTATTGTTCTGCAAAAAGAAAGTAACGTGTTTATCTATTCGCTTATCGGACGCCTAGTTAACCTAAATTTAATGGCGACCTCTAGGCTTTAATTTTTCATTTTTATTTGTCAGCTCAGATTTTTATGAGACTGTATAAACCATTCTGAGATCTAAAGATGCAAGTACGAGTGTTATTTAATAAATAATGGGAATTTTTTAAAAATCAGCATCATCATCATCAGCAACGTCTAATGGAAAAGTTTCAGTTTGGAGCTTTGGGGAGTATGGAGTACCCCTTCATCACCAATACTCACAGGTCCACTCTGAACCGGAGTGGTAGTACCTGTTAGAGTCCCGTCTATGGGTTGCATAAAAAAATGAGACTGAGGGACTCAGTGTCCTGGGTACGACGTTAAACTGCATCTAATGGTGAAGTTCCAATTTGGAACTTCGGAGAGTATGGAGTGCCCCTGTATCACCAATACTCCCAGATTGACTGATCCGGAGTGATAGTACCTGTTAGGGTCCCATCTATGGGTTAAATAGAAGGTAAAAAAAAAGAGGCTGAGGATTTTGGTGTCTTGGGTATGGCGTTAAACTGCATCTAATGGTCAGGTTCCAATTCAGGAGCTTTTGGGAGTGTGGAGTACACCTTCAGTGCCATTACTCCCAGGTTCACTCTTAGAGTGGTAGTATCTGTTAGGGTTCCATCTATGGGTAAAATAGAAAAAAAAAGAGGCTGAGCAACTTGGTGTCCTGGGTATGACGTTAAACTGCATTAAATGGTGAGGTTCCGATTCTGGAGCTCTGGAGATTGTAGAGTATTCCTTCGTCGCCATTATTCCCAGGTTCACTTTTTGGTGTGGTAGTACCTGTTAGGGTCCAATCTATGGTTTAAAAGAAAAAAAATTAGGCTGGTGGACAGTATCCTGGCTATGACATTAAACATCATCTTATGGTGAAGTTCCAATTTGGAGATTTGGGTAGTATGGAATACCCCTTCATCCCCATTACTCCAGGGTCCACTGTGACCCGGGGTCATAGTACCTGTTCTATGGGAAAATGAGTATCAAAAATGTGTTTTAAAAATTTTTTTTTTTTAAAATTGAGTACCCAACAAGAATGAATAAAACAAATAAGTTCTTGGCATTAAATAACCCTACAAGGATTGACATACCGTAAAATCAAACCAAACAAATCATTAAGTTATGCTAATACCACAGATTCCCTTTCTTTTCTTCCTCTCTCTCTCTCTCTCTCTCTCTCCTCTCTCTCTCTCTCTCTCTCCTCTCTCTCTCTCTCTCACACACACACACACACACAGGCTCACTCTCTCTCTCTATCTCCATCTGTCACTATCGGCGATCGCTCATAGCAGGTCCTCTAGACTGCATCCAGTGTCCATACAGTTTTTGCTGGTCGGCCGACACTATGTTGGAATCCACAGGCCAATGCCGCTTATTTATTTAGCAATCACTCCCCCATGAGCAGGATATGACACAAAATCAATTTTTAGCGGAGTTGAACAAATTTGAATTCAGAGATTTCTTTCTCCTAAACCGGTTGCCATACCAAGATCAAGCAGCCTACTCTGTCCGACTCCCAACTGCCCTAGGCAGGACGTTGAAGATTTTTCTATCCTAGTAATGGCCCACCCTTGTATGATGTTACTTCTGTTATTTCTATCGATAGCCAGTTCTCACCAACTTTCTATGTAAATATTGAATTTTCTTAAAAACCGATTTGACGTATTCTGCTCATTCCTGTTGCAACGGAGACTACTATTCCCTGCCATGTGCATCATTCGACGCACAGTCCGAACAGGATCACACAACAAATGAAAAGAAGATCCGGTTTTTAAAAAGGAAAAATACCCAAAAGCATCCATTCCATTATTCCAACAAAGATTTCCTCGGAGTTTTCAATTCTTTTTTTAAAAAAAATTTCTATCTGGATATTTGGAATTATCAGTGTTTGTCCAGCAACGGCTTGTACATCAAGTAAGTTCCTAAAACTATTCACCTTATTTCTTTGCTGAATAAAACTAAAATTAATGAAATTAATTAATGATATTTAGTTATTAAACTAATAAGTGCGTAACAAGGACAAATAACTAAATATGTTTCAGTATATATATATATATATATATATATATATATATATATATCTTATATAATGGAGATGTGGGTTTGTCTGTCTGTAACCGAACTATGTTACTATACAAAGTCACAATTCCTTAGTTATTTACATCACATTCTCCATGATTTTATTTTTATTTAAACCTCAATTATTAATAAAATTGTTTTACATCTTTAAGACTGTTGACCATATCTACATACTAATAACATACAATTGTATTTATATATACAACAAAATAGAAGATTACAGTGTGAATGGGAAGGATAATTTGCATATTGATCTTAAAAAATGTGATTTTACTAAATATGTGCTTAGTATTATTGATTTCTAATTGTTTGGTTTTATCTTAATGAATATGAGCAAAAATCTCGGGGATAAATCTTTTTAAAAAATCCATTAACAAAGAAGAAATAACTGTAATATTATTCTTTACTTCCTATTTAACTAAATAGTTAAATTAGGAAAATTTACCAATGAAAGACGGGAGTAATGGAAAAATGATGGAAGAGTTAGTTTTCAAAGCTGTTCTAATTTTCAATCATACCCCCTCTGTCCAAATCTTTTTATCTGCATTCTTCTTATTCAGTTTCATTAGCCTTTTCTAAATTTAATATGATATTTTATTATATTAAAACTAAATACTTGCACCCGGAGGGTGCATATATTTGCTAGTATATATATATATATATGAAAGGTAAAATGGATATGAATCCAACAATATGTGTAGAAAGTTTGTAGAAAAAACAACAAGATGTTAAAAGTTTTGCTGACAGAAATCTGTTTCGACCATATGAGGTCTTTATCAAAGCAACATTGTAAACGGAGAGACGAAATAAATATATCATTAATCACGAGGCACAGAACGCGCTCGATCAGTACCGGAATTTTCAAAAAACTTTTAAAAAATGCGTATTTTATGTTAAAGATAAAATAAATTTTATTTTTAAAAATTATAAGCATTTTTATTATTAGAAAAGCTCAAAAGAGTTTGCAGTAAAAGTGTATATATATATCAAAAAGTTCAGGAAAATGTTCCGGCTATTTTTAACATAAAATACGCATTTTAAAAATAGGCAGGCGAAAATTCAGTCAGGTGTCGATCCCGGCCAGAGGTAGCTGTTAATGTATAGCCACACTGATGAGAGGTGAAACTTCGAAACACGTCTCTGTGGATTAACTTATTTATTATATATAGAATATGTATATATATATATATATATATATATATATATATAATATATATATGTGTGTGTGTGTGTGTGTGTGTGTAGTGTGTGTGTTTTTAAATGAACACAAAAAAAATGATTCCCTGTGTGTGTTTTATCTAATCATATATGTTTATATGTGAGTGTGTTGTGTGTGCATGTTTGTATGTGTGTGGTGGCCTATACCCAGATATTAAGTACACCATAGTACATATAAATACAGTTATAATCTATATATATATATATATATATATATATATATATATAGTGTGTGTGTGTGTGTGTGTGTGTGTGTGTGTGTGTGTGTGTGTGTGTGTGTGTGTGTGTAACTGTATTGAAATGTAATATAGTGTACTTGACAATCTAGAATAGGACACACACACGTTTTTATATATATATATATATATATATATATATATATATATATATATATATATATATATATGTGTGTGTGTGTGTGTGTGTGTGTGTGTGTGTGTGTATTGTGTGTTATATATATATATATATATATATATATATATATATAAGAATTAATTATTTCAAATAATTATTTGCAGTTACCCCTGATGATCTTTGGGTGAAACTTAAGTCGGTTTTTTGCCTATAACTTTTACTAAATACCCTCTACTAATGTATTGAGCACTCTTGAATTCTGTATAATTTGGTTTATTAATTATCGATGCTCGAAATTGTGACTAACTTTATATTGTATTTCTCCGTAAGTCAACCTCCTCACACACTCGCACACACACACACACCACACACACACACATATATATATATATATATATATATATATATAT
This sequence comes from Doryteuthis pealeii, assembly GCA_023376005.1. Classification (NCBI taxonomy): domain Eukaryota; kingdom Metazoa; phylum Mollusca; class Cephalopoda; order Myopsida; family Loliginidae; genus Doryteuthis; species Doryteuthis pealeii. The sequence continues at coordinate 81,345,384 of CM042166.1, forward strand.
GTGTGTGTTGTGTGTGTGTGCGCGCGCGGGCGCATGTGTGTGTGTTATATTTACATATGTTTATTGTGTGTGTTTGTGTATAGTCTCCCCTCCTCCTCTCTTCTCTCTCTCTCTCTCTCTCTCTCTCTCTCTCTCTCTCTCTCTCTCTCTCTCTCTCTCTCTCTCTCTCTCTCTCTAACAACCAACTAACTAACTAGATTATAAACTCATGTTAACTAGGTAAATTAATTAATCCAACTAGCAATATAAAAACCACCTTCCGGGCGATGTAAATATAAATTTTTGAAAGATATTGCTTGAGGAGGTGGAAGTTAAAATTAAATGTCGGAGAGTTTGAACCATAAATCATGAAATCATCAAATTTATTAAAGGAGTAAAAAAAAAATAAAACAATTTGAAATCGAAACTAAGTTCTATTAACTTTGAATATCTATTAAAATAAAACAAACTATATATAAATATATGATACTGGGGATGTATCTATTAAAACTTGTTTTTAAAAAAAGAATGAGGACTGTCTAATATTGCATGCTCAAATTTTGAGTGTGTTTATTCTATGTTATGATGATTTATGACGGGTATAGTGACGTAAGCAGTGACGTAGTTTTTGTTACAGACAAAAACCGGAAGCGAATCTCTATTATTAATAGATAAGTAAAGAAATAGTTAAACAATAAATTCACTTATACTAACAACTCAATGAACTAATATTTGCAAATAGAAAAAAAATGTATTTTATGGGACAGAGGTGGTATTATTTGAAATGGGTTGAAAAATTATCGACACTTCAATTTTATTTACCAAGTCAAACATTTTTTTAAATCAACTAAAATAATACAATAGTATAACAATATACTAAAATAAAATAAATTTAAAAAAATAAACTTATTAAGATAAAAATATAACAAATAATATTTTTCAATTGATAGAAAAAATATTGTTTTGTTCTATTTTTTCATATTAATATCGTTTTATTTCCCCAATCAGAAATGTCGATATTTGTTATTTTATTGTATAATTGAAAAATTTAATTGCAAATTGACTTAGAAATAAGAAAGAAAGAAAGAAAGAAAGAAAGAAAGAAAAGGAAGAAAGGAAAAGAAAGAAAGAAAGAACAGAGAGAAAGAAAGAACAGAGAGAAAGAAAGAACAGAGAGAAAGAAAGAAAGAAAGAAATAGAAAGATAAGAAGAAATACAAAGAAAGAAAGAAAGAAAGAATAGAGAGAAAGAAAGAAAAAAGACAAAGAAAGAAAGAAGAGAAACAGAGAAAGAAGAAAGAAAGAAAGAAAGAAACGAAATAGAAAGAAAGAAGAAATTGAAAGAAAGAAAGAAAGAAAGAAAGAAAAGAAAGAGAGAAAGAAATTGAAAGCAAGAAAGAAAGAAAAAAAAAGAAGAGAAAGAAAGAAAGAAAGAAAGAAAGAAAGAAAGAAAGAAAGAAAGAAGAAAGAAGAAAAGAAGAAAGAAGAAAGAAAGAAGAAAAAAAGAAAGAAGAAGAAAGAAAGAAGAAAAAAAGAAAGAAAGAAAGAACGAAATAGAAAGAAAGAAATTGAAAGAAAGAAAGAAGAGAGAAAGAAAATGTAAGAAAGCAAGAAAGCAAACACGAAAGAAAGAAAGAAAGAACAAAGTGAAAGAAAGAAAAAATAGAAAGAAAGAAAAAAATAATAGAAAGAAATAAATAAAGAAAGAGAGAAAGAAAGAAATAGAAAGATAAAAGAAACAAAGAAAAAGAAAAGAAACAAAGAAAAAGAAAGAAGCAAAGAAACAACAGAGAGGAAGAAAGAAAAAAATAGAATGAAATAAAGAATGAAATAAAGAATGAAAGAAAAAAGAAAAAAAGAAAGAAGAAAAGAAAAATGATTTTATTGGCTTATTTTGTATTTGATTCGATTTTTTTGACACTGTTTATATTTAATTAAATGTATCAAAATACTTTTTTCTGTCTGAAATATGCCAGTTCCTATCGACAATAATTGAAACAACAACAACAACAACAACAACAACAACCGGATTTGGTCTGTGACTTCTTATTATAAATCACAATATTTGTTGTCTGTCTGTGTGTCATCACATGACTCAACTACATTTTTCTAGGCTTTCAAATAAGACCACTGCGTGTTTTTAGTATTTGTTTTTATCTATGGCGTATCAACCTTCGTGGGTTATTTAATACCAAAACCACCCTTTTAGAATAACATTAGTAATACTATTTTACCCATAGCTGAGGAATTAGGAGGTTCATATCTTTCCCAACTGTATTAGTCCGATAGTGAACCACTTTGGCCCTTACACATGCTAGACGGGTGACCGGAGAGGCCCCCACTGATCAATCAGCTGGTCACGTCATGCCCTAGCACCTATATGATGTCCGACCATATAACAAGCCCCAACCCTTTTAATTATATATGTTGTGAGGTTTTAAGGGGTCAAATAAGAACAAAACGACGGGTAACAAATGTAGGGAAATGTATTAACAGAAAGTAGACAAATACTACAGAGAGATGTGGGAATTACGTCCGACAAATAGAATTATGAGCTGACTCGCATTGGCTTACTCTCAAGTCACAATTGTCCCTGTTACTTATAGTAACCCGTCGGCGCATTCCATTAGTCTTTTAGGGTGTATCACCTATAACAATATATATGCGAGAAAGCCATGGGTGAGGATATTAGTGTCATGTTAGGGTCCCGTCTATGTGTTAAATAGAAAAACATGAGTTTCAAAAAGTTTTTTAAAAATTGAGTTTCAAAAATTGAGTACCCATCAAGAATAAATAAAACAAAAATGTCTTTGACATAAAATGACCCCCATTGGCTTGCATGTCGTAAACTTAACTACCAACCAAACGTCTACAAGAGACGATGGCGTAATGTCCAAATACAAGTGCAACTACGTAGGCCTGAATGGCCTGATAGGGAAGCCGAGTTTTGGCTCAAGCAGTAGGGTCCCCCTCTCCACACTGCTGTTGGGGTAACAAACTCCTATATACTCAAACAAGAACAGCAACCACAATATGAAACATGTCAAACACCTTTGACTGTTAAACACTTATTAATGGAATGCAGGGTTTTTGTTCACATAAGAAACCGTTATTTTAAAGCAAACAATATGAAAGATTTGTTTGAAAATATCAACATGGAGGACATTCTCTCCTTTTTGAAGGAAATAAAATTATACCATAAAATATAGACATGAACTTAATCAACACCATACAACATGATCCCCAATGATGCTAACACATTATTAAAACCAAGGGTATTAGTTCAAAGGTGAATGTAATAGTGCAAGCAGAGTTTTAACTCACTCACTGCTATATCGCAGTCCAGCATGTTAGCCACTGTGCAATGGTGACTCTTCCCCACTAACAGATGTTTTAGAGCAAATACATAAATCTTATTATAATGGAGATGGTGTGTTTGTCTGTCTGTAACCGAAACTATATTACTACTCAACTCACAATTCCCTTAATTATTTACATCACATTCCCGTTGATTTTATTTTTATTTAAACCTCAATTATTATATATATATACAACAAAATAGCGGTTTACAGTATGAACGGGAAGGCTAATTTGCATATTGATATCAAAAATTTGATTTTAATAAATATTTACTTAGTATTATTGATTTCTAATTGTTTGGTTTTATCTTAATGAATATGAGCAAAAGTCTCTTCAATAAATCTTAAAAGAAATCCATTAACAATATTAACAGTAATTCTATTCTTTACTTCCTAATTTAACTAAATAGTTAAATTATGAAAATTTAGCAATGAAAGACGGGGTGATGGACGAGTAAGTTTCAGTTGTTCTATTTTTCGATTATACCCTCCTCTGTTTCAAATCTTTTTATCTGCATTCTTATTTAGTTTCATTACATTTATATTTAGTTTCAATACTTGCACCCGGGGGGGGGGTGCATATATTTGCTAGTGTATTTAAAGAGAAATGGTTGTTTTCCAGTAGTATGCCATAACTGGCAGCATTTTGGACAGCAAGTCCAGATATTTGTCTATTTTTTCATTTTCCTTTAACTTCACCCTGTGATCTGCTGGCACTGCAAAAATCCACCAGTTGAAGTTATTTTATTATTATTATTATTATTATTATAAAAAAATGTGTGTGTGTGTTATGTGTGTGTGTGTCTGTGTCTGTGTCTGTGTTTGTAGATAAAATGGTATTAAAAACACATATGTTGTTAAATTGAATTTATTTTTACAACTTTTTCATTGCTAATATTGCTAATATTTCGATTTCATCAAAAAATCTTCATCAGAGTATGATGATAATTGTGACCGTTTGAAGATGTGAATGTTTTTAATCCGGATTCTTCAAGATATTCATATATATATATATATATATATATATATATATATATATATATTATATATATATATATATATAAACGCAACGCTCTTCTCTGAATACTCTGTATTATAAAAAGTGTGTATTAAAACAGTTAAAATCCCCTTCCCATTCTGTAAGTGAAACAGCCTAATGGTTAAGGTGCCACATGGTTAGTTGATGCAAGTTTCACATGATAAGACAGCGATATAACAAATATAAAGTGCTCAATACGTGAGTAGAGCAATATAATATAATATTAATAATATTAATATAATATAAAGAGGATTTCTCATAATGTTTATATTTGATCCTTTGGAAAAATATCACCTCCGCTCATTTTCAAATTTTAAACCCGGCGTTTTTGACTGCGACTGTCATTGACTCGGCTGTAATTAATTAATATCTTGATTAATTCAGTGTATTTAACCCTGAAGATCCTTATGGAGAAACTCTAGTAGGATATTACTGTGTACCATTATAATATATATATATATTTGGGAGAATATGTGCTTAATTGAAGTCGGACCTAATTTTGAAAAATAATGGATTAATAATAAATGAATTAGGCGGACATACCTATTCAAATGTAAGGCTAAACAAATCGGGAAAAATACAGAGATTGATTTTTCTCGATTTGTTTAGCCTTATATTTTAATAGCTATGCCCGCCTAATTAATTAATTATTTATTAATTAATTTTCAAAATTAGATACGACTTCAATTAAGCACATATTCTCCCAAAAATTGTCGGCTAAAAAAGCCATATCAAAACACATTGTTTGTTTATTTCTCATATATATATATATATATATATATATATATATATATATATATATATATATGAAAAATAGATGGAAATTAATCCGACAGTATGAAATTTATTTCCCGTCTATGTTGCTCGTGATGAAGACCAATTTATCGATTTGGTCGAAACAGATTTCCGTCAGCAAATTACATGACAGCATTTGTTTTTTCAAAATGTTAAATTTCATATATATATATATATATATATATATATATATATATGAAATTAAAGAAAAAACAAATGTATATATAGTAATATATATATATAAGAAAAAAAAATTCATTTAGGAAGAAATGCCATAGCTGGACTGCTTCAGTTCAATTCTTTGATAAAGAGGTATTACCTCAAAATTCAAGAAATAATAAAAAAAAATACAGGTCCACACACCACCATTGTTACCGTATTATTATTTTTTTATTTTATTCAAACTCATTGTGATATTCTAAATCAACCTCCTAATATATATATATATATATATATATATATTATATATATATACGTTAATTTTTTTTTCATTTTCTTCCATTTCTCGATTGAATAATTGAAGGAAAACTAGAATTTCGATTTTAATTATCGTCTGCCTTTCAAATTTGACCTCGTCCCATTTTATCTTTTTTTACCAAGAGAAATATTATTAAAACGTGATTATATTTTCAATTACTCAAATTTTATTAATGATTTGAAGATGGTTTCATATCAATTTAAGTTTTTTTTCTTTGTCTTTTTGGGTTTTTGTTGTTGTTTTTTAAATATTTTTTGTTTTGTTTTGTTTTGTTCTTGTTTTTTTTTTTTTTTTCAATATTAATTTCATACACGTTATTATCTTTGTCTTAAGGGATCTGCGTTTCAATAAATTTATTTGTGGGGTTCCTATCCAATCGATTGTCAATTCTGAAAGGCCATTGTGACGTTTTCTGAGAAAAAAAATGAAAAGAAAGAAATGATATAATGAAATGCTGGCTTCGAAATATGATATGAAAGAAAACTCATTTAAAAATGTGGATTTCTTATTAGAAACTAGTAGAGCTACCCGACCTTGCTCAGGATTAAAAAACTGAAAAAAGTAATGGAAATAATAATAATAATAATAATAATGAAATATATATATTATATATATATATATATATATATATATATATATATATTATATATAAAGATAAGCTAATGAGTCAGACGAACCTACTATTAGTTTCGCATAAAGCTCTTCAGGGCTAAAATCTGACTCTACTTAGGTATCGAGCACTTTTTACATATTAGCTTCTCCTAGCGGTTATATGAATATATATATATCTTATATACATATATATATATATATAAATTGTTTTTTCTTTTGGCCAAATACTGTAGCAATAGATTAGTTGGTACGAATATCTTGGTCCTTTCTTTTTTTCAAAATTTTTTTCTTCCTGGTTGATGTTTGGTAGTATATTTTAAATCAAACTTTCTGCTGGTTTTTTTTATCTCCGCAAGGATCTACCAACGCTTGGTATATTAAATTATATATATATATATATATATATATATATATATATATAGAGAGAGAGAGAGAGAGAGAGAGAGAGAGAGAGAGATTCTTCACGGAACAGATGGACTTACTACTACTAACACACTCTTCTACTCGGATTTTAATAGCATGTCAAACCCTCAAAAACACTTCAATTTTTATAGTTTTCTATAATGCTCCCTTTCAAAAACTCTATAACCAATTTCTTCAAATAAGAAATTTTCTCCTGACGATGACATAAGATCGAAACTAGTTGAGAATAAACAACATATAAGAAATATTCCTGATTGTCTTATTACTTTTTGTTCATAATATATATATATATATATATATATATATATATATATATATATATATATATCAATGTGTATGGTTGGCACTATTATACTTGAAGAAGCAGTAGTAATCCAACGTACAGTGTTATTAGAAGAGTGCTCAATATCTGCGATAGAGCGTTAATAGATAAATAAAGGAATAAATAAAAGGTTTAGCTTTTTTTTTAATTATCATTGGAACAATTATTACAACCGTTCGGTTCTTGCTATGGCATTCGTCAGGTAAAACGAAATTGGAAATGATACAAATGGTATAAATATGATTGACATTTAACCATATTCATACCATTTGTATAATTTTCAAAAGTAATTTCGTTTACCTGACGAATGCCATAGCAAGAAATCGAACGGTTGTAATAATTATTCCAATGATCATCCAAAAAGGCTAAATCTTTTATTTATTCATTTATCTCTCTCTCTCTCTCTCTCTCTCTCACTCTCTCTCTCTCTCTCTCTCTCTCTCTCTCTCTCTATATATATATATATATATATATATATATATATATATATATAAATCAGTTTTATATATATATATATTGTTGTGATGTTAGTTCAACTCTCAAATCTACAAGAACGGCTATAACGGTAACATACCTTTTCATCACTATTTATAGTGAGAACCGGTGTATATTCTCCACTGTTACAACATATATATAATATATATATAGATACCTGCCTAGGAATCGTAAGGTTCCTGGTTCGATACCGGTCCCCGCCAACTCAGCGCATGAGTAGCACAGATTGGATAATCTGATCTGTGTGGTAATGTACGGGGCTGTTGGGATGTGCGGCGCTCCACCTCAACTCCTACTCTCTCGAGCTATGAATAAATAGTAAATCGAACTGGGCTTTTTAAATATAGTATGGCAACCAGTCTAGGAGAAGGACAACTTTTATTTCAAACCAGTTGGACTCCGCTAAAAAAAAATCACCTTGTGTCGCACCTCGTTTCAACATACGTTACTTAGAATTATTTACTTACTTCATACCACAACACCTCACCTCACCCCACCCCACTCCTCCAAGAATGCGAGTCTTGCCCGTGTCTTTTCCGGACCAGACTGTCCCCGCTGAGCAATCTACGAAATTGTCATCACCAAGAAGGAAATATTGAGACTGGAGAGAGAGAGCGAGAGAGAGAGAGAGAGAGAGAGAGAGAGAGAGGATGATGCCAATGTTCGAACACAAACCGATGCCGACCAATATTGATTCCTAAAAACTTTTCATCTTCAATATTGACTTCTTTGAGGTAAAAAAATAAAAAAAGATATACAAGGCTGATTTAGAATTGGTGTGATTCAAGATTGCTCAACACGTTCGGAACATATTGTTCAAAGAAATACTCTGTCTAGTGACGTGAGTCGTCATTTGTAAATCTTTCTCCAAAAAAGAAATATATATATATATATATATAATATATATTATATATATATATATATATATATATATATATATATATATATATATATATATATATATCATCATGTCGCGCTATTAGCACGGATATCCATGACAATCTCTCGCCAACCTTTCCTATCATTCATTTTCCCAGGGAGGTCCTCTGCGCAGCAACCTGCATCTTTGCTTAGTTGGTCAATGTAGGTCCTTGATGGGCGGCCCTCACTAGCATGTCCGTGTGTTGGTTTCCACAGGAGAACGTCACTTATGAGCTCATCCTTGCTTCTCCAGCAGTGCCCGGCATGTCTTGTCCATCTCACTCGAATGGTTTGTGAGATGGGGGTAGGTGGCCATATAGCTGTTTCCTCGTGGGGTGCTGCTTCCACGATTTATTCAGGACTGCACGCAGCATTCTTGTGCAGCTCCCGTCCAGCTTATTCTCAAGGCGCCTCGTTAGGGTCCAAGTGGTGCATCCGTACAGCAACACTGATACAACCACCGCCTGGAAGATATGTCGCTTTAGCTTGTCAGTGAGATCGGATTTCCATATTACTGATAATTTGTTTGTGGCCGACCACGCTTTTTCTATTCGAGTATTTACATCGGTTTCTGTGGATAAGATATTACTACCTAGGTATGTGAATTGTTCTACTGGCTTAAGGGGCTTACCGTTGAGTGTGGTTATGTCTCCTTTCCTTTTGAAACATATGTACTCGGTTTTATCGGAGTTTACATGAAGGCCAATATTATTTGCTGCCTTCTCTAGGCTATGCAGTAGTGACTCGGCCTGTGGTGGTGTATCTGCAAGGAGTGCAAGGTCATCAGCGTAGTCTGCATCTGTGACTTTCTGTGCGGGATATCCCCTGATATATATGAATTCGGTAAAAAGTTGCTCAATCTGATCGAAAAGAAAAAAAATTACTAGCACCGATTGGTGGCAAAGGGTAGATAACTCAGATTATTCTAGCCTGGCACAAGAACAAATGCTTGCTTGGTTGGATTTTACGACATGTCAACCTTTGTTGGGTTATTTTACGCCGAACACGTTTTATTTACAACGATAGGCAGCCTAAAGTCAGTACCAGCCAGACAACGAGGGAGTCTATCCCCTTTTCACTAGCGCTAGTTCAAAGAGATTGTTTTTTTTAGCCTGAGCTGGAGCGCCATACCTACCATCAGCTCATCACTTTACTGCACAGATCCCTGTGCTCCTCATACGCTGAGTTGGTGGCGAGGGCCGGTAACGAACTAGGAACCTTGTTGTTTCTAGCCGAACGCTTTACCGACTGAGCTAACCAGACCCTACTTGAGCTAACCAAGAATAGCGCGCAACAGATAATATCATTAGATTACGTATAAAAAGCATTGGTACTAATGCAGAATAGCGCGCAAGAGATAATATCATTAGATTACGTATAAAAAGCATTGGTACTAATGCAGAATAGCGCGCAAGAGATAATATCATTAGATTACGTATAAAAAGCATTGGTACTAATGCAGAATAGCGCGCAAAGATAATATCATTAGATTACGTATAAAAAGCATTGGTACTAATGCAGAATAGCGCGCAAGAGATAATATCATTATATTACGTATAAAAAGCATTGGTACTAATGCTGAATAGCGCGCAACAGATAATATCATTAGATTACGTATAAAAAGCATTGGTACTAATGCAGAATAGCGTGAGAGATAATATCATTAGATTACGTATAAAAAGCATTGTACTAATGCAGAATAGCGCGCAAGATAATATCATTAGATACGTATAAAAAGCATTGGTACTAATGCAGAATAGCGCGCAAGAGATAATATCATTAGATTACGTATAAAAAAGCATTGGTACTAATGCAGAATAGCGCGCAATTGATATATCTGTTGACCGATTCTATTCAATTTCCATTAGGGAAAATATTGTATAACAAACAGAAACTACGTTCGACTTCCTGTCCGCCATTTTGGACAATGAGAAAATGTTCCTAACGGACGCATGAGATAAAGACGACCCTGCTCAAGATGAAACACACACTTCATATTCAGTCCCTTGTGAGTTGTTGTCGAGATCACTCTCCGTTCTGGATCGGGAATTGGGAATAGTTCTAAGCATTACCTGTTTCAATATCGATATATTAAAGTCGGTATAGTCCATCTGAGAGCTCTATCTACAATAATTGGGAATTATATACAGAGCAATATATTTAGCAAAGAAAAGGCTTAAATACTTACAGTTTCATATTAACAGTTATAAATTTATTTCCACCAATATCAATCGGCTTCATCAGACTGTGCTTTCCAAGATATAGTCTGATGTAGCTGATTGATATTGGTGGAAATAGATTTATAATACTTAATATGACCGGTATTTAAGCCTTTTCTATGCTATATATTAATATATATATATATATGTGTGTGTGTGTGTGTGTGTGTGTGTGTGTGTGTATTTGGCAGCATTCTTCATTTTATATGTAGAATAAAATAGTCACGTCTCCTGTTTAACAATTTCATTTTGATCTTTTCTAATTTTCTGGCCAACTTTTTTTTATATTTTGGATGGAATCCGTAGATTAGTCACCGAAGTTCGTATCCGAGTACTTTCGGCACTTTGAAGTGCCATCACCAGGGGCATCAGTGTTAGTTATTAACTAACAAGTTAGTATAGTATACAAGTGGAATAATCCATGGATTTATCACTTGTATTATTATTATTATTTACTCCTTTTGAGTTTTCACAGGCATTAGCTGGTGTCTTTCACTGGAGTCTGAGTGACAGCAAGTCTCCTCAGGTCTCCAGGACTCTTCTGAGTATTCTGGCAGATTGCAGCAGTGCAGTGTTCTGAATGTTTCAATCCTTCCTCTGATATCCAAACTTTCCAAACCCTTTTCTAATCCTTTTGGACTGTTCCAAGTGCACCAACTACAATGGTATCACTTTCACTTTCATATTCCATAACTTTTTCAGTTCTCTGGCAAGGTCCAATATTTGTCCATTTTTCATTTTCCTTTAACTTCACCCCTGATCGCTGCACTGCAAAATCCACCAGTTGACAAGTTTTCTTTTTTTTTTTTTTTTAATCAACACTAGGTCTGGTCTTCTTGCTGGGATAAGGTGATCCCTTTTAATTTCAAAGTCCCAGAGAATTTTTGCGTTTCGTTCTCAAGAACAGATTCTGGTTTATGCATATACCATTTTGTGTGTGGTCATTGTATAGTGTTATATATATATTTAATTATCATTATTTATTATTATTATTATTATATTATTCTTATCATCATATTATTATATATATTTATTATTATTATCAATAAAAGGAAATAACGACTCGTAGCTTAAGTTTCACGTCCATCGCACCCCCATATATTAGTGAATATATATATATAATATATATATCTATCTATGATTAATGTAATATTACATACTATAGGTGTTTCTTGTCTGTGTCTGTGTGTCTGTGTGTGTAAATACGCACACACAATAATATATCTAGTGAATTCAGTTGTGCGCTTAGAGAAGTGATCGATTAAATATGTCCTGTAGTATGTACATCTGGCTTGTTTTGATGCCGCCGTGAAGATGTTTGGCGAACAAAGTTCATTTTTGAGGTCTCGAATCCGGCCAGAGTTAGCTGTAAACTGTATAACCACACTAATGAGAGTTGGTGTATCTCGAATACACTGGTGTCTGTGGATTACTATTATATATATATTATAGGATATAGTATATATATATATAAATTCACACAAATATATATATAAAAGCACTTGCATGTACCCCATCATCATCCTCATTTCACATCCTTTCCTTATACTTATACTAATCTTCATCCTTACACTCCTCCGCCTCCTCCGCCTCCCTCCTCATCACCACCACATTATATCATCAATCTCATTCTCATAATCCTTACCCCCTCATACACCTCCTGATCTTCATCCTTACCCGCATCCTTCTCCCCTCATTATCAGCATCATCACCCTCCTTATTCCCATAAGCATCCTAACCCTTACGCTCATATCATCCTCATCTTCTATCTCTCTATCATCATCCTCATATCATCACTCATCATCACCCTCCTCATTCACAAATAATTATTCATCATTACCCTCCTCCTCATCATCATCATAATCCTCATCATCATTATCCTCATCATCATCATCGTGATCTCCACATCTACCTATACATAATTATGCAACTTGGACACACCCACCTTGTTTTCCCTATGAAAGTGTCGGTTAATTCCAAAATTGATTCCCTTCTTCCTCTTACCTTATCATCACAGAATCATTTGGACTCATTGACGTCCTGCCCTTCCAGCGAATCTGATTTATCTTTATAATACATATATATATACACACACACACATATATTATATATATATATAATTATATATATATATATATATACATATATATATACACTATATATATACACATATATATATACACATATATATACACATATACACAATATATATATTATATATATATTATTGTGTGTGTGGTGTGTGTGTGTGCTGTGTGTGTGTGTGTATACTAGAAAATATGTGACCCGTTGGGTCACCCATTGAGCTTGGTTAGATTGTTAAAAAATCACAATAATGTAATTTATTTTTAATACATTTTAAACTATTTTTCAGTCAATTTGTGCCAATTTATCGTAAACAACATTAACTTTTCTAAGATGACGTAAATCTGTATTTACAAAATGATTTTACCCTCCCTATTGAAAAAAATTACCAAAAATCTGAATTTTCCATTTTAATGAAGTTTCCGATTTGTTACTTATTTTCAACGACATATCAACACTTTATGGGTTATTTAATGGCTCATCTTTGATTATAATCATAGCTTAATTCACTGTTACATTGCAAACATTTTACTCTTTTTCTTAAGAAACTTAACTGTATGGTAACTAGCAGAGGCACCCGACCGGTAGGGAAACCACGCCTACGCCTCAAAGATGTCTGCAAGAGAGACATGAAGACATGCCACATCAACAACACATCGGAGGCTTGTGAAGAGTGTACTTTTACATAATCATTAGATACCTAATGATTATGACAATAGTGTAGAAATCATATTAGTGCAGCTGATGGCCTTGAGAGTGAGTGACAGCGTTTGACCTCACTCTGACCTTGCGTTCTGGGGAGAACCGTGAGAAACGAACCCCGATAGAAACCCCCCTCCGGTAAGTGTAAGCAACTCAGAGTTAGAGTTAAACTTAGAAGCGACTAGCAAGATGTAAGATCGCGCATTGTCTGTCTGGCGTTTATGGAATAAGTAACATCATCGTAAATCGAAGTCTTGTTTGTTATTACTAAAAGCTAACAATAGCACAGGGCTTCTGATAAGCAGTGATCCCCAACAGAGACCAGACCCGGAATCCCAAGAAGACCAGACCTAGATAGAAGATATGACCGGCCAGAAGAATAGACGACAGAGTAAGACGTAAGAAGGTATATAACATATATAGATATATAGGCTGGTAAAGAGGTATGCTACAGTACGACCTGGTGCCTCCCGTTAAAACAAGGAACGAAAAGGAGTGAAAAACAGAAGAAAGAAGCCCCGCAGAAAAGAGAGTTAAAAGAAGGAGAGTACAACAGCATCTCCAGAAAGCATCATCTTTATTTGCAATCACTGTACAAGAGACTGTCATTCAAAAATTTGTTTGTTCAGCCACTTACGTACTGCTAGATGAAGACGGAAGGTTGCCAATAAAAAAAATGTGCACTGTTCCAATGCCAACATTTTTTATCGCTCTCTTTTCTTATTTGACTAGAAATATTAATGATAATTTGACTAGAATATTTAATAATAATCTAATCTTAATGGATAATACAATTTTTTTATAAATACATTTTCTTATCTAACCCATAGATGGGACCCTAGCTAGGACTACCAACTCCGGGTCGAGTGCCAGGGAGCAAGGTGATGAAGGAGTGCTCCACATTCCCCAAACCTCCAAAACTTAACCTCACCATCAGATAGAGTTTAACGTCATTCCCAGGACATTGTAGACCCGTAGCCACCGCTTTCTAACACCCATATGATAAAAAGGGGTTGGGGCTTGCCATAAGGGCAATAGGGTTGGGAAAATCATATAGGTGCTAGGGCTTGATTGACCAACCGATCGATCGGAGGGCCCTCTCCAACCGGCCGGTCTAGCTAAGAAAGGCCAAAGTGAAGTATTGCAAGTCATGGATTGCTCATCCCCTGGTTCTATCCTTAAGCATCACGTGTCCACCCACGGCCAACAGGTGGCCCCATTGGGGATCTTACCCCTCTGCAGGGTGCAGCGGTGCATTCTAAGCCCCAGCCGACAGGGCGACCATATGAACTTCCTAAACTAGTTTGCTAACCATTACACTACGACAGACACTAGACTACTACTTGCAACCATTAAACTACGATTTGATGCCTACATTAACTTACTAACCTATATACCACATTTGCGTCTAGACTAGCTTGCTAAATAAGTAAAAAAAGTAAAGTAAAGTCGGGGCGGCCTAAAGTCGTATCAGCCAGTCAGCGAGGGAGTTATCCCCTTTTCACTAGCCGTAGACCAAGGAGATCATTTTTTAGCATCTGAGGTGGAGCGCCACACCTACCATCATCTCCTTACTTTACCGCACAGATCCCTGTGCTACTCATACGCTGAGTTGGCGAGGACCGGTATCGAACTAGGAACCTTGTGGTTTCTAGCCGAACGCTCTACCGACTGAGCTAACCCGGCCCTCGCTTGCTAACCATTAAATCACGTTTTTATGTCTACATTATCTTGCTAACAATTACTCTACAACGGGACTCCTAGAATAACTTGATAACCGTTACACACCCCATTGGGACGTCTTGACTACAATTGCACACCATTAAACCACGACGGGACGCCTAAAGAATAACAACATAACAAGGAATATATACTTGATTACTTCATTGAAACAATAAAATTCCCTTTTCTTGAAAATTATATAATGGAAGAACCATGTACAACTGAGGATGAATATTATGTTTAAACGTTAGAATAATATTGGGGGGGGCGGTGTTATCTGTTGAACATTACACTCTTCTGGCAATTCTCTACTTAAAAACAATCTGGGAGAGTCGAGTCTATTACCCGCAATGTTTTCATTTCGCTTTCGGTCTGACCGACCGCTCTCTACATAAAGAGGAAGAAAAGTAGTAGGCAGGAAGTAGGAAAGGAATAATATTAACTTACGCCTTATAAGTGCAGGAACGAATTAAAGAAAGTATTGTTTAGATTCTTTGTTTGATGACATAATCAACCTTTGTGGGTTATTTAATGCCAAATCCATCCTTGGAGAAACAGTAATGGTACTATTTAACCTATAGTTGGGGAATGATTTGGTTTGGTATTTGTTTACTGGCATAACAACTTTCATATCTTATTGAATGTTAAATCCATCCTTGTAGAAGAACAGTAGTGGTACTATTCAACCCATAGCTAGGGGATTATTTGGTTTGGTCTTTTTGTTAATGGCATATCAACCTTCGTGTGTTATTTAATGCCAAACCATCCTTGTAGAAGAACAGTAGGTACTATTTAACCCATAGCTGGGGGTAATATTTGGTTTGGTTTATTTGTTCAATGGCATATCAACCTTCAAGCCTTATTTAATGCTAAAGTCATCATTGTAGAAGAACAGTAGTGTGACTATTATTTAACATAGCTGGGGTAATGATTTGGTTTGGTTTATTTGTTCAATGGCAAATCAACCTTCAAGCCTTATTCAATGCCAAAGATCATCCTTGTAAAAGAACAGTAGTGGTACTATTTAACCCATAGCTGGGGCTAATGATTTGGTTTGGTTATTTGTTCAATGGCAAATCAACCTTCAAGCCTTATTCAATGCCAAAGTCATCCTTTAGAAGAACAGTAGTGGTACTATTTAACCCATAGCTGGGGTAATGATTTGGTTTGGTTATTTGTTCAATGGCAAATCAACCTTCAAGCCTTATTCAATACCAAAGTCATCCTTGTAGAAGAACAGTAGGGGTACTATTTAACCCATAGCTGGCGGGGTGATTTGATTTGGTTTGGTCTTTTTTTTTTAATGGCATATCAACCTTCGTATTTTATTTGTACCAAAGCCATCCTTGTAGAAGAACAGGGGTGTACTATTAACCCATAACTGGGGGATAAGGGAGTTAATACTTTTCCAAGGGTATTAGCCAGAAAGTAAATGTAATAGCGCGATTGGAGTTCGAACTCGCCTACCACGATATCGGACTCTAGCACATTAGCCACTACGCCACAAGACTTCCCGAATTAAAGAAGAGCAGTGAAAGTAGTTGACACCAACTGTCTGTACGGTGTTACCAATACCACATAAGTATATTCTCAATTAGTCAGTTGTATCAGTGCACCACTTTGGACCCTAACAAAGCGCCTAGAGAATAAGCTGGATGAGAGTTGCATAAGAATGCTGCGTGCGATCCTAAACAAATTGTGGAAATATATATATTACCAACCCTCCAGCACGAGCAGGATACGACACAAGGTCAATCTTAAGCGGAGTTCAACAGGTTGAATTCAGTTTTCCTTCTCCTAGACTGGGTACCTAGCCATGGTTAAAGAACCCAGTCTGCACCTACTATTTACCATAGCTGGAGGGAGAGTAGGATCATACCTTTCCAAGGGTATTAGCGCTAAGTGAAATGCAATTACCACGTCCAGGATTTGAACTCGCGATGAGATCCATTCCCATGAGCTTTAACCATTACACCACGCGCTTCCCTGTGGAAATAAGATACTGGACACTCTGGAAAATTGTGGAATAGATACTGGACACTGCTGGAGAAACAAGGACGAACTCATAAGTGACGAACTCATAAGTGACGTTCTATATTGTGGAAACCAGCACATGAGCACATGAGCACGTCAGTTTGGGCCGTCCAGCAAATACCTACATTACCAGCTCTGTGCAGATACTGGATGCTGCACAGAAGACCTCCGAGAGCAATGAATGATAGGGATGGTTGGCGAGAGAATGTCATGGATATCCATGCTACTAGTGGGATGATGATGATGAAGAGAGGAGGAGGAGGAGCAGGGAGGAGGGTCCGTTAAAAGCGTTCAGGGTGTAGCTATCTACCCCCTACCCCATCCTAAGCCCAATTATAAAACGTATCTCATTCAAGTAAACACGTCTCATGATGTGTTCATAAGAAAAGAAATATTTTCGTCCAATTTTTTTTTTACTGCAACTTAAATCCTGCAATAAAATGAATTAGATTACGCTGACTGTATCTCCTGCAGAGGGATTAACCCCACCCACCCAAAAAAGGCATGGCACAAATGCATCTCATAATAAAGCTCCGTTCTGGAAATCTAGGTGGTGATTAGTACTCGTTCGTGGGAATTACTCCCGGTTCCATTCTAAACAAAAATGGTAGTGTAGAGATTATCTCCCCGTTGAGTTGTCTGCCCGTTTAGTTTCGCTTGTGCCCGCTAGGGCCGTTTAATATTTAAGCGGCTGGTTCAAACGCTTCTCTCTCTTTTCCGGGTCCTCACCTACAACACATGGGGTAGACACGGTCTACCCCTTCTCATTGAGGCTTTTGGCCCCCTTACATTACTGTAAGTTATTTACAGCATGGACTATCCTAGTCTCATGTCTGTGGCTTTTATGTATATCTTGTACCATTCATGAATGTGTATTTATCTTTCTACATGTAACTTTGTTATACCTATGTATTATGTATCTTGTTATATCCATGTGTTGTATACGTATTAAATGTTTTGTTCATCAAACCTTTGTCGGAGTTTGTATTTTCAAGTAAATATAACTTTGAATCCTTTTTTTACAGTAGTACCTGATTGAGTCTGATCTATGAGTCAAATATATCTGTTTGAAAATGGTTTGGTTCGGTTTGGTTTGGTTTGGTTTCTTTTACGGCATATGTTAGATCGGCAAAGTTAAGCAGTAACGAGCTTGGCCAGCATTTGATTGGGTTACCAATAGGTTTGGTCTGGTTTGGTTTGTTTTGTTTTACGGCATATCAACCTTAGTGGGTCATTTAATGCCGATAAAGTTTTCAAATAAAGTCATTCTTAATGGATACACAATTTTTTATAAACACATTTTTCTATTTAACCCATAGATGGGACCCTAACAGGTACTACCACTCCGGGACAGAGTGGACCAGGGAGCAATGCTGATGAAGGGGTGCTCCACTTTCTCCAAACCTCCAGAATTGGAACCTCACCATCAGATAGAGTTTAACGTCATTCCCAGGACATGTAGACCCTCAGCCACCGCCTTCTAGCACCCATATGATAAAAAGAGTTGGGGCTTGCCATAGGAGCAATAGGGTTGGGGCAATCATATAGTTGTTATGGCTTGACGTGACCAACCGATCGATCGGAGGGGGCCTCTTCGACCGCACGTCTAGCTTTAGTAAGTGTCTAAGTGGAGTATTGCAGGTCATGGACTGCTCATCTAACAATACTCCATCCTTAAGCATCACGGTGTCCACCTACCGCTAACAGGTGGCTCCATTGGGGGAGTCTTACCTCTCTGCAGAAGTGTAGTCGGTGTATTCTAATGCCCCCTGCTGACAGGACGTGTTTGAAAATGGTTGGCATTAAATACGTAAAATCATATATTCTTATTATAATGGAGATTGTGTGCTTTTCTGTCTGTAACCGAAACTATATTACTACTCAAGTCACAATTCCCTTTGTTATTTACGTCACATTCTCCATGATTTTATTTTTATTTAAACCTCAATTTCTAATAAAATTGTTTTACATTATTAATACTGTTAATCATATCTACAATTGAATAACATGCAATTGTATTTATATATACACTAAAATAGCAGTTTACAGTGTGAACAGGAAGGCTAATTTGCATATTGAAATTAAAAAATTGATTTTAATAAATATGTGCTTAGTATTATTGATTTTTAATCGTATGGTTTTATCTTAATGAATATGATCAAAAATCTCTTCAATAAATCTTAAAAGAAATCGGTTAACAAGAAGAAATAATTCTGATTTTATTCTTTACTTCCTATTTTAACTCAGTTATTAAATTAGGAAGATTTAGCAATGAAAGACGAGAGTGATAGAACAGTAAGTTTCAGTTCTTCTATTTTTCGATTATACTTCCCTCTGATTCAAATCATTTTATCTGCATTCTTATTTAGTTTCATTAGCCTTTCTAATTTAATATATTCTATTACATTAAAACTTAAATACTTGCACCCGGAGGGTGCATATATTTGCTAGTAATTGTAACGTATGTATAAGTGTATACGTATAATTGTATACGTATAATCATATAGGGCATTGAATACGTAAAATCATATAATTGTGTGCGAGCAAATATCTATTATCAAATAGGAATAATTACTTTAAACCATATAATTACTTCGTTTGATGCCCCATATTTTTGTCATTATTTCCATGAGCTGAAAAGCTTCATTGTGTAAAATATGGGGGGGGGGACATTTCACAGGAAAAATTGGTGGTACCTACTATTTACTAATAAAAAGCCAGTTCGATTCTCGTTAGATGGCCTATACTTGTCACCTTGTATCAAATCCTACCTTTGGTGAACTGGGTGTGTAAATATGTTTTTACTACTAAATAGCGAGTTCGAACCTTGCTGGATGCCCCATATTTGTGACCTTGTGTCTAGAATCCTACCTGTGCTGAAGTGGGGTGGGGGGTTAATGCCTACCTTATAAGTGTGTATGAATCATTAGTATTAGTTAGGTTTCGTGTGGTTCTTTGGATTTTATGGCATGTCAACTCTTGCTGGGTTATTTCATGCCGAAGATATTTGTTTGATTCATTCTTGATGGGTATTCAATATTTTTGCATTTTATGGCATGTCAATCCTTGTTGGGTTATTTTATACCGAATACATTTTGTTCTATTCATGCTTGATGGGTATTTAAAAAGATTTTAGACTGCGTTATTCGGACTATTGTCCTCATCTTCATTGTTATCTGTACAACGTTTCGGCCGATATGCCCTCCAGCCTTCTTCAGGTATTTCTTGTCGGACTCGGGAACCTTCTTTTCAAACCCGGGAACTTTCTTGTCGTAGTCGGGAACCTTCTTGTCGTAATCGGGAGCCATCACTTTTGTTTTCTATTTAACACATTGATGGGATCCTAACAGGTAATACCACTCGGTGGACATGGGAGTAATGCCAATGAAAGGTTACTTTACACTCCCCAAAACTCCAAAATTGGAACTTCACCCTTAAATGCAGTTTAATATCATACCCAGAACACTAAGACCCTCAGCCACCACCTTCTAGCATATAAATGATAAAAACGACCGGGACTTGTCATAAGGGCAATTAATAAATCATATTACCCGGCATTGGACGGTTACTTCAGCTAGTACATATATTGTTCTACGTTGTAAACGTTTCTGATTGATAAAATAATCAAGAAAGATAATAATCAGTTTACAGTTAAAAAAATAAATGAAAGAAAAGAGAGAAAAGATGGCTGACGATAGTTGTGATAAGATTTTTTTTTCTTTAGAAGGTTTCGTTACGAAGGAGATAAACATAACGGTAATTGTTACATTATAACTCACAACGCAACAAATAATAATGATGACAATAATAAACATTGTGTCGATACTGGCAATGCAAAACGGTTGTATTATGTTGAAAATACGACTCTACAAGGAGAAGAGCACGTAGAAAGGGGAGATAAGTGCGATGCGACCGAATTCTATAGACTGAATGTATTGATATTCTTGCCTAAAAATGAAGGCAGGATTTGTCTTAGGAGAAACCGATTTCTATATATTATTGCGTCATTTGCTACAAACAGATTTATCCATTTACAAGGGTGAGTCAAAGGTTTTGCAATGGTCGTCGGGGTGGCTTATAGTCGGTATCAGCCAGAAAGCGAGGGAGTATATATTATAATATATATATATATATATATATATATATACTAGCAAATATATGCACCCTCCGGGTGCAAGTATTTTAGTTAAATTTTATAATAAAATATGATATTAAATTAGAAAGGCTAATGAAACTGAATAAGAATGTAGATAAAAAGATTTTGAACAGAGGGGGTATGATTGAAAAATAGAACAACTTTGAAACTAACTCTTCCATCATTTTCCGTTACTCCCGTTTTTCATTGGTAAATTTTCCTAATTTAAACTGTTTAGTTAAAATAGGAAGTAAAGAATAATATTACAGTTATTTCTTCTTGTTAAGGGATTTCTTTTAAGATTTATTGAAGAGATTTTTGCTCATATTCAATAAGATAAAACCAAACAATTAGAAATCAATAATACTAAGCACATATTTATTAAAATCAATTTTTTAAGATCAATATGCAAATTAGCCTTCCCATTCATACTGTAAACCTCTATTTTGTTGTATATATAAATACAATTGCATGTTATTAGCATGTAGATATGGTCAACGCCGGGGGTCCAGTGGCTTCGGCCCTGGATCTTTACTAGTTAATAGCGTCGATCCCAGGGGGCCATCCCCCCAGGCAACACCTGCCCCCTCGATTTAAAGGGGCAGGGCTGGGTTTATTGCCCAGTGCCTGAGGCGCCCCCCTTGAGGGGGAATGCCGACGGGATCGACGCAATTTTTTCACCTGCCACTCCATGAGCTTCGGTTTGTGGGTGGTCCCACGTTAATAGGGACTTTGTGCCTGACCCGTACAAGTGGGGTACGCGGTAAATATCATGTAGATATGGTCAACAGTCTTAATGATGTAAGACAATTTTATTAATAATTGAGGTTTAGATAAAAATAAAGTCATGGAGAATATGATGTAAATAACTAAAAGGAATTGTGACTTGTATAGTAATATAGTTTCGGTTACAGACAGAAAAACCCACAATCTCCATTATAATAAGAGATATGAGCGTTTAACAAAAGTGATAAAACAAATTGCAATTTTTATGTTATATATATATATATATATATATATATATAGTAGCCTTCACGGCAAAGATAGCCAGAAGGAAGGAGAGACAATAGCAGTCTTAGCAAGTATATTTGTGTGCAGCCGGTACACCAGAGGCGGGCCATCCAAAAATTGTCCTGCTCAGACAGTTTTGAACCTACACAATCGTCTCTAGTAGACGGCAGGATGCTAATGGAAATATATATATATATATATATAAAGTACGCCACGGGTACACCGTACAGCTGTTTCATATATATATATATATATATATATATATATATATATATGTGTGTGTGTGTGTGTTGTGTGTGTGTGTGTGTGTGTGAAATAAAAGGAAATTAATCCGACAGTGTGAATTTGATATATTGAAAAAACAAATGATGTTTACAAATGCATGTGACTCTCCAGGAAGGCCCCGAAACGGTGCACAAACTCTCCTGATGATCCCATGCATTTGTAAACATCATATATATATATATATATATATATATATATATATGGGGTGAGTGGGGGTGTCTAGGTGTCTCTGTTTATTTGTGTGTGTGTATGTGAGTGTGTGTGTGTGTGTGTGTGTGCGTGTGTGTGCGTGTAATTTTATAAGAAAATTTTTTTAAATCCCTTTTTATAAAACTACATATTTTTTGATTTTTTTTACACTTTTTCTTATATATATATATATATATATATATGTATATATATATATATATATATATATATATATATATATATATTGAATGTTGTGTATTTGGCAGCAAATTATCATCTCAGCAAGTGTTGTTAAAAATAGCAATAAGAAATGTCTACAAATTCTTGAGGCGATCTGTATAAAAAAAAAAAACAATTAATAAAATAGCATTTAATATAGGTAACAATATATTAAACATCTTCAATAACTAACTCACTAATATCAACAACCCTATAAAAATAATTGACTCTCCTAATTTGTAAAAATACAAATATAAAAGAACAAAGTAAAAAATATCTAACACACTACAACCTAAAATCCCCTGATGACGACTGAAGAAATGGTTGAAAGCGCTAAGGTAATAAGTATGAGGCAATTCCTATAGCAACTGGATCCCAAGACGACAAGAAAATCTTCAGATAAAGATCATGAAAAAGAAATATTCAGTCCTTTTTTTAACAACCTATATATATATATATATATTATATAAATATATATATATATATATAGTTCAATGAGAAATCAAAACAAATAAAAGTTTTTGCTTTTATTTATTTAATTACGGGAACGGTATTACAACCAGCGGTTTCTTGCTGAAAGCATTCATCGGGTAAGACGAAAAGTTTCCGTCTTACCCGATGAATGCTTTCAGCAAGAAACCGCTGGTTGTAATACCGTTCCCGTAATTAAATAAATAAAAGCAAAAACTTTTATTTGTTTTGATTTCTCATTGAACTATCAACGCTCTATTACAGTTATTGAGCACTCTTCTAGTAACACTGTACGTTGGATTACTATTACTTTTTCTAGTATACTAGTGCCAACCATACACATTAATATATATATATATATATATATATATATAATATATATATATAATATATAATAAGCTATCCACAGACACGTGTTTCGAGGTTTCACCTCTCATCTGGCAACACTTTAACAGCTCTGATATATATATATATATATATATATATATATATATATATATATATATATATATATATAGTTTTTTTCCGTAGTTAGGGTCTTTCCATGTGTGGTTTAACCAAGCTGATGCAGGTAGACCATAAGGAGAGCTCAATGTGCCTAATACCAGTGAGTAAAAGGACAGAGCAAGATATTTAGTAAATGAAGAAAAACTCTAAACTTGCTTCATTACAATAATTTATTTCAACCGTATTAATACGGCATCTTCAAAAAGATATATATATATATATATATATATTATATATATATATATATTATATATATATATATATCTTTTTACTGAGACTATTTTATTTTTGGGTAGGATCCAGAAATCTAATTATTAATATTCAATTAAATATTTTCATAAGACAAATATTTTTGAATTACGTTAAATTATGTGCGATCGGCAAGGCGGTTTCCTGAAAAAAATGTTTATTGTTAAAGCCCCCCCCCCCTATTTATCAAGGACCCATTATACCCTGGGGAACAAAAAGGCGTCCTCTATTACAACGTTCAGTAAGTATGCCTATTAGATCTAGTACCTCTATATCAAACCGTTTTTTCCGGTCTGAAGAGGACAGACACACAAAATCTTTCTCATTATTAAAATCGATCATTGTTCACCCAGTTGCAACTGAAGTTGTTATAACAATAACTGCTATCATAATTATTGATTAGAATATTTTCTTTTGCTATTTTTTAAGCGCACTTAATTTTTTTTCTTTTTCTGACGAATTATATTTTTGAACGTCTGATGAGGAGGACAGAACTCCTATAAAATGTGTTCTATGCAACAATGGTAAAATAGATCTGCTCGCTTGAGTCTCTTTTGTGCTTCAGGCTTTGAATGATTTCTAGTAAATCAACCCAAACAAAAACCTTATTTGAAAGTTTTTTTCTTTTTTATTTATTTATCTATTTATTTTTGAGGTGACTAATTCAAAACTTTTATTAACAATTCTCCTGTCGATACATTCTTTGTATTTCGTTGTTCAACTTGGTTTATTTTTAAAAAACATTGTCTTCTCAAACAAAAGTAATCAATGAGCTCTGTGTTTTTAGATCATATTTTCAAAAAACAATTGAATATGTTTTTCAATGTTCCCAGCTTCCAATATCCTATTGTAGAGTAAAGCTGGCAGAGTAGACTATTGTCGATATTAATCGGAGAGCGAGAGAGTCTAACACTGTACCAGGAAGATCATATTGGTGGATGCTCTAACAACTGACAAGGTTCTTTGTCTGAAGATAAGCGATTAATGCGCGGTTTTAAAACCGATGGTACCAAAAGCCTTCGGTTGTATAGTTTACTATGATAAATATAGCTCGTACATCTATAATCGAGCATTTTATTTTCCTTCCTCCAATATATGTTCGGTCCCAGTTTGCAGTTGGACGTCAGGCAGTGAAGATGTACTGCCTGAACTGTGACTCACTCTGCATACGTGCACTATGTTAGTTAGCAGATGTCTGGTGGGGATTTAACAATAAAATAAGATCAAAAGTAAATCGAAGTCTTGTGTTTATTATCTAAAAACTAACAATGACACAGGGCTTCTGATAAGGAGAAATCCCTAACAGAAAACCAGACCCGAAGTCCCCAAGAAAGTCCAGACCTTAGAAGATGCCAGACCAAGTCAAGATGATAGAAGAAATACCAAAGACGATCAGAATACTAAAGACGGCCAAGAAATAGAATTAAAGAAAGAGGTATGCAACATTATAATCATTTAGTGCCAGTAAGGAAGGGTATGCAACACGAACACCTATAATCGAGTATTTTATTTTCTTTCCTCCAATATATATATATATATATATATATATATATATATATATGAGGTTTGTGTTTTTAGATCATATTTTCAAAAAACAATTGAATATGTTTTTCGATGTTCCCAAATTTCAACATCCTATTGTAGATATCAACCGGAGAGCGAGTGAGCCTTTCTCCTTTCCTCTAACGCTAGAACCAGGAAGATTAGTTTTGCGGATGCTCTAACGACTGACAAGTCTTCGATTGTATAACTTACCATGATAAATATAGCTCTTACTCCTCTAATCGAGCACATTATTTTCCTTCCACTAATACAAAATACGTACATATATATATATATATATATATATATATATTATATATATATATATATATATATATATTTGAAAATGGTTTTAAAAAGCGTGTGCATTGTGAGATGTTATAATAAATACAATTTCACAAATTTTTTTTTTTTCCTTCTGAAAAAGATATCTTTTTTTCGGCCACGTCTCATCAGAGAAGCATACCGTGACATTAATGTTTGTACGAGGAATAATGTGTAAAATAAGCAGATGTGGAAGTAAAAAAAAACAAAAAAAAAACTCAGAGATTGGAGATCAGAATCAACCAGCACATACCCACATCCCTTCGCAGCAATAATTTGGACCATTCCACTAAACTACCGAGTCAAACCTCCACTTCCGCTATCACACGTCACCTACTTGATAATCCTGCATGCGCAGCGTCTTATAATCATTCAATGTTCACTATATTAGAGGCCGCTGACAACGAATTACGTCTTTCAATTCTTGAATCCTTATTGATCAGCAAATTCCGTCCTGAACTCTGTATACAAAAACAATCCTTCAATTTACTGTTATTCGGATCCAACAACCACTCCTCCAACAATAATATTGTTGATAATAACTCTGCCTGTTCTCACAACTTTGCTACGTAATATATATATTTTTTTTGTTTTTTTTTTTTACTTCCACATCTGCGGATTTTACACATTATTCCTCGTACAAACATTAATGTCACGGTATGCTTCTCTGATGAGACGTGACCGAAAAAAAGATATCTTTTTCAGAAGGAAAAAAAATTTGTGAAATTGTATTTATTATAACATCTCACAATGCACACGCTTTTTAAAACCATTTTCAAATTTTGCTCGTACCACAATCTATTCACACACACACACACACATATATATAATATATATATATATATATATATATATACTCCCTCACTTTCTGGCTGATACCGACTGTAAGCCACCCCACGACTTGACTATACTTGCTTATTATATATATATATATATATATATATATATATATATTATATATATATATATATATATATATATATATATATTATAGTATATTTCACACGCCCTGTCGTCTGGAGTAGAAGAATACATCGATTGCATCTCTGCAGAGGTGTGAAATACCCCATTGTTTTTAAACAAGATGCTAAATAAGATTGAATAATGATTATTTAATAATCATCTATCTATCTATCTATCTACCTATATATATATATATATATATATATATATATATATATATATATATATATATATATATATATATATATATATATATATATATATATAAAGGGTAGTTATGTGAATCTGTATGTTCGGAGGAAACTTCGAAAAAAAAATATTACCAGGGCTTGGTTTTTGAGCAAAAATAGGAGATTTGATTTATATTCGTGAAAATAATTAAAAAACAAAATTTAAATCATAACAGCATGGATTTTTTTTCCTTTAATATTTTAGATAGTAGACATTAACATTTCTTTTCAGAGTAGCTGGATCAATGCAAGGTTTATTTTTCTATATAGGAATTTAAATGGGGCATCCCACAAGGATTCAACTTACAATTCAGTAATAATGTACCTGCGGGACTAACTCAAAAAATTCCTCTCTACCCAGGTGATGCCGGGTAGCCGCTGATAGTTGATAATATAACGTAAATAACATCGTAGTATCGTTTACAGACTGACTCATAATCTCCATTATAATAAGATATAGGTGAAGATAATCATTAGATTTGATAGGACTCACAAATTTACTTTATTAACAAGGTATCCTAAAATGTAATAATTCATACTTTGTATGGTTAAAGGCCACCTAAAGTGAGCTTTCAGTCAGAAAGAGACTGATTAGAATTTCCTATCAATACTATTTTGGTAAGTATTATTCGGCGGCAAAGCAGTCGTATGGGAATGTCATATTTCGAGCTGAATAATAGGAAAATGTCCCACGAGGTTGAGGTGAGTGGGGTTCAGTTAGGTAGGTAATGATTAAATTATGGCGGTTAGACAATGCACAGTCTGTGATAAATAGATAAATAGATATAGATATGAACAGATTGAAATAGATAGATAGATAGATACATACATACATACATACATACATACACGTGAACAGAATGAGATAGATATGAACAGAGTGAAATAGATAGATAGATATGAACAGAGTGAAATAGATAGATAGATAGATAGATAGATATGAACAGAGTGAAATAGATAGATAGATAGATAGATAGATACATACATACATACATACATACACACATGAACAGAATGAGATAGATATGAACAGAGTGAAATAGATAGATAGATAGATAGATATGAACAGAGTGAAATAGATAGATAGATACATAGATACATAGATATATACATACATAAATATGAACAGAATAAAATAGATAGATAGATATGAACAGATTGAGATAGAGAGATAGATAGATATAAACAAAGTGAGATAGATAGATAGATAGATAGATAAAAACAGACTTAGATAAATAGATACATAGATACATAGATACATACATATATACATACATACATATTAACAGAATGAGATAGATAGATAGATAGATATGAACAGAGTGAGATTGATAGATAGATAGATAGATAGATAGATAGATAAAAACAGACTGAGATAGATAGATAGATAGATAGATAGATAGATAAAAACAGACTGAGATAAATAGATAAATAGATAGATAGATAGATAGATAGATAGATATGAACAGATTGATTGATAGATATATGGATAGACGGATAGATAGATAATGAGGAGATTGAGATAGATAGGTATACATATATATATATATAGAGAGAGAGAGACAGGGGGTATAGTTATGAACACTCTGAGATAGATAGATAGATAGATAGATAGATAGATAGATAGATGTTCCGGTGAGTGGCTGCGGGATAGCTAGCTAGCTAGCTAAATAGATAGAGAAAGAGAGGGAGAGGGGGAGAGATACGAATTGAGATAGATAGATAGAGAGAGTGACAAAGAAAGATAGAATGAAAGAGAGAGAAACGTTGTTGTGCTAGCCTAGTATGGTGGAAGATAGATAATGGATAAATTGAGATAGATAGATAGATAGATAGATAGATAGATAGATGGATAGAAATGAACAGAATGAAATAGATAGATAGATAGATAGATATGAATAGAATGAAATAGATAGTATGAACCTAGTATGTAGGTGGTTAGAAAATGACTAAATTGTTATTGAGAGATAGAGAGATAGATAACTGTGATATGTGTGTATATATATATATATATATATATATATATATATATATAGAGAGAGAGAGAGAGAGAGAGAGAGAGAGTGAGAGATAGATAGATAGATAGATAGATAGATAGATAAGAAATTGTCTGTAATAGATTACTGATAGATAGATAGATAGATAGATAGATAGATAGATAGATAAGAGACTGTAATAGATAGATAGATAATTTCTAAGGTGTGATAGATAGATATATAGATAGATAGAGTGATAGATAGATATTGTGACACATAGATAGATAGATAGATAGATAGATAGATAGATAGATAGATAGATAGATAGATTGTAATAGATAGATAGATAATTTCTAAGGTGTGATAGATAGATAGATAGATAGATAGATAGATATTGTGACACATAGATAGATTGATAGATATAGATAGATAGATAGATAGATAGATAGATAGATAGATAGATAGATAACAGGCTGTAATAGATAGATAGATAATTTCTAAGGTGTAGATAGATAGATAGATAGATAGATAGATAGATAGATAGATATTGTGACACATAGATAGATAGATAGATAGATAGATAGATAGATAGATAGATAAAATACTGTAATAGATAGATAGATAATTTCTAAGGTGTGATAGATAGGTAGATAGATAGATTGATAGATAGATAGATAGATAGATAGATAGATAGATAACAGACTGTAATAGATAGATAGATAATTTCTAAGATGTGATAGATAGATAGATAGATAGATAGATAGATAGATAACAGACTGTAATAGATAGATATATAATTTCTAAGGTGTGATAGATAGATATATAGATAGATAGATTGATAGATAGATATTATGACACATAGATAGATAGATAGATAGATAGATAGATAACAAACTGTAATAGATAGATAGATAATTTCTAAGGTGTGATAGATAGATAGATAGATAAGTGGAGAATTAGATAGATAGATAGATAGATAGATAGATAGATAATTGGATAGATAGATAAATAGATAGATAGATAGATAGATAGATAGATAGATAACAGACTGTATTAGATAGATAGATAATTTCTAAGGTGTGATAGATAGATATATAGATAGATAGATTGATAGATAGATATTGTGACACATAGATAGATAGATAGATAGATAGATAGATAGATAGACCGACGCTCCGTGTCTGTGTGAAATTGCAAAATGACACCTACCTTACAATGATGTTTCTTGTTTTTGTCCGTCCAGTGTACAAAATAGTCGGCGTTGGTCGATTTGCCGTATTGGGAATAACCGACACCAAACCATTCGTTGGGGGTGACAACGGCCAGTAAACGGAAATTCACAATCTTTGTCTTATAATTAACATCCCACCACAGGTGAAAACGGCGTAAACTGTCCAGGTAGGTATTGTAGCGATACTGTCGACGGGATTCAACGTGGCAGGTTCTCAACAAGGCCACGAGGAGGACGAGAAGAACGTGACACCATCGGGCCGACACCCACTCACATCGCGCCATCTACCGGGAAAAAGAAACAAACAAACAAAACAAAAAATTAACTAAAAGAAAATTGTAAGGTTTGGTTTGTTTTGTTTTACGGCATATCAACCTCAGTGGGTCATTTAATGCCGATAAAGTTTTGGAATAAATCAATTCTTAATGGATAATACAACTTTTTTATAAATACATTTTTCTATTTAACCCATAGATGGGACCCTAACAGGTACTACCACTCCGGGATCAGAGTGGACCAGGGAGCAATGGTGATGAAGGGTGCTCCACATTCCCCAAACCTCCAAACTGGAACCTCACCATCAGATAGAGTTTAACGTCATTCCCAGGACATGTAGACCCGCAGCCACTGCCTTCTAGCACCAATATGATAAAAAGGGGTTGGGGCTTGCCATAAGGGCAATAGGGTTGGGAAAATCATATAGGTGCTAGGGCTTGACGAAGAAAATTGTAAGAAACTTTTTTCGATATTTAATTATGATATACTTAGGGAAAAAACGTAGCCCATTGGGTCATTCATTGAGCTCAAGTTAGATAATTGGGGGGGGGGGGAGTTTGCGAAGCGAATTAATTTTTTTTTAAAATAAATACGGCAGGAGAAAATTATTTAAAAAAAAAACTTTAAAATCATTTTGCTAAAATGTTCAATTAAGCCAAAAAACTGACCCCTTTCTTACTTACCGTTCTGCCTGTCACTTTCCTCCTCTTGATATATATAGGGAATCAACGATTGTTTCCTAAAGATCTGCTTTCCTATTTAGTTTATCTTGTGAGGTTTTAAGGGGTCAAATAAGAACAAAACGACGGGTAACAAATGTAGAAAAATGTATTAACAGAAAGTAGACAAATACAATAGAGAGATGTGGAAATTACGTCCGACGAACAGAGCTATTGGCATCTCGCATTGGCTTACTCCTAAGCCACAATTATCTCTGTTATTTATAGTAACCTGTCGGCGCATTCCATTAGTCTTATAGGGTGTATCACCTATAACAGTTTAATAACACAAAATGCATACTAAAATATTCCTTAGTTCCGGGATTGAGTTTTTTGGAAAAATCCATTTTACTAATCGTAATTAGTCGTAATTTGTAATTAATTTAAAGATTGACCCGTCTCTTGCGTCCTATTCTGCCTGTCACTTTCCTCCCTCTCTATATATAATGAATCAATGATTGCTTCCTAAAGGTTTTTTTTTTCCTATTTAGTTTAATAATGCAAAATGCACGCCAAGCCATTCCTTTGTTCTGGGATTCAGTTATGTTTGAAAAAAAAACAACATTTTAATTGGTTCTAATTAGTAATTTGCAATTAAGTCAAAAACTGACCCCAATCATGCTTCCCATTCTGCCTGTCACTTCCCCTCTCTCTCTCTCTCTCTCTCTCTCTCTTATATATATATATATATATATATATATATATATATATATATATATTGATTAACTACACCTTATATATGTTAGTTTCTCTGTGAGCGTAAAGAGAGAGATTGGAGAGTGTGATAGACAGATTGAATTTTCCACTTTGTTTGTATGTTACATATAAGTCAGCCCTTAGCTTATGGCTGCCGATAAAAATTAACATACAAATATCAAATATATATAGAGAGAGGGCGAAGTGACAGGCAGAATGTGAGTAAGAGATGGGCCACTCTTTGACTTAATTGCAAAAAACTAGAATCAATTAAAATGGGATTGTTTTCAAAGATAACTCAAGTCCAGAACTAAGGAATATTTTGGGATGTATTTTGTGTCCTTAAACTAAATAGGAAAAAAAGCCTTTAGGAAACAATCATTGATTTACACAGTCTTACAAATTGAGTATGCAATTTTCAACTACAAAATTGTCTTGTTAATGGTAAGCAATACGATCAAAGGCTTTGGTTACCATTGGTTTCAAATCAGTGCATTAGCTGCTTATATTCAGACAAAGCACTTTGTCGAAAGATTTCAAAAGAAAAATATATAAAGGATAAAAGATAATAAAGTAAATATATAGTTTAGTGAATTAATTTTCAAATTAAATTTAAATTAATTCACTGAACTATGTATTTGTTTTATTATCTTTTATTCTTTATATATTTTTTTTGAAATCTTCCGACAAAGCGCATTGTCTGAAGATAAGCAGCTAATGCACTGATTTGAAACCAATGGTAACCAAAGCCTTTGATCGTATTGCTTACCATACTATATATAGCTTTCACACCTGCAATCGACCACTGTATATTCCTTCCTCCAATCGTTTCCTTTTAGAAATCCGTCGCAGATGACGATGACGTCACTCCATGTCTTCAACAGTGTGTGGACCCTCTGGTGGCTAGTTATTGGATTAGTAATTGGACTAACAACATATATATATATATATATATATATATATATATATATATATATATATTTATTTATATATATATATATGAGAAATAAAAGGAACTTAATCCGACAGTGTGAATTTGATATATTGAAAAAACAAAAGATGTTTACAAATGCATGGGATCATCTGGAGAGAATGTGCAACCGTTTCGGGGCCTTCCTCTCAACGGTTTTAAAAAGCAACATCGCCCCCCCCCCTCACTGATGTGAGGTCCCTCGGAATATCTGTATCGACCGTATGTAATAGATCGGTCTTCAACAAAAATAAGACGGGAAGAAATGACCGTTAGAAGAAAGAATGTGCCAACAGAATGCTGCTAGTTAAAAGTTGGATTTTTTTTTTAAATGCGCTGTCTGTATTAAAAATAAAATTAATTTATTTTTTAATTTTTACAAAATCAGAAGCATTATAGTTTATATTAAGACTCAAAAGAGCCTGATGTAAAATTATTTAAAAAGTGTATAATTATATAAAAAGTGTATATTAAAATATCAAAATTGTTCATAATACACTCCAACTATTAAATAAGTAACCAATAAGTGTAGGTAAATCCGTGGTGTTTGTGGATAATTATCTTCAGAGGAGTAAACATCCATATGTATAGTTTTTTCGTAGACAAGTATGAGAAATAAAAGGAACTTAATCCGACCATTTTCAATATATCATATATATATATATATATATATATATATATATATATATATGAGATTTATCCAAAATTTGGTAGTAAGGGATGATTCTATATGTGATTTCTAAGATACACTGCACTAATATTGATGATCCAGTATGTATAAATACAGTGAATCTTTAAATCACTAAAGAGAGCTCAATGTATAATAAACTTTTTAGATTATATACAGAGCAATATTTATCATAGAAAGGAAGGAAGAACTCAACACCGTAATTCCATAATAAATTTATTTCGACCAAAATTGGGGCCTATATAAATCTAAGTTGATTTAATATAGCTCCCCAAAATTCAGTCTCATCAGATGGGGATCAATTTACTTTTGAAATTGCACTTTTCAGAAAACAAAAAGTAGAATTTTTAAAAATAAATTCAAACAAAAACAAAAAAATAAATTTTTTTTTAACAATATAAGATTGTCACCATGGTGACAGGAAGTCGAATGAGAAAAAAGAGATACAATTTTTCTACTTAAATTTATACTTTTTGTGTGTGTGTGTGTGCCCATGTATATGTGTCTATGTTTATTTTGTGTGTGTGTGTGTGTGTGTGTGTGTGTGTGTGTGTGTGTGTGTTCGTGTGGGTGTCCATTTAGTTGTATATGTATACATATATATCTAAGAGTTGAATTTTAAACTAAGAATTAAATCTAACAGTATTTATGCATACACTTGTATATGTATACATATACATATACATATACTTGTATATGTATACATGGAAAGAGTGTTGAATGCTATTATAGCTGATAAAATTATGGATACTATATTTCCGTAACTCAAGTTTCACGTGTATAACACACTCCTCGAACGAGTGAATCTTTTTGTGAGTATGATCCGCTATTCTTAGGACACTTTCACATACTGAGTTGGCGAGGCCGGTATTCGAACCCAGAATCTTGTGGCTCCTAGGCCGATGCTCTATCTACTGAGCTAAACTGGTCCCAACTTTCAATTCTAGATTTGTTGAAAATATCAACATTCGTAGCAAGTCTATGTTCGATAGATTTGTAAATATGTTTAGTAATGGTTGGGGGACCATCAGATTTTCTATTAATGTACATTGGACGATGTATGCCTGGGATTCTATGAGGTTGTTTAAATCGAAATTGACATCATGAAACTTGAGCAACAGAAATATAATATCCATTGTACACACACACACACACACACACATACACACACAAAGTAAACATAGACACATATACATGGGCATACACACACACACAAAAAAAAGTAGAAATTTA
>CM042166.1:81385481-81392981 GCA_023376005.1 Doryteuthis pealeii
GACCTGATGAAGTTCCTCGCGTAAAGAAGAACGAAATATTTCTCTCCTACTTCTACTTGTTTGAGTCATTATTTTTTGTTCCACTTCCATTTTACCTTACCTCATACTCGGATTTTACTCCAACCCTCCTATCTTCTCACACACACACCACACACACACACACACACGTGTATATATATTATATATATATATATATATATATATATATTAATATATATATATATATATATATATATAGGCATATTGAATCAAAGATTTCTGTTTGTTCTTATAGCATTAGAAGCATTAATCTTAAACTTAATATATACATTTTTTTGAAAGCGAAGTATGCTAAATATATGTTGAGAGAAACATATTTATTAAATTCTTTGGTGTTAATTCTTTGATCAATATGCCTAACGAGGCTTTATTTATAGCAAAAAATAAAAAATAAAAAATAAGAGAAGAAAAGAAATATATCTGAAATTTCAAAATTCCCACAGAACGCCATTTCACGGGAATATAACGGAATATGACGGAATCAGTCGAGTCCTATATTTACATCAGAAAATCACATTCACCGGATCATAACACCACGGTCGATTTCAACAAGCAAGGATATAAACTTTCAAAAACTTTGCACTTTGGATATCCTGAGATGGGCCGTTTCGCTGAAATATTAAGTATTTAACACGAAAGAATTTAATAAATATGTTTTCTCAACATATTTTTGCATTACTTCGGGCTTTCAAAAAATTATTACGTTTAAGATTAATGCTTTAATGCTATAAGAAACAGAAATCTTTGATATATATATATATATATATATATATATTATATATAATATATATATATATATTTCATTCAAATTTTCATCCATTGTTTGAAAACATTCATATTTCTGTTTTTAACACAGATTCAAACTTAGATTTTAACTTCCTGGTTTATTATTCATTTATTCATTTGTTTATTTGTCTGACGTATTTCATTGTTTTTTTGTTTTGTTTTTTTGGGGGGGGGTCTTTTTTGTGTGGTGTATGTTTTTAATGAGAAAGAGTCTACTGGTTTTTTAAAAAAGAAGAAAAAAAACGTGTTTCCTGTTTTTTGTCTATTTTTAGTATATTTTCTTTCTCCATTTTGTGATGGCTATCTGATGAGACTGGGCTCATTATATAATTGATTCATCATTATCTATATATATATATATATATATATATTATATTATATATATTATATATGGGGGGGGAAGTAGACAAACACGGGATGTTATGGAAACTTGATGTTTATTGTCGACGGTGCAACGTTTTTCGGTCTCTTATTAGACCATCTTCAGGACTTGGATATAGTTCTTACTCCAATGATGGAAAATTCTCAAAAATGCTGAAAACGGAAAGGTCGTTAGTAGGGGGGGTGTAGTTGGGGGTGGTTAGTGGATTCTTCTTCTCTCTGGAATGGGGAGTGCCGAAATGGTGAATGGTGGTACCACAGGTGTTAGATTGTGGGGATTGGTTAGCTAAATATGTGTATGTGTGTGTGTGTATATATATATAAAAGAAAATATTTTAAAAATATAACAAACACAGGATGTTATGATCAGGAAACAATTTTTAGTGTCAATACTTAAGCATTTCGGTATTTTATACCATCTTCAGGACACTGTTAGGTGATGTTTATGTGAGGGACAAAATGAAAGATGTTAAGTGTATAGTGGTTGTGTGAATCTGATGTTATTAACCGTTAATTTTTTATATGCGCGTTTGTTTACGAAAAGCAAAAGACGTGATCAATGCATGTGCAAAAATGGAAGGTGAAGAACATATGATGACGCATGCTTTAACGTGAATAGGCGGAGAACGAAAAGTTAATAAAGATATATCGTATTTCCTATGGAATATTAATGTTAGAAAATAAGAACATTAAACAATATATAAATACATATATTCCATATATACGCATATCCACATATAATCATACATAGACATATTATATATATATTATATATATAATATATATATTATATATAATTTATACAACATACGCATACACATACATATATATACATGTATATGCGTATGTACTACGACTCAACAAGACAAAGAATGGCCACCTGGAAGGTCTGGACATTTCCCAATATTGAGAGATAGGGAAACACTAACTACGTACTGGTATCATGACAGGGGAGCATCTCTATATGGGGCCGACATCGATGCCCTTGCAGAAGTCCGTTCAGCGATAAGGACCATTGATAGAAGAGGGTGGGGCTGGATACACATCATCATGGAAGACTGACCGATGGTAGCTGTAAGAAGTTTGAGGTAAGGTGACTCGAGCCCTCCATCCTAAGAAAACATGACACACCATGGAAACATTTCCCACATTGAAATCTGACCTGTATGGCAGGGCCTGTATGCCGAGGGTTTCATATGTTGACAGGGTACATAACAAGCTGGAACCGTGGGCCATCTGTTGTGCTCACAACTACTCACAACTGGACTACTTGTAGAATGGCCTTATTCTGTGAAGAAGCGGCAATCACATATACATTATATAATATTATAGTATATATATATATCTGTGCGTGTGTGTGTGTGTGTAAAAGTGGAGTGCTTTTTTTAGGGGTGTATGTCTGTCTGTCTGTCTGTGTGGGGGGTGCCTTTCTCGCCCCCCAGCCAACAACAAAAAAAGCAATCATTGACCTCGCAGTACTTGATTGACCAACACCAACTGACAAACATTTGTCGACGCCACAAAACATTAATTTGCAGATAACTTCACAGATGGAACTCGTGCTGAATTTAAATTATCAAACTTCAAAACAGAAAAATAATCAACTAATTATTTGTCATACTAAAAAATCATTATTCAAATTTAATCAGGTCATCTCATGTGCAATTTCCTTGGCTTTTCAATTCAAGTAGTCGTAGAGTTGTTAGTTTTTGTTGATTTTTTTGTTTGTTTTTTTGTTTTGTTTTTCAAATAGAGTTAATGTTTTTTAATGAAGGTGGTACCATCCCCTCATTAAATGGCAAACCTCTGAAATCTACTGAAAGAGATGTTCACATAGATAAAGTCTCTATAATTGGTAGACTAGTTCATATACCTTGGTAGCAATATCTCATCTACTGAAAGCGATGTTAACATAGATAAAGTCTCTCTAATTGGTAGCAATATCCATCTACTGAAAGCGATGTTAACATTAGTAAAGCCTCTGTAATAGGTAGACGAATTTCATATACCTTGGTAGCATATCTCATCTACTGAAAGCGATGTTAACATTAGTAAAGCCTTGTAATAGGTAGACGAGTTCATATACCTTGGTAGCAATATCATCTACTTTGAAAGCGATGTTAACATAGATAAATCTGTCTAATTGGTAGACTAGTTCATATACATTGGTAGCAATATCTCATCTACTGAAAGCGATGTTAACATAAGATAAAATCTGTCTAATTGGTAGACTAGTTCATATACCTTGGTAGCAATATCCATCTACTGAAAGCGATGTTAACATAGATAAAGTCTCTGTAATTGGTAGACTAGTTCATATACCTTGGTAGCAATATCCCATCTACTGAAAGCGATGTTAACTTAGATAAATCTGTCTAATTGGTAGACTAGTTCATATACCTTGGTAGCAATATCCCATCTACTGAAAGCGATGTTAACATAGATAAAGTCTCTGTAATTGGTAGACTAGTTCATATACCTTGGTAGCAATATCCATCTACTGAAAGCGATGTTAACATAGATAAAGTCTCTGAAATAAGTAGACCCGTTCATATACCTCGGTAGCAATATATCCTCTTAACATAGATAAATCCTCTGAAATAAGTTGACCAGTTCATATACCTCGGTAGCAATATTTCATCTACTGAAAGCGATATCAACATATATAAAACCTTTGAAATAAGTTGACCAGTTCATATACATCGGTAGCAATATCTTATCAACAGAAAGCGATGTTAACATAGATAAAGCCTCTAGAATCAGTAGACCAATTCATATACCTCGCTAGCAATACTGAATGTGACGTCAGCATAGGTAAAACCTCTGAAAATGGTAGACCAGTTCATATACCTCGGTAGTAATATCTCCACTACGGAAAGCCATGTCAACGGATATAAATCCTCTGAAACAAGTACACCAGTTCATATACCTCGGTAGCAATATCTCCTCTACTGAATGTGACGTCAACATAGGTAAAGCCTCTGAAAATGGTAGCCAACTTTCATATACCTTGGTAGCCATATCTCCTCTCCTGAAAGCGATGTCAACATAGATGAATCCTCTGAAAATGGTAACCAACTTCTCCTTGTAAGCAATATCTCCTCTACTGAAAGCGATGTCAACACAGGTAAAGCCTCTTAAATTAGTAGACCAGTTCCTATACCCCGGTAGCAATATCTTATCTACTGAAAGTGATGTCAGTCCATGAGAGTCCCAGAATTGTTAAATACGTGCAATCCTCAATGCTGGCTAGTCCTCTTCCTCCTTCTTTTCTAGTTACATAGAGTCTGTCAATGTCATCCCTCTGATGTAAGACCTTTTGGATCGTCATCGATTTCTTTGATCTATGGTCAGTATATAAGAGTACCTCCCTAATCCATTTTAAGAAGGGTCCAGAGTATCTTACAAATGGGACTGTACAGATATTCATTCGCTTGATTACAAAAGAGACTTCCCATGTATATATTCCTTTGATAAAATTTCTGCTGCGAAGTTTGGTTTCCAGATTGTTTTTATTGTTCTTCTGAAATACTCCTTTCCAGCTTTTCCTTTCATCTTCCTTTGTTTGATGGTATCTGCTTTTAATATTTCCAGGTTTTTGGAGTTTTCTTTTTCTCACAATATTCAGATGCATTCCTAATCGGGTAACCGTGTTGTCAGCACGAAATGCTAATTATTATTATTCACTCCTTTTGAGTTTTTCACATCCACTGGAGTCTGAGTGACAGCAAATCTCCTCAGGTCTTCAGGACTCTTCTGAGTATTCTGGCAGATTGCAACAATGCAGTATTCTGGAGGGTCTCAATCTTCCCTCTGAAGTCCAGATTTTCCAATCCTTTTTTCAATCCTTTAGGACCATTCCAAGTGCACCAACCACAATTGGTATCACTTTGATTTTCATATTCCATAAGTTTTTCAGTTCTCTGGCAAGGTCCAGGTATTTGTCCATATTTTCATTTTCCTTCAGCTTCACCCTGTGATCTGCTGGAACTGCAAAATCCACCAGTTGACAAGTTCTTTCTTTTTTGTTAATCAGCACTAAGTCTGGTCTTCTTACTGGGATAAGGTGATCCGATTTTATTTCAAAGTCCCAGAAAATTTTATGTGTTTCGTTCTCAAGAACAGATTCTGGTTTATGCATATACCATTTTGTTGTATGGTCAAAATTTAATTTTTTGCATAATTCCCAGTGGATCACCTTCCCAACCCAGTCATGTCTAGTTTTGTACTCCCGTTGTGCTAGTTTGCTACATTCGCATAGTACATGGATTACGGTCTCATCTCTATTACCACATAGTCTACATTTACTATTTTGTTGGGTCTTGTCCTTATGGCATTATTTTGGTTTGGTTTGTTTTGTTTTACGGCATATCAACC
This sequence comes from Doryteuthis pealeii, assembly GCA_023376005.1. Lineage (NCBI taxonomy): Eukaryota > Metazoa > Mollusca > Cephalopoda > Myopsida > Loliginidae > Doryteuthis > Doryteuthis pealeii. The sequence continues at coordinate 81,391,065 of CM042166.1, forward strand.
TCAGTGGGTCATTTAATACCGATAAAGTTTTGAAATAAATCAATTCTTAATGGATAATACAATTTTTTTATAAATGCATTTTTCTATTTAACCCATAGATGGGGCCCTAACAGATACTACCACTCCGGGTCAGAGTGGACCAGGGAGCAATGGTGATGAAGGGGTGCTCCACATTCCCAAACCTCCAAAACTGGAACCTCACCATCAGATAGAGTTTAACGTCATTCCCAGGACATGTAGACCCACAGCCACCGCCTTCTAGCATCCATATGATAAAAAGGGGTTTGGGCTTGCCATAAGGGCAATAGGGTTGAGAAAATCATATAGGTGCTAGGGCTTGACGTGACCAGCTGATTGATCGGAGGAGGCCTCTCCGACCGCCCGTCTAGCCCAAGATAGGGCCAAAGTGGAGTATTGCATGTCATGAACTGCTCATCCACATGGGCTCTATCCTTAAGCATCACGGGTCGCCACCCACGGCCAACGGTAGGCCCATTGGGGAGTCTTACCCCTCTGCAGAGGCGCAGTCGGTGCATTCTAACGCCCCAGCCGACAGGGCGGGGCATTATTTTGTGCAGCAAATTTAAGATAATTTTGTTGATATTCCAGTTACTGGTTGTCGTATTTGGCCTCTTTTTGATCTTTTTATTTATCTATTTATTTTATTTTATTATTATTATTTTTTGTATGTTCTTCGAGTCCCAGAATTGTTGTATACGCGCAATCCTCAATGCTGGCTAGTCCTCTATCTGGTCAGTATATAAGAGTATCTCCCTTATCTAGTTTAAGAAGGTCCAGAGTATCTTACAAAAGAGACTTCCCATGTATATATTCCTTTGATAAAATTTCTGCTGCGAAGTTTGGTTTCCAGATTGTTTTTATTGTTCTTCTGAAATACTCCTTTCCAACTTTTCCTTTCATCTTCCTTTGTTTGATGGTATCTGCTTTTAATATTTCCAGGTTTTTGGAGTTTTTCTTTCTCTCCGAGTGTTCCGATGATTTCCTGATTGGCCAATTTTATTCCTTCCGTTGTTACGCTTTTCCCATTTTTTTTCATGGTATAAATTGCGCGTTTTTTTATACCAAATTCTATTCCTGTGTCTTGGCTGAAGATTCTAATGGTTTTTGCTATGATTTCTTGTTCTTTTATTCTTTCTCGGTGAATATATTATTATCATCATCATCATCATCCTCATCATCATCATCAGCAGCAGCTGCTCCACAGATGGCAGCACAGATATCTATAACTCTTCTCTCTCTCTCTCTCTCTCTCTCTTCTCTCTCTCTCTCTCTCTCTCTCTCTCTCTCTCAAACCGTCCCGGAGAGATCTTTAGCGCCGATCTTTATAGAACCATAGAATAAACCAACTGCACCTCTGCATAGGGGTAAAATCTCGCTCCTCCAGCCAATGAGGCCACCTGTTGGCCGTAGATGGCGACACGTGATGCTTAATGACGGAATCCTGGCGTCTGAGCAATCCCTGACATGACACACTCTACTTTGGTCCTTGGGTTAGACAGGCGGTTGGAGAGGCCACCTCCGATCAATCAGCTGATCACGTCAAGCCCTAGCACCTGTATGATTGCCCCAACCCTATTGCCCTTATGATAAACCCCATCTTTTTTATCATATATGTGTTAGAAGGCGATAGCTGAAGGTTTGAATGTACTGGGTATGACATTAAACTTTATTTGATGGAGAAGTTCCAATTCTGGAGCTCTGGAGAGTGTGGACTACCCTTCATCACCATTGCTCCCAGGTCCACTCTGACCCGGAGTGGTAGAACCTGTTAGGATAGCATCTATGGGTTAAACAGATAAAAATTGAATTTAAAAATGTGTTAAAACATTGAGTTTTAAAAAAATTGCGTATCCATAAAGAATGGATAAAACACAATGTCTTCGGCATAAAATGACC
>CM042166.1:81395481-81427645 GCA_023376005.1 Doryteuthis pealeii
TAGATTCACTTTTCTTTTTTTGAATGTTTTTCTTTTCTTACGTTCTTCCCCAATCGACATGTTTTAAGATTAGGTAGTTACCACAAAGGTAAGCACTCACTCTGATCGGTCGGCAGTGAATACGTACAGGCTGATTGGAAAGTATCTCCACTTACCTGTGCTAAAAAAAAGCTTACATTTTATTTTTGAATCATTATTTTTTTACAAAAGAAAAAAAATCATATGACAAGAACACACGTTACACGGATTTGTATTTAAAATTCTATACGGGCACCAGCATTCGCCTTCGGCCTCTCAAGTGCACACTCTTTCAACGTCCAACATCTATATATATATATATATATATATATATATATATATATATATATATATATATATATCTTATTATAATGGAGATGTGTGTTTTTCTGTCTGTAACCGAAAACTATATTACTACTCAAGTCACAATTCTTAATTATTTACGTCAAATTCTCCATGATTTCATTCTTTAAACCTTCAGTTATTAATAAAATTGTTTTACATTATTATACTGTTGCATATCTACGTACTAATAACATGTAATTGTATTATATATACACAAAATAGCGGTTTACAATGTGAACGAGAAGGCTAATTTGCATATTGATATTAAAATTTATTTTAATAATATGTGCTTGGTATTATTGATTTCTAATTGTTTGGTTTTATCTTAAGAATATAAACAAAAAATCTCGGGGATAAATCTTAAGATTTTATTTACAAGAAGAAATAACTGTAATATTATCCTTTACTTCCTATTTGAACTAAATAGTTAAATTAGGAAAATTTACCAATGAAAGAGGGGAGTAATGGAAAATGATGGAATAGTTAGTTTCAAAGTTGTTCTTTTTTGATTATACCCCTCTGTTGCAGATCTTTTTATCTGCATTCTTAGTCAGTTTCATTAGCCTTTCTAATTTAATATGATATTTTATTATATCAAAACTTAAATACTTGCACCCGGAGGGTGCATATATTGGCTAGTATATATATATATATATATATATATATATATATATGTGTGTGTGTGTGTGTGTGTGTGTATGTGTTGCCTATAAGGACAGCCAGATACCAGCGTCATTTTCTCTCACCAGTCTGAGGAAGGGAGTATTATAATCCTGAAAATTTACTAAAATAAACGAAACTCTTCTCTTAAAACAACCGAGTTTTTTATATCTTTAATGCTTCACTAATGCCCAAACTTGATATATGTACCTCCCACAAACGGATACTTATACCTAAATAAACACACACACATTATATATATATATATATATATACAGACAGACGTGTTTCGTTTCGAGCTACCTACAGCCGAGATAGAAACCGGATCGATTCAGCAGCAGTCGGACAGCTTACCGCTCGGCTACCGTCACCCAAAGAATGCGAAAGGGGATTTTAACTGTTTTAATACACACATCTGTATGTATGTAAAGGCCGCCATAGAGTGCTCCATCCCGTTTATAGGAGAGCAAGTCGGGGTGGCCTAAAGTCGGTATCAGCCAGACAACGAGGGAGTATATCCCCTTTTCACTAGCACTAGACCAAGGAAGTTATTTAAGCGTCTGGGTGGATGCACACTACCCATCAGGTCTTACTTTACCGCACAGATCCCTGCGCTACTCATACGCTGAGTTGGCGAGGGCCGGTATCGAACTAGGAACCTTGTGGTTTCTAGCCGAATACTCTACCGACTGAGTTAACTCGGCCCTATATATATATATATATATATAACCCCCTTCACACGAGCAGGATGCGACACAACGTCAATTTTTTAAGCGGGGTTTAACAGGTTGGAATTCAGAGTGTTCATTCTCCTAGACTGGTTATCTACCCAAGGTTAAAGAGCCCAGTCTGTCCTACTATTTACCCATAGCTGGGGAGAGAGTAGTTGGATGTTTCGAATTTTGAAACGATCTGAAAAGAAAAACAACAGATTTAATTGCTATATATTAAGAAATTTCCCAACCCTATTGCCCTTATGGCAAGGCCCCAACCCTTTTTATCATATGGGTGCTAGAAGGCGGTGGCTGCGGGTCTACATGTCCTGGGAATGACGTTAAACTCTATCTGATGGTGAGGTTCCAGTTTTGGAGGTTTGGGGAATGTGGAGCACCCCTTCATCACCATTGCTCCCTGGTCCACTCTTACCCGGAATGGTAGTACCTGTTAGGGTCCCATCTATGGGTTAAATAGAAAAATGTATTTATAAAAAATTGTATTATCCATTAAGAATTGATTTATTTCAAAACTTTATCGGCATTAAATGACCCACTGAGGTTGATATGCCGTAAAACAAAACAAATATTAAGAAATATACATTAAAGAATTGAGAAAAAATTAAATGTGTATAAAAAAAAAAAAGAAAGAATTATTCATAATCTAAAATAGGGAGTTACTTTTCAATCAGCCTGTATGTAAACTAACGGGGCGCTGGCAAACGAGTTAAAGTTGAAGCGATAACAAAAAAACGGTCTGTTGATTCCTGCACAGAGGCACAGACAGACAGACAGACAGACTGACTGACAGATTTATACACGCATACACATATACGTACACGGACACACACACACGAACACATCCATCATAGAACGAACAAGACACTTCGAGATAGCGAGTCGGACTGAAGAGGTGATTCCTATGTACGTGTTTGAATTATGGAAGAGTGATCCGCCGCGGCTCAGTGCGTAAAGACGTTGATACTCATACCACGTGGTCATCGAGGATTTTACCGTAACAAGCAAAAACGAAAACAAAAACAAAAGGAAGTAACTGTTACCTAAAGGAAGGATTTTACAAGTTTTGTTGTACAGGTAGGTTATATATATATATATATATATTTTCCTTTTAATTAAAAAAAATGTGTATTTGAAAGCCTCAAAATATAACTAATACTATTTGACTATCGTAATATACAGTGTAAATAATGTGATTTGAAAACAGCCTCACCAGCCCGGCAGTTTTCTCGTTTAATCGGTAGTAATCCTCGATTTTCCAATTTCTTCTTGTGTTGTGGCTCAATTGATAAACACGCGGTTAATACTCCCGCTATGAAAAAACGAATAATTTTTATACTACTAGTTCTGTAGAATAGCTGTTTATTTACTAAGCTTATTCTAGTACAAGTCCATGGCACCTAGTGAGAATCATACTCACTAACAATGGGGTGCTAGCTCAGCTCGGCAAGGCTCAGAATACGCCGACTGTATCCCCTACAGAAGGGTAAGTAAAGTAAAGTCGTCGGGGTGGCCTGAAGTCGGTATCAGCCAGACAGCGAGGGAGTCTATCCCCTTTTCACTAGCGCTACACAAAGGAGATTTTTTGGGCGTCTGAGGCGAGCGCCACTCGTACCATCAGCTCCTCACTTTACCGCACAGATCCGTGTGCTACTCATACGCTGAGTTGTCGAGGGCCGGTATCGAACCAGGAACCTCGAGGTTCCCAGCCAAACACTCTACCGACTGAGAAGGGTAAGACCCCTAAAAAGGGGTGTTTTGGGTATGATACTGAATTGACTCTGACGGGGAGGTTACAGTTCTGAATATCTGGGGAGTGTGGAGTACTTCTTCATGAGCATTACTCCCAGGTCGACTGTGGATTGAGAGGCGTAAGTAAAGTCGTCGGGGCGGCTTAATGCCGTTATCAGTCTATCCCCTTTTCACTAGACCAAGGAGATTGTTTTTGCATCTGAGGTGGAGCGCCACACCTACCATCAGCTCCTTACTTTATCGCACAGATCCCTGTGCTACTCATGCACTGAGTTGGCGAGAACCGGTATCGAGATAGGAACCTTATGATTTCTAGCCGAACGCTCTACCGACTGAGCAAACCCGACCCATCTCTAAACGTCCCATATAGTTATTTACTAAGCTTAGCTTAGATGTGGCACAAGGCCAAAAGTAAGGGGGCCCAGTGAGAAACGAACTCACTAACAATGGTCTGCTAATGTAGCTTGCTAACCATTACACCACGTAAGGTGCCCCTAAAAGTCCCATATATGGGTTAAATATACCTATTTAAAATTATACGATAGAACCATGTACAAAAAAAACCCTCTTAAGAAACAATTATACAAAAAATGTAAATATGAACGGACAACGAACGCAATTCTCTAACCTCTGGGTATAAAATAACCCTAGAGAGGCTATCATGCCATTAAAAATCAATCAACCTATCAGTAACAGTAACAGCATGCTAGATGTACCTCTGTCCCATAATAGTAGTAAAATGTACGGAATCTCTTATTCTCAGTATCAAAGAGGAAGTCTATCCCCTTTTTGTTAGCGCTAGACTAGGGAGATTGTTTTGTTGATGTAGAGCGCCAAACCTACTGTCAGCTTCCAGATGTTTTACCACACAGATAATTTGACTCAAACTATGCTACACATGCGCTCAGTTAGGAGCAGTATGGTATTGAACTCTGAACCTTGCGTTTACCAAGATGGATACTCTACCGACTGAGCTAATCCCACAATAGTTTTAAATTTAATGAATTAAATTTATATGCAGAGGTCAAATCAGTCGAATTTTCTTTCCGAATTCCCAGCGGGTCAGAATGTGACACAAGATCGGTTTAATATCGAATGCCCCACAGGAAGCAAGGCTCCCGCGGGACGGTTTTAAATATCGCTTAAATTCTGCCGACATTCCCTTTCAGAAACCCCGCCAGGCACCATAGCAACAAACACAGCCTTTTAGACAAGGGTGCAGGTACTGCCTGATGGTGGGAGAGACTCCCTCGAACTAAATTGATAATTATTTTTTGCTATAATCTACTTACAATGTTTGATAACACAGCTATGTCGTCTCAGGTTTTCTTTTATTCATGTTTGTTTAATGTCTTGTTTTTAGTTTAAATAAACAAGAATTACGACAAAAAAGAAGCGACACCGCACAAATACATTTACTTGTCGAAAATATCTATCTCCATGTGTTCATATCTATCTATATTATTTTGTTTATCTATCTATCTCAGTCTATTCCAAACTATATATCCATCTTCATATCTAAACAAGAATTACAACAAATTACGATAAATAAACAAGAATTACGACAAATTTCTATAATTGAACAAGAATTACGACAAATTATGATAAATAAATAAGAATTACGCCAAAAAAGAGAAGGGGGCTCTAAAATACATTTAATGCCCTAAGTTGGTTGTTTTCTTTCAAGTAACACCGACACGTGACTTTCGGAAACATTTTTTCACGCTCAGAATTGTGAAGACATGGAATAAACTGCCTGCATCTGTTGTAGGCTGCCGGAGCACTGAATCTTTCAAAGCCTCCATGCTTCCTGTAGTCCGCCAACACTATACCTGATGCCACTCTCCACATACACATGCACACAATTTTCGTTGAATTGGATCTGACACTTGTTTTTGACTTTTTTTTTTTTTACCTCTGAATCCAAAAATAGCCCCATTTTTTTTTTCTAAATCTCATCAACTTTTTGAGCTATAGGGTATCCTCGATTTTTCTCAAAAACCATAAAAATACAGCATCTAACAAATTGTGCTTATTTTATGGAATGTTTTAAAAATTTACTTATAACAGGGGCCGGGTTAGCTCAGTCGGTAGAGCGTTCGACTAAAAACCACAAGGTTCCTAGTTTGATACCGGTCCTCGCCAACTCAGCGTATGAGTAGCACAGGATCTGTGCGGTAAAGTAAGGAGCTGATGGTAGGTGTGGCGCCCCACCTCAGATGCTAAAACAATCTCCTTGGTCTAGCGCTATTGAAAAGGGGATAGACTCCCTCGCTGACTGGCTGATACCGACTTTAGGCCGCCCCGCCTATTTTACTTTACTTACATATAACAAAAAATAATAGAACACTAGCATTAAGGAAATATACTCTATAGATAATGCTACACTTTAATCAAGTAAGGTACAAGGCTTTATTTATGGAGTTCTTATGAAATAAACCCATAGGCAATGTCCTGGAGGTACAATAATACAATTTAAGTCATTGATGTTTTTTTTTTAAATCTTCACCCTTTCATCGCGGACGACCACCAAGCCTGTTCTTCCTCCCCATTTTCTTAAATGAAAGTTAATAACTAAAAGCTGAACATAACCATCTCATCGTGCTTCGAGGCTGTAGGCCAGATTTATCAAGCCCATTGCTACTGAATTATGAGTTCGATCCTCACTGGGATTTTTTTCTAGTTTTTTTTTTTTCTAGATTTACAGACATCTGTTTATATTAGATCGGCAAAGTTAAGCAGTAACGAGCTTGGCCAGCATTTAATTGGGTTACCAATTAATAGGTTTGGTCTAGTTTGGTTTGTTTTGTTTTACGGCATATCAAACTCAGTGGGTCATTTAATGCCGATTAAGTTTTGAAATAAATCAATTCTTAATGGATAATACAATTTTTTTATAAATACATTTTTCTATTTAACCCATAGATGGGACCCTAACAGGTACTACCACTCCGGGTCAGAGTGGACCAGGGAGCAATGGTTATGAAGGGGTGCTCCACATTCCCCAAACCTCCAAAACTGGAACCTCACCATCAGATAGAGTTTAACATCATTCCCAGGACATGTAGACCCTCAGTCACCCATATGATAAAAAGGGTTGGGGCTTGCTATAAGGGCAATAGGGTTGGGAAAATCATATAGGTGCTAGGGCTTGACGTGACCAAATGATTGATCAGAGGGGGCCTCTCCGCCCGCCCGTCTAGCCTAAGTAAGGGCAAAAGTGGAGTATTCAAAGTAATGGACTGCTCAACCACCTGGGTTCTATCCTTAAGCATCACGGGTCGCCACCTACGGCAAACAGGTGGCCCCATTGGGAGAGTCCTATCCCTCTGCAGAGGTGCAGTCGGTGCATTCTAACGCCACAGACGACAGGGCGGACAGTTAATAAGACTGCTCAATTGATAGCAAGTTAAGCAGCAATGATGGTTGGTTGGTTGGCTGGTTGGATTTTACGGCATATCAACCTTTTTGAGTTTTTTTTCTTATGCCGAAGAAGTTTTGTTTTATTCAGGCTTGATGGATATTCTTAAAAAATTTAAATTCATTTTTTAAAGTTTTAAAACTCATATTGTTTTATCTATTTAACCATAGATGGAACCCTAACAGGTACTACCACTCTGGGTCAAGGTGGATCTGGGAGTAATGGTGATAAAGTGGTGCTTGACACTTCCCAGAGTTCCCGAATTAGAACTTCACCATCAGATAGAGTTTAACCCAGAACACCAAGACCATCAGCCACCACTTTCTAGCACCCATATGATAAAAAGGGTTGGGGATTGGCATAAGGGCAATAGGGTTGTGACAATCATATGCAAGTGCTTCATATGACCAGCCGATTATCGGAGGGGCTCTCCGACCGCCTGTCTTGTCTAAGTAAGGACCAAAGTGGAGTGTTGCATGCCAAGGACTGCTCAGCCACCAGGGTTCCATCCTTAAGCATCACGGGTCGCCATCCACAGCCAAGAGGTGGACCCATTAGTGGTATTTTACCACTCTACAGAGGTGTCGGGTTAGCTCAGTCGGTAGAGCGTTCAGCTAGAAACCACAAGGTTTCTAGTTCGATACCGGTCCTCGCCAACTCAGCGTATGAGTAGCACACGGATATGTGCGGTAAAGTAAGGAGCTGATGGTAGGTGTGGCGCTCCACCTCAGATGCTAAAACAATCTCCTTGGTCTAGCGCTATTGAAAAGGGGATAGACTCCCTCACCGACTGGCTGATACCGACTTTAGGCCGCCCCGACGGGCTAAGCAAAGGTTAGTAAATTGCAAGTTAAGCAACGATAAACCTGAATATTCATTCATTAAGAATGAATAAAACAACATGGTTTCAGCATAAGATAACTCAACATGGGTTGACATGCCGTAAAATCCAACCAACCTTTGAGAACAGTAGGGGTCCTATTTAACATATACCAGTGGGTACATTCTGCACAAAGAAAAAAATAAACAAAAACTCCAAATACTAGAACCGCCCTGTCGGCTGGAGCGTTAGAATGCACCGACTGCACCTCTGCAGAGGGGTAAGACTCCCCCAATGGGGCCACCTGTTGGCCGTGGGTGGCGACCTATGATGCTTAAGGATAGAACCAGGTGGATGAGAAGTTCATGACATGCAATACTCCACTTTGGCCCTATCTTGTGCTAGACGGGCGGTCGTCTAAGCTTTTTGGGACCATTCCAAGTGCTCCAACTACAATTGGTATGACTTCCACCCTCATATTCCACAGCGTTTTCAACTCTCTAGCAAGGTCCTGGTATTATTATTATTATTATTATTATTATTATTATTATACAGGGCCGGGTTAGCTCAGTCGGTAGAGCGTTTGGCTAGAAACCACAAGGTTCCTAGTTCGATACCGGCCCTCGCCAACTCAGCGCATGAGTAGCACAGGGATCTGTGCGGTAAAGTAAGGGGCTGCCGCAAAAAACAATCTCTGTGGTCTAGCGATAGTGAAAAGGGGATAGACTCCCTCACTGATTGGCTGATACCGACTTTAGGCCACTCCGACTTATTATTATTTACTCCTTTTGAGTTTTTACATCAGCGTTAGCTGATGGTCTTTCACTGGAGTCTGAGTGACAGCAAGTCTCCTCAGGTCTCCAGGACTCTTCTGAGTATTTCTGGCAGATTGCAGCAGTGCAGTGTTCTGAATGGTTTTAATCCTTCCTCTGATATCCAAACTTTCCAAGCCCTTTATTATTATTATTATTAAAGTAAGGGGCTGCTACAACTACAATTGGTATGACTTCCACCCTCATATTCCACAGCGTTTTCAACTCTCTAGCAAGGTCCTGGTATTATTATTATTATTATTATTACTATTATTATTATACAGGGCCGGGTTAGGTTTTTATTATTATTACTATTATTATTATCATTATACAATAAGTGTAGTTAATTGAAACTATATATTATCTCTCAAAAAAACCAGGCAGACTTCGTTATGAAATAATCCAACGGGGTTGACATGCCGTAAAACCAACAAAAGCTTGGATACTTTCTTCAACAACATTTCCTTATCAAATTTTCCTCACTTTCCTGCTTGTGTCTATGCAGTGCATCGATCCAAATTGCTAATTTCGAAAAATAGAAAATATATAAATGAATTTGTAATAATTGACTTAGCAGTTGTGTAGAAGCCGACGTGGAGACACCAGTGAAAGCCGACGAGGAGTGGGGTGTGGGGGGTGGAGACTTCAAAAAAATCGATAACATCAAATATGGGACATCTGCTGTGCCCTGGGCATGACAGTAAACAGCATAAGGTGGTGAGGTTTCAGTTCTGGAGATGTGGGAGGTGGGTTGTCACGATGTTGTTTTTGTTTTATTTCTTTTTTTATAATGTATTGTTGTCATGCGCGTAGCTATCATCTTATTTGGATATTTTGTGTGATAGGAGGTAAGTGGCTATACAGTTGCTTTTTGTAGGGTGCAGCTTCCAGAATTTCTTTTCAAGATAACATGTAGCATCCCATCTAGGTTTTGTTTTTTCAAGCATTTTGTTAAAGTCCAAGGGATGCAGCCATACAGTAGCACCGACACATATTATTATAATAGATTATCATACATTGAGCTCTATTTAGGGATTTATAAAAATCCATGTATTTGCACCTACTAAAATATGCAATAATTATACAGTGAGATTTTGAAGATCCCATGTAGAATCATCTCTTACAATAAGTTTTGGATACCTTACACACATACTTTTTTAAATTACTCTACACCAGACTTTTTTGAGTCTTATTTTATAACTATAATGCTTCTGATTATTTTTAAAATTATAAGTAGGTTCAGTTTATTTAAATAAAATTCATTTTATTTTTAAATAAAATTCATTTTATTTTTAATATAGACAGCGCATTTTTTGATTAATTCCAACGTTTGACTAGCAGCGTTCTGTTTTTGCTAACGGTCATTTTTCCCGTCTTATTTTTTGTTGATGACCGACCCACGTGCGGTCGATGCATAATATTGCGAGGGTCCTCATATCAGTGAGGAAGGGCCGGTGTTGCTTTTTAAACCGTCGAGAGGAAGGCCCCGAAACGGTTTGCACACTCTCTCCTGATGAGCCCATGCAGTTGTAAACATCCTTTGTTTTTTCATTTTATCATATTCACACTGTCGGATTAATTTCCATTTTATTTTCATACACACACACACACACACACATATATATATATATATATATATATATATATATATATATATATATATATATATATATATAAACTAATAATATCCTTTAGACTGACTAAATAACCACAAATCCACTATAAATCTCAAATTCCCGCATAGTACAATAGCACTTCATTTTAACACCTTATCACACAACCTTACACACCTCAAATGCATCTTATTAGAACACGCATTTCCAACAACGCAATCTAGAAAACAATCAGAAACTAAATGGATTCTAAAATTACAAACACACGTGAAGGGATTGAACGCAGACATAGGGATTCTCTGTTATTATAAATATTTCACAGACGCTGCCACTGTCGATAACAACAGAGACAAAGAAGCCGTTAAACAGTAATAACATTTGACAAAGGGTATCTAACGAACCTGAAAATTTATGACAAAAAATAATAAAAAAATAAGTGAATCCAATACTCCATAATATCGAGTTCATTCATTTATATATTTTTAATGCTTCGTAATAACACCCAACTTTAAAAAAAAACATTTAAAAAATATATATATATATATATGTGTGTGGGGGGGGGGTGTAACTCAGCACATAATAGGGAGATTTCCATTAGAGCAATACACTAAATAATCTCTAACTTAGAGAATAAAGAAATTTCCAGTTCATTCTGCAACTGAGTGATAATTTTTTGGGCTCTGTGCTGAATGTTATTTTTTAATCATCAAAGTTCTTGATATACCATTAACTCTTAACTTCCTGTTGAGAATTTTTTAATGATTTTTAGAGCCCCATTCCTATGAGGATTTATTTTTTTAAAAATGGCTAAAAATGGCCTTTACCTGTTCTTTCCTGTAAATCAAAGACTTCTAAATATGTTCTTCTAAATAATATAGCGATATGTTTAGTTAAACAATTAAATTGTGAAAATTTAGCCATGAAATCGAAGAATGATGGGAAGAGTTGGCGTCTTATTTAGTTTCGTTAATCTTTCTAATCTAATATATATATATCCTCGTAGGATGTCCCATTTAAATCCCCATGTAAAAAAGACATTGCATTGAAATGAATATAAATGTTAATGTCTACTATTCAAAATATTAAATGCAAAAAAAGTATTCCATTCTGTTATCATTTAAATTTCATTTTTTAATCCTTTTCACAATTATATATCAAATCTTTATCATTTTTGCTCAAAAACCAAGCCCTGGTGATATTTAATGTGTATTATTGGAAATTCCATAGCTAATTATCTCCCCCTGCTGCCAGGGGGAGAATCGCCAACATCGTATGTTGGCGCCAATACCAAAAACTTCACTTATCACAAAGCAGTTACTGGAGGAGAGACTTAAAAACTAAATCTCTCATCACTTAGCCCAAACAGGGCCTACTTATCACGGAGCATCCACTGAGGATAGTCGCGTAAATAGCGGTCCCTACACTTCATTCATCACTTAGCCCAAAAAACAGGGCTTACTTATCGAAAAGCAGTACTGGAGGGGAGGCGTAAAAACTAAAAGCTCTCAACACCAAGCCCAAAACAGGGCCCACTTATCACAAAACTCTACAACCAGCTCACTTCTAAGGCATTGTATCTGCATACGTTAAAAGGCAGGTACTATAGCACACTTACTGAAGGACGAGAAACTACCGAGACGAAGCGTCTTATCAACATTTCCTACCGACGAACAGAATACCCTGTTATCACCATTACTCCAAGAAAATCACTTAACTCAGATAAGTCTCGTAGCAAATACCATTAAAATTTGCAACAACTTATGTAATTTTGTCAATACAAGTGTCTACATTTACTTTCGTGTTTGTTCCTTCTTTGTCCGACAATTTGCCTACAACTACGGAGAAATAAGAGCTCCTTCGAAAACCGTAAATACTCTTAATATATATATTTACTTTTACGTTGTTTTATTTTCGAAGTTTTCTCCAAACATAGAGATTCACACAACTGCCCTTTATATAGATGTAGATATAGAATAGATATATTTATTAAATTTGGTGGTTGTACGCCAATCAACTCGCCTAACCTGAAACCTCTGTACGACCCTGGGGATTAGTCAGACCAAATGGCATAATATTTAGCCGTTCTATTCATTGAAATAGAATTTCTGTGCCACAGATTCTTGTGTCCCTGGATTCTAGTGTCCCTATTCACCTTTCACTGTGAATAAACCTCTGCAATTGACTTGTATGAACATGTTTCAAATTTTACTTACCATGTCTCGAGCACCTGCTGGAAAGGCTTAGCATGAAGTCTAACGCGTGACTTTAGGCGTGACTTTACTGGAAGTTCAATAGAATCACTACATCGATTTATATATATATATATATATATATATATATATATATAAATTTTTGGATGTTTGTTTTTTATAGAAGCATTGTTGAATAAATTATTATTTATATTTTGCTTGAAGGCAATTATAATGCACGTATCGCATAAAATTCGATAATTATAGAAAATAATCTTGACAAGTTAATCCCGGCAAAGGATGGTTCGCTATACAGAACACCGTACAGACTGTTTCGACTTTATTAAGTCTCTTCAGCGGTGTATACTAACGACTCCCCTCCGACAGGAATCGAAACTGGGACTTCACAGGCATAGTCAGAGACCATATCCGTTCGGCCACCGGTACATAGCGAACAATCCCTGCGAAATTAACCTTGTCAGTGATACTACACGCCTCTACCATAGTAGGTAAGTGGACGTTTATTAAGTAGTAAACAAACCCGGCCGTAAGCTCTTCGGCGAAGTGAATAAGATTTTTGGATGTTTGTTTTTTATAGAAGCATTGTTGTTGAGTAAATTATTATTTATATTTTGCTTGAAGGCAATTATTTTCTATCATTATCGAATTTTATGCGATACGTGCATTATAATTGCCTTCAAGCAAAATATAAATATATATATATATATATATATATATATATATATATATATGGAAAAGGTGACTTACCGGTGAAAATGGTCACAATGGTTAGTTGATGCAAAATTCAGAAAGGTAAGGCAGCGATATAACAAATAAAAAGTGCTCAATACGTTAGTAGAGCAAATTTATTGTAATACAGGTACAAGTGATAACCTACTCGAGTTTCACCATAAGGATCTTCAGGGTTAAATCCACTGGATTAATCAAGATATTGATTAATTGCAGTCGATTACACGTGTGTGCTTTTCGCGATAAACGGTTCGTTATGAGGTAGAAAAGCACACACGTGTAATCGACTGCAATTAATCAATATCTTGATTAATCCAGTGGGTTTAACCCTGAAGATCCTTATGAGGAAACTCGAGTAGGTTTCTGTATTACAATATATATATATATATTAGAATTATCCTTAAGATCCTTCTCGGTGAAACCTGGGTAGTTTACACACACACATACACACGCATGAACAGACACACACATACACACATACATATATATGGTTGTAGATATATTTGTATATATAAATATATATACATATATTCACGTATATATATGTATATACTTACAACTAGCTCAGTCGGTAGAGCGTTCGGCAAGAAACCACATGGTTCCTAGTTCGATACCGGCCTTCGCCAACTTAGCGTATGAGTAGCACAGTGCGGTAAAGTAAGGAGCTGATGGTAGGTGTGGCGCACCACCTCAGACGTTTGTTTGTTTGGTTTTTTTGGGGGGGGGTTTGTTTTGTGGAGGGGTGGGTAGAAAAGAAATATATCTTGAAGCTTGGTGTGAGAAGACCTGTTCTGCACTCTGCTCTTTCGATGTACTTGTCTAGATCCCAACGTTGTGAATTATGTGCTGGCCGAATTTAAAGCACGAGTCAGAAAAACAGGCTCACAAGGATTAAAAACAAAACAACAACAACAAGTGTAAACAAGACACATGGAAGAAGGGTGTGTTTGATACTCGCTGGCTGCTACTGACTATCCCTACCGGCGATCTTAACACCCCCAACGGCCGAGTTGTAACTAACTTAGGGCTCGAGTTTAGTTGTATTTATGTCACATTCCCCTTCCCCAAACCATCTTCTCCGGACCACACAAATGGCCAGGACTTAAATAAATCGCCAACTTCTAGTCGCCATTAACCCTTAAAATTAAAGTACTCAAATATTTTTCCAGACAATCCGTCTTCAATATGTTGATCATTAATTTTTTCAAAAGAGAATTTCTCCTAAAAATCCTTTTTGCTTTTAATACCTGGGTGCCTAAGATATTATTACCAAGTGGTCCCATTTCATGGTGGGCATACAGGTCTTTTTAAACTTTACGACCTAATCTTTGGATTCGGAAAAAGGTCAGCCACCCACCCCTTTTACTTATGCCGGACCTTAACTTATTTCTCTTTCTTATTTATTTATTTATTTATTTATTCTGACCATGTTCGTCTTCAACCACAGTATCACATTGGACAGGTTTTTGCAAAAGGGCAACATAATGGAATATCTTCTTTAAATGAAGATATCCCTTTCCTCCCTGTTTTGTTGATGAGAAATGTTCAACCATTTCTCGAAGGAATGGCCGTAGGTATCCACTAAAACTTTTTTAGCCCAAAAGCAATATACTTTCTGGGAAATAATTTCTCCAAAGAATATATCAAACTTGCAGTTCTGAAAGACTACTCTCCTGCAAGTCCTATCTATTTGGAAGGGATTTTATTCTTTCAGTTAAAAAGAAAGACGACATGGGGGTTATCTACTGCTTGAGAATTTGGGGGTAACATTATTTTTGATGAGATACAAAGTAAATGAAGATGTTGATGTGCCGGTGCTTTGTTGCCGCTGCTTTATTCTGGACCTGCTGGCTTCATGGTGTTGCGCCAAGGTGGCTTCAGACATGAACAGTCCGTTTGAAGCTACCCTGGCGCAATACCATGAAGTCAGGGTGGCTTCAGACGGATTCCACAACAACAAGACAGAGTCCACAACACCAGTAATTAAAATCTCTTTAGTTGGTGTAGATAATATATATATTTACCAACCCCTCCGCATGAGCAGGATGCGACACAAGGTCAATTTCTTAAGCGGAGTTCAACAGGTTTGAATTCAGAGTTTTCCTTCTCCTAGGCCGGTTGCCTAACCAAGGTTAAAGAGCCCAGTCTGTCCTACTATTTACCCATAGCTGGAGGGAGAGTAGGATTCATACCTTACCCAAGGGTATTAGCGCTAAATGAAATAATTGACACATCCAGGATTTGAACTCGGGTCGACGAGTCCATTTCCCATGACTTTAACCATTACACCACGCGCTTCCTACCGTTGGTGTAGATAATAGGTGAGGGAGATAGAAGATAAATGATAGATGATGGTTTTTACTTGGTACACTTCTGCTTACTGGCAATTTCCTCTGGGCTGACTTCTCCTCAGGGCTTTTGCTGGGGTTTGATCTTCTTTGTTAATTTCTTTAGGCTGTCATCTCTTGTTTTTAATATTCAATTAAACAAACAAGACTTGGTTGTTTCTTAATAAAGCTTTATTTCCAAACCCAGCCTATATTCATCTGCTGCACTGAGACCGACCCATCAGAGCCGACAATAGCGTCCATGCTCCTTAGAAACCAGGTCACATCTGATAAACTAAAACTTATTCACATGGTGCCCAATCACGCACATGCCGGAATGTCACTGTTGTTACTCATCGGCCCTAGTAACTTTCCACGGACCCACGTCATTTTTAATCTAACAGACCTTATTCAAAATATTCTAACTACAGGTATGTACATAAATCATAGGCTGCTATGGATTATGTAACATTATTAGTATGATAATTTATTTCAATAGAATGAGTACTGAGGTGAATCGATAATGAATTTTGAAATATCCCATCATACAGGTAAAAAATACCAAGAGAATTCGATAGAGCCATATGGGAAATTAGTTACTACTCGACTAATACCCACGTGTAATCTTCATTATTCATGTTTCATTGGACGAGTCCATATTCCCTTACAACACTTAGGCAATCATTCTCGGGGAGGAAAACTCTGAATTGAAACCTATTTGATGGAGAAGCAAAGACGAACTCATAAGTGACGTTCTTCTGTGGAAGCCAACACATGAGCACGTCAGAGTAGGTCGCCCAGCAAAGACGTACATAGATCAACTCTGCGCGGATACTGGATGCTGCGCAGAGAACCTCCCAGAGGAAATGAATGATAGGGAAGGATGGCGAGAGATTGTCATGGATATCCGTGCTGCCAGCACGACAGGGTGATGATGAAACTCCGTTTGAGAATTTATCTTGTCACATATCGCTCGTCCGGGGATGTTGATAAATATGTAATACGATAACGCAGTCCAGTATGTTAACCACTGTGCCACGGGGACCCCATGCTAATCATTACAATTGGAAAAAACAGTGATGATAATTAGTGTGTTTGGTTGTTTGGTTTGGTTTGGTTGGTTGGTTTTTACGGCATGCCATCACTTGGGTTATTTTATGCCGAAGTGATTTTGTTTTTCCTCTGGATGTTTGAGATGAGGTTTGATAATCAGTATTGTTTGGATTATTCGAAAAGAAGGTTCCCGAGCTCGAGAAAGTTCCCAAGTCCGACAAGAAATACCTGAAGAAGGCCGGAGGGCACATTGGCTGAAACGTTGCACAGATAACAATGAAGATGAGAACAATAGTCCGAATAATCCAAATAATACAACATTTGTTTTATTCATTCTTGATGGGCATTGAAAATTATTTTTTTAACTTAATTTCATAAACACATTTTTTGAAAACTCATTTATTCCCAGAGATGGGATCCTAACAGGTACTACCATTCCGGGTCAGAGTGGACCTGGGAGTAATGGCGATGAAGGGATATTTCACCATTAGATGCAGTTTAACGTCATACCTAGGACACGCGCAGGTGTCGGTACAAATGTACTATCATGTCGCAGTCCAGCACGATACCCACTGCACTACGGGGACCCAGGCTCCTAATCGTTACTACTGGAAATTGCAGTGGTGATAATGAATCTATTTAGAAGATGCGTGAAGGAAATGTCAAATAATTATTTTCCGTTCCACTGACCGTTACGCTAAGTGCGCATCCATTAAAAGTGTAAATAATATTCCTTTTGTTTTCTTCTCGTTTGATTTTTGAATTCCAAAAATTTCTTCCGCTTCTCTACAGATTCTTCATGTAATAAGAGACTTTGATAATACGAATTATTTTATGACTAAAAAAAAAACGGATATCAAATTATTCGTATAACACACTGTTAAAATTCGTCTAAGGTGATCTGTATTCAGACGTGTTGCGAGTTGAATCTGTTTTCCTTATACGAATTTCAACAGCGCGTGGTGTAATGGTTAAAGTCATGGGAAATGGACTCTCTCGCTGATTGGCTGGTACCGACGACTTTACTTACTTAGACTGGAAGCAAAATATTCTATTCCAGATGAGAGATGCTTTCTCAAGAATCCCCATCATCAGATGCTGAATGGTGAAATATCTTATCATTATTCTCCTTATACGAATGTTCGGCCTGGCGCTGCGATTAGGCTACTTTTTTCCCATATATCCCCAACACTTAGCTGAATTCTGGTAGTTGGTACAGAGTCTGCATTCGGTTACAGTCTAGTATTATCTGCGTTATTCGGACTATTGTGCTCATCTTTATTGTTATTTGCACAACGTTTCGGCCGATATGCCCTCCGGCCTACTTCAGGTATTTCTTGTCAGACTCGGGAACCTTCTCGGATCCGGGAATCTTCTTTTCGAACTCGGAACTTTCTTGTCGTAGTCAGGAACCTTCTTGTCGTAATCGGGAGCCATCACGGAACTTTAAACCTAACCCTTTATTCAGTCCACGGGGTATCCTGTTCTCATTCCGCTAACCATAGCTGGGGGTAGGAGTTGTGTTAATTATATTTCTATGTTACTGCCGCTACTCAGGATTGAACCCGGAATCCAGAGATAACGGGAACTATCTTAACCTAACTCCTTTATCCACTAGGCCATGTGTCCAATTGGCCGACAAGAAATACCTGAAGAAGGCCGGAGCGCATATCGGCCGAAACGTTGTACAAATAACAATAAAGATGAGGACAATAGTCCGAATAACGCAGGTAATACTAATCATCAAGCCTCATCTCAAACATTCAGAGAAACGGTTACAGTCTATCTTTCTTTTTGTCTTTGTTTTTCTTTCTTTTTTTTTTTGACTGTTGACTGTTCGCTAGTCACAGCCTTACAGTGAAGATGAGCATGATGTTGATTCTAGACACGCACGTTGAAATATGAAGATACAGAATCAGGCAGAATTATTTCGGGGATTTAAAAATGCACTCATAGCGGACCATCTTTGTTGTTATTATGGCGAGGACTGGTGAACATCGTGCCTTTGTGATTGACATTTATTTTCAAAGAGAGTGAATCTATCATCTGACAGGCTGGCTCACCCTCGTAATCACTCTCTCTGTGGATAAGTGAAGGTTCAAGCTTTCAAACATTGGCCACAGAAAACTGACAATTTGAAATCACAGCAATATCGGAAGCAACGACTAAGCGAGCTCTGCAAAAATTTAGAGTGAGGCTTCAGGAGTGTATAGCTCATAAGGACAAGGGGTTATTTTCCTGATCTCCCACTGTTGAATTGCTCGGGTTAGTGCCCTATTGAATTGAACAACAGAAACTAAGCATAACTGAATTTGTCCAAAACCAGGTGTTATATATAGCACTCAGGAATATTCCATTCTTGCATGTGGGTTATCCCATTCCTTGAGTCCTGATTGGCAGTTGGTCTTAGTGTGACTATTGTGCTAGATGAATATCCACCATTCTGCATTATGCTAGCGGCAATGCAGGTTCTGTATTGAGTTACAGTTTCATTGCTTGTCTGCCAATTCGACGGTAATTGAAATCTCACTGTGATGGTGGGTATTGCGTCTACACCCACCAGGCCGGATTAACACAAGTTCTTTTTAACTACGCACAAACCGAAGCTCGTGCAGTGGTCAGTGTAGAAATTACAGGAATCTCTTCGGCATTCTTTTTTGATGCATCCCAGGCACCGGGCAATAAGCCCAGCCCTGTCCCTTTTAGACGAGGGGGCAGGTGTTGCCTGGGGGGGGGGTCCATAGGGATTCCCGCTGATTCACTATATATCTTACCGATCCAGAGGTCGAAGAACTTGAACGCAAGGCAAGTTTTTGCGAAATATATTTTTTAAAACAAAGTGATTATTATAAAAAAGAAAAAAAGAACTAAGTAAAGTCGGCTGATTGGCCTATTCTCGGTATCAGCCGAACAGCGAGGGAGCCTATACCCTTTTCACCAGCGCTAAAGCAGGTCGATTGTTTTTGCGTCTGGAGTGGAGCGGTACAACAACAATCAACTCTCCTCTTTACCGCACTGGTCTAAGCTGTAATACTCGTGCGCTGAGTCGGCGAGGCTCGTTATCGAATTCGGAAACTTGCGGTTTAGCAAGGCAGATGTTTTACCGACGGTGGGAAACCGGCTGCAGCCTATGAGGAACAAAATGGTAAATATTGGGTAATTTATGAGGAAGTGCGTCCCGGTCTCCTGCCTCAAAAATTGCCACCCGGTGACTATTAAAATAACGACCCAGCTCAGTCTATTCAAAACTATCCATCTTAATATCTATCTATCTATCTCAATTTGTTCATATTTATCTATATTACTTTAAATACTAAGATTTTTTTATTCATGTTTGTTTAATGTCCTGTTTTTAGTTTAAATAAACAAGAATTACGACAAAAAAAGATGCGACCCCCCCCCCCACACGCACACACAAATACATTTACTTGTCGAAAATATCTATCTCCATTTGTTCGTATCTATCTATATTATTTTGTTTGTTTATCTATCTATCTAAGTCTATTCCAAACTATATATCCATCTTCATATCTAAACAAGAATTACGACAAATTACGATAAATAAACAAGAATTACGAGGAGCTGGGTTTGTTATTTTGATAGTCACCGGGTAGCAATTTTTGAGGCAGGAGACCGGGACGCACTTCCTCATAAATTACCAAATATTGTTCTTATTTATATTCAAATTATATTTTGAATTGTATCAACGTGGCTTGTCTTATTTATTTACGTTCGACACCCAAGAGATTATTCTGAGGGAATTCACTCAGACATTATTTACATGGTAATTTTTCAGACAAGATGTTTTATTCGATCGACTTACAAGGGAGTTAACTCTGTAACAATAACGCCGAATGTCACATCAGGATTGAATCTCTGAATGGTTAGTAAAGATAAGTCTTTCACATCCCACTATAATTGGTTCTATTTTTGTACTAAGAGGCGGTCGTACTGTAATGGTTATTGTCGTAGAAAATGGACACGGTGACCCGAGTTCAAATCCGGGACTAGGCTGATTGCATTTCAGATAGTGCTAATACCCCCTGTGAAAGGTATGCACACAACTATTCTCCCTCCAGCTATGGGTAAAATAATAGGGCAGACTTGGTAATTCAAATAGTATACGAAAGGGACCACTCTGAGTCCAAACTTGTTAAATCTACGCTTAAAAATTGTACTTTGCAGTTGGTTCGTTGGTTGAATTTTACGGCATGTCAACCCATTTTGGGTTTGTTTGTTTGCTTTGTTTTGTTTTACGGCATATCAACCTCAGTGGATCATTTAATGCCGATAAAGTTTTGAAATAAATCAATTCTTAATGGATAATACAATTTTTTTATAAATACATTTTTCTATTTAACTAATAGATGGGACCCTAACAGGTACTACCACTCCGGGTCAGAGTGGACCAGGGA
Organism: Doryteuthis pealeii; assembly: GCA_023376005.1. Lineage (NCBI taxonomy): Eukaryota > Metazoa > Mollusca > Cephalopoda > Myopsida > Loliginidae > Doryteuthis > Doryteuthis pealeii. Next base: position 81,416,388 of record CM042166.1, read on the forward strand.
GCAATGGTGATGAAGGAGTGCTCCACATTCCCTAAACCTCCAAAACTGGAACCTCACCATCAGATAGAGTTTAACGTCATTCCCAGGACATGTAGACCCTCAGCCACCGCCTTCTAGCACCCATATGATAAAAAGGGGTTGGGGCTTGTCATAAGGGCAATAGGGTTGGGAAAACCCATTTTGGGTTATTTTATACCGAAGACTTTTTTTAAATTCATTCTTGATAGGTATTCAATTTTTTTTTATACTCAATTTTTTAAAACTCGCGTTTTCTATTTAACACATAGATGGGACCCTAACATGTACTACCACTCCGGGTCAGAGTACACGTGGTAGAAGGGTTGGGTAAATACATATCCTTGTACGTGCAAAACTCGAACCCGACAACTAAAGAATTTGTGAAAATGTAGTTTTGCTTTTGATTATTTGTTTAGCGGCATATCAAACCCCTATGGATTATTTAAAACCGGAACTTGATTCTTTTGTAAATATTTAATAACAATTATGATTTTTTTTTATCTAATACAAATAATTTGCATACAGTTATATGATATCAAGTATTCCTATCTAATACTAATAATTTATACACAATTATATGGTATCAAGTATTCCTATCTAATACTAACAATTTATACACACTTTTAAGGTTTCAAGTATTCCTATCTAATACTAACAATTTATACACAATTATATGGTATCAAGTATTCCTATCTAATACTAACAATTTATACACACTTTTAAGGTTTCAAGTATTCCTATCTAATACTAATAATTTATACACAATTATATGGTATCAAGTATTCCTATCTAATACTAATAATTTATACACACTTTTAAGGTTTCAAGTATTCCTATCTAATACTAATAATTTATACACAATTATATGGTATCAAGTATTCCTATCTAATACTAATAATTTATACACACTTTATTCAAGTATTCCTATCTAATACTAATAATTTATACACAATTATATGGTATCAAGTATTCTATCTAATACATTTATACACAATTATATGTATCAAGTATTCCTATCTAATACTAACAATTTATACACACTCTGAAGGTTCAAGTATTCCTATCTAATACTAACAATTTATACACACTCTGAAGGTTTCAAGTATTCCTATCTAAGAAGCTAGCTTTATAACTGTGCAAATATGTGGTTGACATGCTGTTAAAATCAATCAATCAATCATTGAAGCTAAAATTATTTGCTAGGGATTATCGTTAGTTACTTGAAACATGTTGTAATTAGAGTATAAGGGGAAAATTTTACTAAGTAAATATACAAGGTAAACAGTGTTATTAGTAATTGCTAGTTGAATTAACAATTCAGAGTGTTCCTTCTCCTATACTGTTGTAACTCAAGTATCAGAGTTAACAGAGAAATAATATGAAGAAACATAACGAGTATTAAGGATATGAAGAAAAGGTTTACTAAGCAAAGATACAAGGTGAACTGAGTAATTAGCAATTGCTAGATTGAATTAACAAGTCCCGCTGTTTCGCACTTCCGTGGTTTCATCTGACATTTTTTACAGGAAATTATTATATTTTTGAATATGTATTGTAATATTGGTTTCCCAACTAAGGTTAAAGTGTCCAAGATGCTTTACGATTTACCCATAGCTAGAGGGAGAGTAGTTTGATTCATACCTTTCCCAAGGGCATTAGCGCTATATGAAATGCAAACAGATTTGTTCTGGATTTTAACTGTGTATATACATTAGATAACTTCTCTGGAACAAAGTTTGGTTAGGGTTGATAAAAAATCACTAGCAACGGTTTTTGTAAACTGAATCGATATATGGCATATCTTAAGGGTTGGTGAGCCTATTGATCAGAGAAAGTTCTGTTTGAATAAACTGCTCAGCTTAATTGTATTTCTTTAGACGTAACTCAGCAAAAGTATCATGCCTAAAGAAAGAAAGGTTTGGTGAAGCTTATATATATATATATATATATATATATATATATATATATTGTTAAACCAAAATCCATTCTGAAAGAACTTTGGAAGATTTTCTACACAAGTATGCACGTTTTTGTGGGGGAGGCATATTGAACATGTTTTAATTCTGAGTTTTTCTTCTCCTAGACTGGTTGCCATACCAAAGTCTGAGTTCAAACCCACTTAAAAGAATTGACCTTGTGTTCGGAGGCTGTTTACATTTCACGTAGGGCTGGTATGAATCCAAACATTCTCCGTCCAGTTTTGGGTAAATAGTGGGGCAGACTGGGTTATTTAACTACGGTAAGGCAACCAGTCTAGAATAAGAAAATACTGAATTCGAACTTGTTCAAGAAGAAATTGACAACGTGTCACATCCTACTCGTGCGGAGGGGTTGGGTAAATATATGTAAACCTAAAAACCAAACCAGTTAAAAGAAATACGAAAAGTTAAGTACTTAAATTCACACACAATAGAATTCGCCCTGTCGGCTGGGGCGTTAGAATGCACCGACTGCACCTCTGTAGAGGGGTAAGACTCCCCCAATGGGGCCACCTGTTGGCCGTGGGTGGCGACCCGTGATGCTTAAGGATAGAGCCCAGGTGGATGAGCAGTTCATGACTTGCAATACTCCACTTTGGCACTATCTTGGGCTAGACGGGCGGTCGGAGAGGCCTCCTCCGATCAATCGGCTGGTCACGTCAAGCCCTAGCACCTATATGATTTCCCCAACCCTATTGCCCTTATGGCAAGCCCCAACCCCTTTTTATCATATGGGTGCTAGAAGGTGGTGACTGCGGGTCTACATGTCCTGGGAATGACATTAATCTCTATCTGATGGTGAGGTTCCAGTTTTGGAGGTTTGGGGAATGTGGAGCACCCCTTCATCACCATTGCTCCCTGGTCCACTCTGACCCGGAGTGGTAGTACCTGTTAGGGTCCCATCTATGGCTTAAATAGAAAAATGTATTTATAAAAAAAAATTGTATTATCCATTAAGAATTGATTTATTTCAAAACTTTATCGGCATTAAATGACCCACTGAGGTTGATATGCCGTAAAACAAAACAAACCAAACCAAACCAAACTCAATAGAATGTAGAATATACCGACTGCACCTCTACAAAGGAGTAAAATCCCCCCCCCCCAATGCGACCACCTGTTGGTCCTAAGTGGCGATCTGTGATACTTAAGGATGCCATGCAAAACTCCGCTTTGGCTCTTATTTAGGCTAGGCGGACGGTCGGAGAGGCCCCCTCCGATCAATCAGCTGGTTCCGTCAAGTCCTAGCACCTATATGATTGTCCCAACCCTATTGCCCTTATGGCAAGACCCAACCCTTTTTATCATATATGTGCAAGAAGGCAGTGGAGGAGGGTCTTAATGTCCTGGATATGATGTTATAACTCTATCTGATGGTGAGGTTTCAATTCTAGAGTCCTGGGGAATGCCCATTACTCCCAGGTAGACTCTGACCCGGAGTGGTAGTACCTGTTGAGTTTTAAAAAATTGAGTTCCCATTAAGAATGAATAAACCAAAACGTCTTCGGCATAAAATTACCCAATAAGGGTTGACATGCCGTAAATCCAACCAACCAACCAAGAAGGAATAAAACAAAACGTCTTCGGCATAAAATTACCCAATAAGGGTTGACATGCCGTAAAATCCAACCAACCACCAAGAATGAATAAAACAAAACGTCTTCGGCATAAAATTACCCAATAAGGGTTGACATGCCGTAAAATCCAACCAACCAACCAAGAATTAATAAAACAAAACGTCTTCGGCATAAAATTACCCAATAAGGGTTGACATGCCGTAAATCCAACCAACCACCAAGAATGAATAAAACAAAATGTCTACGGTATGAAATAACCCAACAAGGGTTGACATGCCGTAAAATCCAACCAACCAACTAATCATACAGCATAATAATTACTACGTTACGGGGACTGCCCCTTCAAGTAACTTTTTTTCAGATCACTAATTAGGACTGAGCCTATTATAGTAGTTTAACAGGTTTGAATTCAAGGTTTTCTTTCTCCTATACTGGTTGCCTAAGTAAGATTAAAGAGCCCAGTCTGTCCTACTATTTACCCATACATAGAGGGAGATTAGTTGAATTCATACCTTTCCCAAAGGTATTAGAGCTATGTGAACTGTAGCTTCATCCAGGATTTGAACTCGGGTCGACGAGTCCATTTCCTACCCTCTCTCTCTCTCTCTATATATATATATATAGATATATATATATATATATATATATATATATATATATATATATATGCTAGCAGCGGTTATCCGGCGTCGCCTAGGTAGAGGGGGATTTTTAAGTTAGTCCCGCAGATCCATTATTACTGAATCGTGTGTTGAATCCCCGTGGGATGCCCCATTTAAATCCCTATGTAAAAAAAATAGACCTTGCATTGATCCAGCTACTCTGAAAAGAAATATTAATGTCTACTATCTAAAATATTAAATGAAAAAAAATCCATGCTGTTATCATTTAAATTTTATTTTTTTAATTATCTTTACGAATATAAATCAAATCTCTATTATTTTTGCTCAAAAACCAAGCCCTGGTGATATTTAATGTGTATATATATTTACTTTGTCGTTAATTGTTTTATTTTCGGAGTTTCCTCCGGACATACATAGACACACAACTGCCCTTTATATATGGATAGAAAACCAAGCCCTGGTGATATTTAATGTGTATATATTTACTTTGTCGTTAATTGTTTTATTTTCGGAGTTTCCTCCGGACATACATAGACACACAACTGCCCTTTATATATGGATAGAAAACCAAGCCCTGGTGATATTTAATGTGTATATATATTTACTTTGTCGTTAATTGTTTTATTTTCGAAGTTTCCTCCGGACATACATATACACACAACTGTCCTTTATATATGTATAGAAAACCAAGCCCTGGTGATATTTAATGTGTATATATATTTACTTTGTCATTAATTGTTTTATTTTCGGAGTTTCCTCCGGACATACATATACACACAACTGTCCTTTATATATGTATAGATTATACAGAAGCTGAGCGAATCAACTATTACAAACAGTCGAATAATTTAAAGTATTCCTATCTAACATTAATTTAATCCTATTTGAAAATCTTATATTTTGAATATTCAATGTAAAACACACACACGCAAAACACAGACACAGACACACACACACACACACACACACATACACACACACACACACAAACACACACTGACATACACATGTATATACACATAGACACACATGTTTTGCCTTGCGCGCAGACACACAGACACTGAGACGCATGCGCGTGCGTGTGAAAGAGGACGTGAACGAAACATCGATGTTGCATATCTGATAAAAACGGTTGCATGGAAGAAATATCTTCCCAGTTATCGATTTGATTGGGTGATAGGTCAGAATCGATGCACGCCATCATGCAGCCGAGACTTATGTCAATTCTGCTAAAAAAAATATTTAAAAAAAATAATGGGTAATCGATTTTTTTTTAAATACATGAAAGCAGGCACGTGTTATCCAAACTTTGTTTCTAAATGTGTAAAATAACATCGTCCACACCCACAAAACAGTGCACACACACACACACACACACACACACACACGCACACAAATATATATATATATATATATATATATATATATATATATATATATATATATAGAGAGAGAGAGAGAGAGAGAGAGAGAGGTACAAGTGATAACCTACTCGAGTTTCTAAGTGTGTAAAATAACGTCGTCCACACTCACAAAACAGTGCACACACACACCACACACACACACACACACACACACGCACACAATATATATATATATATATATATATATATATATATATATATAGAGAGAGAGAGAGAGAGAGAGAGAGAGAGAGGTACAAGTGATAACCTACTCGAGTTTCACCATAAGGATCTTCAGGGTTAAATCTACTGGATTAATCGAGATACCGATTAATTGCAGTCGACTACACGTGTATCTCGATTAATTCAGTGAATTTAACCCTGAAGATCTTTATGGTGAAACTCGAGTAGGTTATCACTTGTACCTATATTGCAATAAATTTTCTCTGCTAACGTATTGTATTTGTTATATCGCTGACTTACCTCCCTGAATTCTGCACCATCTAATCATCGTGACCATATTTACCTTTTCCATTATATATATATATATAACATATCCACACACGTGCATCCTCATTCCACAAACATTTAATCAAATGCAAAAATAAAGACAATAGTTTTTCCATTAAGATAGAGACAGTAATACGTAACATTGGTAATCTCAGAATAAGAGAGAGTTTATTAATAGCCAAATTAGGTCCTAGTATAAACAATAGATTAGAGCTAAACACTGAATACATAATTAAAATACACGTTCCTCACAGTATATAATACATAGTATGTAAATTTCATTATACATATATCAAATGAATATTACATAAATATATAAATAGATGAAAATAATAAAATTGAAATTGAATTAACGGCTAAAAATTGTTCATCACGCAAAGTGGGCGTGACGTTTAAAAAAAAGAACACCACGAGACGCGTGCTTATAACATAAACAAAAAAAAATAACGACCAAAACAAAACAAAAAATGCGTCCATTTCCGAAAATCGTCTCTGAAGATAAAGTTTTACTTTGAAATCGATAGGACACAAAAAATAACATCTTTTTGTTTTTATTTTTTACTTGCATTGTAATTGCTTTCAAATTAATACATTATAACATACTTAACAATGCTTCAAGCAAATTACCAATTACTTTTATATATATATATATAGGTACAAGTGATAACCTACTCGAGTTTCACCATATATATATATATATATATATGTATTATTATCATTATTATTATTATTATTATTATTATTATTATACTAAAGCTATATATATATATATATATATATATATATATTATTATTATTATTATTATTATTATTATACTAAAGCTGAGATGTTGAGCTTTCAATAGCTAAAGGATTTTTTGCTGGTGACCTTGATCACACTAAATTTGTCATAAATTATTCCTTAGTTTTAGGATTACTTAATGTTTGGAAAAAAATCCACTTTAATTGGTTTAATTAGTCGTAATTTGCAATTAAGTCAAATCTTGACCCGTCTCTGTCTTTACATCCTACGTACCTCCCCTTTTTACTCTCTATATGCCAGTGATGGCGAGTGAAAGTGATAACATGTAATAGTTTTATTACTAAAAAGGCAGCAGTCAAGTCGCCCCTCTCCTTCGCTTGTCTTACATTACACTCTCTTTTTCCTCTCTAGATTAAAGGGGAGATGAAAAACACCCGCCCCGCAATAAAAATTCTAATGTCTATTTCAATTGTCTAGGTCAATTCGTTGAAAAATCCGTGTTTTTTTTTAATACAATTCTAACCCCCACGTTTGAAAAAAATGTACCAAAACTCAGGGAAGTATTCGATTTTAATTAAATTTTCAGTGTTGATTTAGCAATGAATTAATTTTTATTCTATTCTAAAACTTTCTGATTTTTTTCAAGTAACTTAACTTTGACTTCCCTGTTTTTCGGGTACAAATATCGGTGTGTGTATATGTTATGGATACTATTTTTCTGCATAAATAAAAAGACTAAAGACAGAAGAAAAAAAATTTGGGGGGGGGGGGTACTCTTCGCGGAGAACCGTCCCAGTCCCCTGCCTCAAAAATGCTTTCCGGTGGCTGCTGTAAAAGAAAAAAAAACACCAGCTACGATTGAAGTCTGTAGCCGAAGCGGTGTTACTTGAATAAAAAAAACTCTGGTTAGGTTTTGGGTTTGAGGTTGGTGTTTAGGATTATTTTAATGGGAAAATAAATAATTTGGGCTCTGTTTTTTCTAACCCAGAAAAAACAGAACCCAGACATTTTGTAATAAAACTGTTAATTTTAAGTAGGGGTGGGGTTAGAGTTTAGGGTTGGGGTTGGGTTTTCGGGAAAAACGCCCTAAGTTGGTTGGGGTTTTTTGTTTTGTTTTTTTGCAAGTGACACCGCTTCCGTCTACGGACTTCAATCGTAGCTGGTGTTTGTTTCAGCAGCCACGGACTAGCGTTTTTTGAGGCAGAAGGCGGGACGGTTCTCCGCGAAGAGTACTGTTGTTTTTTTAAGAATCTGCTCGAGTAGTAAATAAGTACCGAAAATCGAAAAATAAAAGGAAAATGAAAACTAAAAGATAATTTGGTAATTTATGAGGAAGTGAGTCCCGGTCCCCTACCTCCGAAATTGCTACTCGGTGAATTTTAAAATAACGACCCCAAGCTTCTGCGCCACATCGGTGTTACTTGAAAGAAAACAACCAACTTAGGGCGTTAAATGTATTTTAGGGGAGGGGTCTATTTTTTGTCTTAATTCTTGTTTATTTATAGAAATTTGTCGTAATTCGTGTTTATTTATTGTAATTTGTCGTAATTCTGGTTTATTTATCGTAATTTATCGTAATAAAAGAAAATTTTAGTATTTAATAGATAGATAGATAGATAGATATGAAGATGGATAGTTTTGAATAGACTGAGATAAATAGATAGATAGATAGATAAACAATAGGTAACACCTATTTTACCCCGTGAAATTTACCCCTCCCCCCTATATTTAACACAATGAAACTTACAGAAAAATTAATATTTTCATGAACAATTTTTTTCCATTCGAAAGAAAAAACATTAAACAAACTCATAAATTACCTCTTATTTTTCTTTTTTTGTCGTAATTCTTATTTTTCTTTTTTTGTCGTAATTCTTATTATCGTAATTTGTCGTAATTCTTGTTTATTTATAAAAATTTGTCATATTTCTTGTTTAGATAATTTTGAACAGACTGAGATAGATAGATATTTTCAACAAGTAAATGTATTTGGAGGAGGTCGCTTCTTTTTTTTTTTTTTTTTTTTCGTAATTCTTATAGATAGATAAACAAACAAAATGATATAGATAGATATGAACAAATGGAGATAGATAGATAAATAGATAGATAGATAAACAAACAAAATCTATATTATTTGTTTGTTTATCTATCTATCTATCTCCATTTGTTCATATCTATCTATATCCTTTTGTTTGTTTATCTATCTTCGCGGAGAACCGTCCCGCCTCCTGCCTCAAAAAACGCTAGCCGGTGGCTGCTGAAAAAAACCCAGCTACGATTAAAATCCGTAGCCCAAGCGGTGTAAAAAAATAGAGTTAGGGTTTAGGGCTTGGGTTGGGGTTAGGGTTTGGGTTTAGGGTTAGTTTAATGGAAAATAAATAAATAATTTGGGTGACACAGGAAAAACAGAACCACAAATTTTGTAATAAAACTTAATTTTAACTAGAGGGTGATGGGGTTCGGTTTTCAGGAAAAACGCCCTAAGTTGTTTTTTTTTCTTTTTTTCAAGTGATACCGCTTCGGCTACGGACTTCAATCGTAGCTGGTGTTGTTTTTTCAGCAGTCTGCGGCTAGCAATTTTTGAGGCAGGGGGCCAGGACGGAACTCTGCGAAACGTACATACAGAGATTGATTTTTCTCGATTTGTTTAGCCTTACATTTAAATAGGTATGCCCGCCTAATTAATTAATTAACTTTCAAAATTAGGTACGACTTCAATTAAGCACATATTCTCCCAAATATATATATATATATATATATATATATATATGACACTAAAGCTTTTAATACATTAAATCATTAATACATACAGATTGTATGCTAAACGCATTTTGTGTGTATATATATATATGTATGTATATATATATATGTATATATATATATATATATATATATATGTATGTATGTATGTATGTATGTATGTATATTTACCAACCCCTCCGCACGAGCAGGATGCGACACAAGGTCAATTTCTTAAGCGGAGTTGAACAGGTTTGAATTCAGAGTTTTCCTTCTCCTAGACTGGTTACCTAGCCATGGTTAAAGAGTCCAGTCTGCCCTGCTATTCATCCATAGCTGGAGGGAGAATTGGATTCATACCTTTCCCAAGGGCATTAGCGTCATGTGAAATTCCAACAGCTTCGTCCAGGAATTGAACTCGCGTTGACGAGTCCATTTCCTATGACTCTAACTATTAGACCACGCGCCTCCCTATATATGTATGTATCTCTCTCTCTCTCTCTCTCTCTCTATATATATATATATATATATATATATATATATATATATATATATATATATATATATATATATATATATATATATATATATATATATATATATATATATATATATATATATATATGAATATTTTTCATATGAAATATATATATATATATATATATATATATATATATTATATTAAAGCTTTTAATACATTAAATCATTAATACATACAGATTGTATGCTAAACGCATTTTTCTTATTTAGTTTAAAGACACTAAGTAATGGGTAAATATTGCGATACAATCAATTTTTGAAATGTTTATAATTTACAAGATGATTCTTATCATTTCTATATTTTAAAAAATATAGATAGGATTTCTTTTAACGCGTTTGAGAATAAAACAATAATATTGGATATCAATAAAACATATGGTCTGGTAGCGAAAGAGTCTATCTCCTTTTCGCTAGCACTAGACTAGATTGTTTTATTTGAGGTGCAGCGCTGCATCCGCTGAGTTATCGGGGACAGGTATCGAATATAATAATAATAATAATAATAATAATAATAATAATAATAATTTGACCATACAACAAAATAATAATAATTTGACCATACAAAAAATGATATATTCATAAACCAGAATCTGTTCTTGAGAATGAAATGCATAAAATTCACTGGGACTTTGAGATAAGGCCGGATCACCTTATCCCTCCTAGGAGACCAGACCTAGTGTTGATAAACAAAAAAGAAAGAACTTGTCAACTGGTGGATTTTGCAGTGCCAGCAGATCACCGGGTGAAGCTGAAGGAAAACGAAAAAATGGACAAATACTTGGACCTTGCCAGAGAACTGAAAAAGTTATGGAATATGAAATTGAAAGTGATACCAATTGTAGTTGGTGCACTTGGAACAGTTCCAAAAGGATTGGAAAAGGGTTTGGAAAGTTTGGAAATCAGAGGAAGGATTGAAACCATTCAGAACACTGCACTGCTGCAATCTGCCAGAATACTCAGAAGAGTCCTGGAGACCTGAGGAGACTTGCTGTCACTCAGACTCCAGTGAAAGACCATCAGCTAACGCGGATGTGAAAACTCAAAAGGAGTAAATAATAATAAATAATTAATAATAATAATAATAATAATTAATAATAATAATAATCCAGCCCAGGAGATCTCTTCTG
>CM042166.1:81427745-81490245 GCA_023376005.1 Doryteuthis pealeii
CCTTCTTCTTCTTCTTCTTTTCTCCCCTTCTTCTTCTTCTCCATTTCCCTTCGCTTCCATCTTTCTTTATTTTTTTCATTTCTTTTATTCTTCGATTATTTTCTTCTTCTTTTCTCTTCTTCGCTATTCTTTCTTTTTTCTTTCTTTTTTCTCACCTTGCATTTCTTCAATTTTTGCCCCTTTTTTCTTTGTTTCGTTGTTCTTTGAATTCTTACAAAAGGTTGTCCTTTCAAAAAAACTTCATAGGGTTGACCATTGCCTCAACGCTTCCTTAATTACACGATGCTTAAAACTTTTCATACACCCCTCGTACTGTGTGGTAATCAAAAGTTCCTGCAGTTAAAACTTATTCCCGCCCTGGTCGGCTGGGGCGTTAAATGCACCCGACTGCACCTCTTGCAGAGGGGTAAAGGACTCCCCCAATGGGGTCACCTGTTGGCCGTGGGTGGCGACCCGTGATTTAAACTCAATTTTTATAAATACAACTTTTTTTAAAACACATTTTTTGTATTTAAAACCATAGATGTGACCCTAAAGATACTAACACTCCGGTCAGAGTGAACCTGGAGTAATGACGGATGATGGGGCACTCTAAACTACCAGAATTTCAGAATTAGATCTTCGCCATAGATGAACTTGGTGATTCTGTTTAGTATGTGGCCTACTCGTTTTGAATTGCCCCTACTTTGTTGAATGTGGCCACCTCAATAAGAGTATATTTTATAGAGTAAGTAGTAGACAATTTATTGAAACTAATTATTTTTGACATATATTTCAATTTCAAGAATATTGCAATTCAGTCATAGTTGTATTTACAGTAATAAAGAATAATTTAAAAAAGAATTTTTTTCCACTAATTACATAAAATCAGGATCTATTTAATTCGAAAAATTTCTAAACCTGAAATAGGGTTAGGGGTTAGGGGTTAGGGTTAGCAGTTATTATAATAACCTTATAATATGCATGTTATATAGGCGACGTTACTATAAGAGAGACACTAATTTAGGTAGGCACATTTCAACAGTAGGCCGGATACTATAATGGTACCGAACGACATTACGAAGTATAGACATTACGAAAATTTTCCAAAATTAAACAGGGAAATTACAAAAAACGTTATTTTACCATTGACAATTGTTCTGATGAGTGCAGTAACATGGGGAGCTGATGGTCACTAGGTGTGATGCTTCACCTCAGCAAAAAAACCGTTAATACTAATATGCTTCGGAGGTGCATATTCTTGAAAGCAACATTATTTCTTCCAAGCTTAAAAGCTGGATGGAGCTGCACAAGAATGCTTGCATGCAGGTTTGAACAAGTCGTGGAAACAACACCCACAAGCGCGAGCAACTGTATGGCCACCTGTCCCCTATTCTCAATAACATCCGAGGAGACGGGGCTAGTTCATGCCAGGACACTGCTGGAGAAGCAAAGACGAACTCATAAGCGACGTTTCATGTGGAAGCCAACACATGGAACATGCCAGTGTGGTACGCCCAGCAAGGACCTACATTGACCAAGCTATGTAAAGATGCTGGCTGCTGCGCGGAAGAACTCCCAGAGGCGATGAATTGATAGGAAGGTTATCGAGAGATTGTCATGGATATCCGTACTGCCTGCACGACAGATGATGATGAATAATTAAATAACATTTTAAATCTCTTTTTCTTTTGTGTGGACTTGTTTTCCTTTAAACGATTACCGATCCTGTATAAATTTGAATTGACAACAAAATATAGACAAATGGGTAATCTTTAGATAATGAAACAGTAAGAAATGATTTTTTTGTTTGTTCTCCGTCATGTCTGCGATCCAAGTCCTGACTTCATTACTCGATATATATATATTATATATATATAGGAGGTATGTCAGAAAAGTTTCCGGGACTGGTGTCACAAAAGAATTATTTCAAACCAAACTACAAGTTTATCCTTTCAAAGTTACCCCCTGGTACTAATGCACGTTAACTCATTCTCTGCCAGGCTTGCATCACTTCGGGGTCTCCGTAGTTCTGTCGTCACGCCTTTTTGATTGCTTGCGGCGTTTGCTTCCTTCAGTGCGTCAGAAGAGGTTGAGAGACTGTGTCAGGACTACTGTGGGTGCTTCACTATTGACAACACACCTGCCCTGAGTATACGAAGAGTTCCTGGCTCAGAAGAACATCACTTGTGCTGGAACAAACTCCCCTCCTACACATCCGGACCCAGCTTCCTGCTGTTGTTTCCTCTCCCCAACTCCAAAGGTGTCACCAAAGGAACCCATTTTGAGGATGTGTTATATTTTTTTAGTTTAGATTTGAAAAAATTATTTTTTGTACCACTAGTCTTGGAACTTTTCTGACATTACTTGCAAACTCGTGTCAAAATCACCCGTGGAATCCCGGAAGAATTCTTCCAGGAAGTTGTATGCAAGCATGCAGAGAGGATGGAAATGTGCAATAGACTCCAGTGTGATTATTTAAAGGGAATAGTTTGTAGTTTGAATTGGAAATAATTTTTTGTGACACCAGTCCTGGAAATTTTCTGACATAACCTCGTATATTTCAACAACTTTCAGCCATTATACATTAGCGTCTTCTTTAGGTTTCTTTTGAAAATTAAAAAATTAAAATAAAAAAAACAAGACAAAAACCCGTTTTAATAGTTACTGTTGGGATGTCTAGCCCTTTGCTAGAAGAGTTTATCTTCCCGCTGGGTTTTCCGTTCGACCACCATGGAGTCTGTAGTATTTTAAGCGCTATTCAAAACTCTCTCACTCCTCTTTTTCTCCTTCTTCTCGGACTGCGACGGACATGGGTTAAACATGTGTGTCTACACCCCACCCTCGTGGGCTCTCTATCCCCACGTACGGACTAAGTCAGAAGTGACTTCAATTTCTTAATGACTATCTATAACTCCTTCTATATTTTTATATGTACATGGTACGTAACTATTGATGGCCTTTTATTATATCTGTTCTGTATGTGTATTTTCATGTTATATGTTATTCCCACGTGTCTGTAATAAAGTCCATCTTGTTATATGTAAACACCCTTGTCGGAAGTTTGTTTCGTTTTCAAACAAGTTATACCATATTTTATAACCTTGAACCTTACAAGTACCAACTGATTGTTACTTAGAGAAAGAAAATTTGCTCGAAGACAGAGACAAAATGACATTAGGTTTAACCCTTTCAATACTTAGATTGATTGAAATTGTTTAGCACTAATTCAATGTTAATCTGCGCTGTCAGCACAACTTAATGTTGACAATAATAGGTCGGTTTCCCAAGGCGAAAAAGATGACTTTTAACTTGTAATAAAAGCGGTGGGCATTATTCTTTGCAGAAATATGTATAAAATCATGAGAAACATATCTGTAACTTTGTTGACTTACCGTTTTTTCATGTTAGTTTCCTGGTGAATAAGAATAAGAAAGGAAAGGTGAAAGCGAAACAAAAGCTAAGTATGTAAAAAAAAATTTTCTATTAACGGTTTTTATTTATTTGTTCATTTTTGTTTTCAAAAAAAATTTTGACATCACACGGTCGCAACATATTGCAACATCTTACAAGGGCTGACATCCGGTCAGCCTTTTTCTCAACAACTTTAAAAAAAAAAGAAAAAAAAAGAGAGAAATAAGAAATTACAGTTATTCGCCCATTCATAAAGGAGGAGAAGAAGAAGAGAGAAAAAAAAAGGAGAGGAAAAGGAAATAAGAAGAGAAATTTATAACCACACAAATAAAAAAACATAAGCACGTCATTTCTGAAAATACACTCTGATGATTAAAAGCTTTGCTTTGAAATCGATTAGACATATAAAACATCTTTTGTCTTTATTTTTTACGCATTGTATTGCCTTCGAATTTTATTATTTTAATAATTATATATTTTAATACACAAATTAGATGCTAAAATTTTAGTTAGCTGCGTACAACGAAGTAGCCAAATCAGAATACATCTTTCATTGACTGCTGATAAATTAACCAATCACGTTCACCGTAGCATGAGTTATCACTCAACATGTCTGCTTCAAGCGAAGAAGTGTATAATGTAAAACACCAGAAAATAAATGTTTTATGTGTTTTTAATTTTTTTAAAAACCTTAGTTATAACTTTGTTTTTTGGCTACGTAAATTTCAATTGATTTGTGTCTGCTTCAAGCGAAGAAGTGTATAATGTAAACACACCAGAAAATAAATGTTTTATGTGTATTTTAATTTTAT
The DNA here is from genome assembly GCA_023376005.1 of Doryteuthis pealeii. Taxonomy (NCBI): domain Eukaryota; kingdom Metazoa; phylum Mollusca; class Cephalopoda; order Myopsida; family Loliginidae; genus Doryteuthis; species Doryteuthis pealeii. Next base: position 81,431,951 of record CM042166.1, read on the forward strand.
GTAAACATTGTTTTTCGTTTATAATTTGCATTATTTTTGTAAGCCGAAAAATTTTTTAAAAATCATTAGGAGTTTGTTTAATACTTCTTCTTTCGAGTGAATAAAAAAATTTTAAGATAATATTAACCTTTATGCAAGTTTTTTTTATGTTAAATATAGTAGGGGGGGGTAAATTTCACGGGGAAAATTGGTGGTAACCACGGAAAACTTTAACATGTGCAACATTTACGCATCAGAAAAATAGTATGATATTTAGGAGTCTATAGGCATTCATTTGGCCGCTTTTTTCCCCCACCATCAAAATTACAAATTAAATAAAAAAACTAGAGCCTTTTTGGCCTTTGGGCCCGTAGCCTATAGGGGGTAGTAGACCTCATAAAAAATATTTCCCCTAATATATTTTAGAAAAAAACTATTTCAGACATATATTCATCCATAGGTAAGTAATTAAGGAAATTTTCGTGAAAATTGGACCATTAATTTATTTTTCATAGAATTTTTTTAAAAAAACCTTAGTTAAACTTGTTTTGGCTACGTTAAATTTTCAATGATTTAACGGTGAAAAAATGTAAACATTGTTTTTTGTTTATAATTTGCATTATTTTGTAAGCCGAAAAATTTTTAAAAAATCATTAGGAGTTGTTTAATGCTCTTCTTTCGAGTGAATAAAAATTTTAAGATAATATTAACCTTTATGCAAGTTTTTATTATTTAAATATAGTAGGGGGGAGGTAAATTACACGGGGAAATTGGTTGTAACCACGGAAAACTTTAATATGTGCAACATTTACGCATCAGAAAAATAGTATGATATTTAGGAGTCTATAGGCATTCATTTTGCCGCTTTTTTCTCCCACCATCAAATTACAAATTAAAAAAAACTAGAGCCTTTTGGCCTTTGGGCCCGTAGCCTATAAGCACTGATTTGATTTTGTTAAACCCTTTGCGCTGTCAGCCTTTTTACCGATAAGCTCCATTTTTAACCCTTTTGAATATAAATAAAAATATTCAAATAAACTAGCAAAATAAAAAAACACTCTCCGGGCGATGTAAAAATAGATTTTTGAAACATATTGTCTGATTGGTGGGAGTAAAAAATTCAATGTCAGCGAGTTTGTACCCTAAGTAAGTAAAATCATCAAATTCATTACAGGATTAAAAAATAAAACAATTTGAAATGTAAACTTTAAATATGTATTAAAATAAAACAAACTATATATAGATATATAATACAGTCATGTATTTATTAAAACTTGTTTTTAAAAAAACAATGAGGACTGTCTAATGTTGCATGTTCAAATTTTGAGTGTATTTATTCTATTGTATTGACGATTTTGGGTAATGTGACGTAAAGCAGTGACGTACTTATTGTTACAGACAAAAACCAGAAGCGAATCTCCATTATTAATTGATGTTGTATTGATAATAACTAGCAGGACCAGTGTATATACCACAGTATGATAATTTGATCATTACAACGTTTCATAGGTTTACTTAAGAGCTATTACTTAATAGTTCAATATGTAAAAGTATAACGTTCTTGATTGCCACACTCTCTCACCATTTTTCTTTCTTTCCTTCTTTCAACTTTTCATTTATGTTTCATTGAAACAGATTAGCGTTATCACTTCGCGCGTTCACCCCCTCTTCAATTCCTTCCCCTACCCTATTATTTCTCTCTTTTTTCTTTCTTTCTTATTATAATTTGCTGTGTTGCATTCCTTTTTCTTCCCTTTCTTTCTTTATAATAAAAAAACGGAATGGTCCATCATTTAGCTGAGATGACGACACTCATGAAAAATAAGAAATCGGCAGATAAGCAACAACTGATAATCAGGATTTACAATTTTTGTATTTCATCTTGGACAATTTCGAAGGATTAATTTTTATCCAGCGGGTGTTGCAAGATGATAATGGTCGTACATTTTTTTTTAATTCTTTATTTCATAATCTTCGTTTTTTCTTATTTTGTATTAATATTAATATTTTGTGAGAATTCTTTCAATTTTAAAGTTTTTGCCCGCATCTTTTCGGTTTGGATGGACAAACTGGTTTCCCTTGTGCGTCATAAGATATCCCGTTATGATACCTTGGGCTGTATTGGCTGTCCAATAATGACAACTGTTACCATAACAACCACATTTCTCGTGACTTCTTGCGTGACCGAGGAATATATATATTTATATATATATATATATATATATATATTGTGTGTGTGTGTGTTGTGTGTGTGTGTGTGTGTGTGTGTGTGTGTTGGAAAAATGAGTAAAGAAAAGAAATGTAGATGGATAAAAATGAATTTTATCGATATCACTTTTAATCGATATCACTTACATATGTGTTTCGGTCTGTTTATTCAAAATGTATACGGATTTACGTTATCATTATTATTGAAATATCAGATGGAGTTGAAATGATGATGATAATAATAGGAAAAATGCATAAACTGTTTCCGTCTGATTATTTAAAAATAAAAAATAAAATAAAATAAAATTTTAAAATCATACAAGTAAAAAAAAATACCAAGAAAATTTGGTACAGGCATGGGGAAATTTGGTAGGCAAAGTGTAAGTCTTAACACTTTGCCTACTTTAAGCTGTTTACAGTGGCTCTCACACCACAGTCTAAGCAAATTACCAAATGGATTGTTATTCATTATAATTGAGCAGAAGGAATTACATTACAATGATAATAGGACTTTAATTGAATAGAATGAGTTCTGAGGTGAATAGATAGTGAACTTTGAAATATCCCATCGTACAGCTAAAAATACCAACATATTTTGGTACTATTCAAATAAAGTCTTTATTATTGGATATTTTAAATTTCACTATCTATTCACCTCAGAACTCATTACATTCAAATAAAGATGGTATGAATGTTCACGTTGTGATTTTCGATGTAAGCAAGTGAACAAGTGCGAGAGCCGCTGCCAGTGGTTTACGGTAGGGTTTGCAGTGGTGATAGAGCGCTATGAACGGGTTGAAGTAGGCAAAGAGTTGAACAAAAGAAAACACCTTTTACCACATTTAAAAAATTGCTTAATTTGAAATGGTCGTGGGGTGCTTTTCCTTCTGCGGGATCTATCCGGTCCGGGACGCATATAATCTAGAGTAAGAATATCAAACTGAGTTGCTCCAAGGGTCGCATGGATTACATATGTATTCATGAGGGTCATACATGACAACTAGTTAAACAAAATACAACTCAATGAAGTATTTTGATAAAAATTATTTCCCTATCTTTATTGCTTAAAAAGTGCAAACCAGCATTCATGAATATAAGATAATTTGTTTGTTTTGTTTTTACGGCATATCAACCTCAGTGGGTCATTTAATGCCGACAAAGTTTTGAAATAAATTCATTCTAAATGGATACTCATTTTTTTATAAACACTTTAACCAATAGATGGGACCCTAACAGGTACTACCACTCCGGGTCAGAGTGGACCAGGAGCAATGGTGATGAAGGGGCGCTCCAACATTCCCCAAAACCTCCAAAACTGGAACCTCACCATCAGATAGAGTTTAACGTTATTCCCAGGACATGTAGACCCGCAGCCACCGCCTTCTAGCACCCATATGATAAAAAGGGGTTGGGGCTGCCATAAGGGCAATAGGGTTGGGAAAATCATATAGGTGCTAGGCTTGACGTGACAGCCGATTGATCGGATGGGGCCTCTCCGACCGTCCGTTCTAGCCCAAGAACGGTCCAAAGTGGAGTATGCATGCCATGGACTGTTCAAACACTGGTTTTTATCCTTAAGTATCATTGGGTCACCGCCCACGGCAACAGGTGGCCCCATTGGGGAGTCGTACCCCTCTGTAGAGGTGCAGTCGGTGCGTTCTAACGCCCCACCGATAGGGCGGGAATGACAAAAAATGAAATTGTAAGCAACATACCTGTTTACTTACAGTTTGCAATCCAACAAATACATTGTGTACAAAAATAAAATTTATTAGCACCCATTCAATTTGGTAAGGAAGAACAATTTCCTCGTAAATTCCTACCATAAAATAAACTGAACCCCCATTTTATGTCCGTGTTTTTGCAATAAATGTTTTATTTTTCTTGCACCCGTTAATACTAAATATATTTTATTTATTTATTTTGATATTCATTTCAATAAATATATTTTCTTTATTTATTTTAATATTCACTTCAATGTGTATATTCTAAAAGTTTTTATTTTATGAGAATGTTTAGTTTTAAAGTGGGGGCTCGTTTTACAATTTAGGCATAAATTGGATCCTCCTTTTATGACCGTAATTTTGTTTTTTCGTCGACGATGATTAAAATCTGATGTTTTTATTTTAGAGTACCAAAGCCAAAAAGAAAAGAAATAAAAGGTAATATTCAACTTTTTACTCGTAAATTCCTACCATAAAATTAGGCTTGGGCATTTTTATAAAACAAACCCCCACTTTAAAACTAGCCATTCTGACAAAATAAAAACTTTTAGAATATACACATTGAAGTGAATATTAAAATAAATAAATAAAATATATTTAGTATTGTAAAATAACGGGTGCAAGAAAAATAAAACATTTATTGCAAAAACACGGACATAAAATGAGGGTTCAGTTTATTTTATGGTAGGAATAAACGTTCTTTTTTACCTTCAACTTTTAATTTTTGTCGTGAAGTTTGACATCGAGATTATAACGTAAATGACTAAGAGAATTGCGATGTTATTTCCCTGAAGTCTAAGTGACAACAGGTTCTCAAGGACTCTTCTGAGATTCTAGCCGATTGCAGCAGTTGTAGTAGTCTGGATGGTCTCAATATTTCCTCTGATTTCCAGATCCTCCAGTCGTTTTTCCAAGTTTTTTGGAACCGCTCCAAGTGCACCAACTACAATTGGTAATCCCTTCACATTTCAAATACCACAGCTTTTTCATTCCTCTGGCAAGGTCCAGGTATTTGTCCATCTTTTTATTTTCCTACGACTTCACCCTGTGATCTGCTGGAACCGATTTTACAACGCTGCTCATATTCTACAATTTCTTCAATTTTATAGCAAGATCTAGATTATTATATATATTATTATTATTATTATTATTATTATTTTTAGTTCATCACACCTGCCGTAGCTTGTGGTGCACTGAGGCTGAGTGACAGCAAGTCTCCTCATGTCTCCAGGACTTCATTGAGTATTCTAGCCGATCCCAACAGTGCTGTAGTTTGGATGGTTTTGATTCTTCATACCCCAAATTATTTTCCAGGCTTTGTGGACCGTTATTACTATTATTAATTAGTAGTAGCAGTAGTAGTAGTAGATGCGTAGGAGGAGAGAAGTAGGAGGGGGTTCACAGATGGCTGAGTGACAGCAAGTCTCCTCTGGTCTTCAGGATTCTTCTGAGTATTCTAGCCGATCTCAAATGTGCTGTAGTTTGGTTCGATTCTTCCTCTAATTTCCAATCACCCAAATTATTTTCCAAGGCTTTGGGGACCGTTTATTATTATTTTATTATTATTATTATTATTATTTATTATTATAAAACTACTACTACTACTCCTTACAAGATTTCCACACTAGTTTTAAGTGGTGTGACAGCAAGTCTTCTCAGGTCTCCAGGACTCACATCTAATTATTCCAGCTGACCTTAAAAGTGCTATGGTCTGTATGGACTCGATTATTATTATTATTATTATTATAGTAGTAGTAGTAGTAAATATACGCATCTTCCGGGTCCAAGTATTTAAGTTTTAATATAATGAAAATATCATATTAAATTAGAAAGGCTAATGAAACTAAATAAGAACACAGATAAAAAGATTTGAAACAGAGTGCAAGTAATTAAGTTTAAATGTAATAAAATATTATATTAAATTAGAAAGGCTAATGAAGCTAAATAAGAATGCAGATAAAAAGATTTTAAATAAAGGGGGTATAAATAAGAACTCTTCCATTACTCCCGTCTTTCATTGCAAATTTTCCAAATTGAACTATTTAGTTTAAGATTAGGAAATAAAAAAATTAAATGATAGATATTTCTGTTAATGGATTTTCTTTTAAGATTTATTCTCCGAGATTTTTGCTCATATTCATTAAGATAAAACCAAACAATTAGAAATCAATAATACTAAGTACAATTTATTACAATCAAATTTTTTAATATCAATTATACAAATTAGCCTTCTCGTTCACACGTAACCGCTATTTTGTTGTATATATAAAATATAATTGCATGTTGTTAGTATGTAGATATGGTCAAAGTATTAATAATGTAAAACAATTTTATTAATAATGACGTTTAAATGGAAATAAAACATGGAGAATCTTGATGTAAATAAACTAAGGGAATTATTGACTTGAGTAGTGATATCAATTTCGTTTACAAACACACAATCTTTCATTATAATAACTAGCAAATATATGCACCCTCCGGGCGCACGTATTTAAGTTTTAATGTAATGGAATATGTTAAATTAGAAATACAACGTAACTAAAAAAAGAATGCAGATAAAATGATTTAAAACAGAGGGAGGTATAATCGAAAACAAACTTTGAAACTAACTCTTCCATCATTTTCCCTAATTTAACTACTTAGTTAAAATAGGAAGTAAAAAAAAATGTCAGTTATATCTTCTTAATGGATTTCTTTTAAGATTTTATCCCCGAAAGTTTTGCTCATATTTTTTAAAAATAAAAACCAAACAATTAGAAATCAATATTACTAAGCAAATATTTATTTAAAATCAATTTTTTAATATCAATATGCAAAATTACTCTTCCCGTTCACACTCCAAATGCTATTTGTTATATATATAAATACAATTGCATGTTATTAGTCTGTAATATGGCCAACAGTCTTTAATAATGCAAAACATTAAATAAATAGGTTTGATGAAATAAAATCATGGAGAATATGACGAAAAAATAACTAAGGGAATTGTCACTTGAGTAGTGATATAGTTCGTACAGACAGAAAAAACACACTATCTCCATTATAATAAGTATTATTATAGGGGCCGTTTAGCTCAGTCGGTAGCGCACCCGGCTCGGACTTGCGGTTACCGGTCCCGGCAATTCAGCGTATGAGTAGCATCGGAAAAATAAGGTCTTAAAAAAAGTTCGGCTCCGGGTTACCCTTCCTTTGCCGCGCTTTTTACTGGGCTAATTAGTGTTTTAATTAACTATTAAAATTTTTAGCTCCAGTTAATATATCAGTACCACCCCCACCCCACACTTTGGGCTTGTCTTAGCTCAGTCGGTAAAGCCTAGAAATCGCAAGATTCCAGGTTCAATACCGGTCCACGGTCAACTCAGTGTACGGAATAGCACATATGTGTAATTTGATCTTTGCAGTAAAGTGCGAAGCTGACGTGAGGTTGGGCACCTCACCCGAAGCAAAAAACAAACTATCTGTTCAAGCTAGTGAAAAGGGGATAGACTCCCTCTTATTATTATACTAGAGCGGCCTTGTTATCATTGCAGTAAAATAAACGCAGTAAATAAGCATATAAGTAACAAATAATTTCGCCCTTATAGCATGCCTCCCCCTCCAACCCTTTTTTATCATATGGGTGCTAGAGGGCGGTGGCTGAGGTTCCTTATGTCCTGGGAATGACATTAAAACTTTATCTGATGGTGAATTTACAAGTTCAGTTCGTGGAATGTGGAGCACCACTTTATCATCATAACTCCCAGATTTAACTTTTTATCCGGAGTGGTAGTACTGTTAGTGTCCATCTATAGTAACATAGAAAATTCGTTTTCAAAAAAAATTGAGTTAAAAATATTTTTCTTCCAAATTATCTCTACGAATCTTTCAAAACGTTGCCGGCATTAAATGACCCACCGAGATTGATATTGCCGTAAAACAAACAAAGAAACAAATAATTTCGCTCTTATGGCAACCTCCGACACTTTTTTATAATATGGGTGCTAGAAGCGGTGGCTGAGGGTCTCCATATCCTGGGAATGACATTAAACTTATCTGAGAGTAGGTTCCAGTTCTGGAGCTCTGTGAAATGTGGAGCATCACTTCATTCACCATTAATTCCAGGTCCACTCAGACCCGGGATTGTTATACCTGTTAGGTCCATCTATAGGTTAAAATAGAAAATTGTTCACAAAAAAAAATTGAGTTTAAAAAGTTTTTCTTCCAAACTATCTCAACGAATCTTTCAAATTTTGCCGGCATTAAATTACCACCGAGATTTGATTATGCCGTAAAACAAAACAAGTTAACAATATAGTTTTCGCTCTTATGGCAATCCCCAACCCTTTTTATCATATATGAGCTAGAAAGCGATGGCTGAGGGTCTGCATGTCCTGGGAATGACATTAAACTCTATCTGATGGTAAGGTTCCAGTTCTGGAGCCTCTGGGAAGTGGAGCACCCCTTCATCATCATTGCTTCCAGATCCACCCTGACCCGGAGTGGTAGTACCTGTTAGGGTCCATAAATAGAAAATGTGTTTATAAAAAAAATTGACTTTTAAAAATGTCTACGGATCTTTTCAAAACTTTCCGGCATTAAATGACCCACCGAGTTGATATGCCGTAAAACAAACCAACAAAAATATAATTAGTTATTATCTGCGTTATTCGGACTATTGTCCCATCTTTATTTTATTTGTACAAGATTCCCGAGTCGAGAAGGTTCACAAGTCACAAGAAATACCTGAAGAAGGCGGAGGGCATATCGCCCGAAACGTTGTACAAATAACAATTAAAGTGGACAATAGTCCGAATAACGCAGATAATACTAATCATCAAGCCTCATCTCAAACATTCAGAGAAATAAAAAAAAATTTTTCGCTCTTATGGTAACCGCCAACCCTTTTTATCATATGAGTGCTAGAAGGCGGGGCTGAGGACCTTCATGTCCTGGCAATGACTTTATCTTGATATGAAGTTTCAGTTCTAGAGTCTGGGGAATGTGGAACATCCATTTATCACCATGCTCCAATCTCTTGCTCTGACCCGGAGTGGTGTACCTGTTAAGGTCTATCTATGGTTAAATTAGAAAATGTGTTCACAAAAAAATTGAGTTTGAATTTTTTTTTTTTCAAACTTTCTCACGAATCTTTCAAAACTTTACCGGAATTAAATGACCCGCCGAGGTTGATATGCCATAAAACAAAACAAGTTACAAATTAAGTTTTCGCTCTTATACAACCCCAACATTTTTATCATATATTGTCTAGAAGGCGGCGTTGTAAATTAAATGCACCCACGAGATTGCGTATGCCGTAAAAACAAAACATATAAACAAAGGGTTAACTATTCAAATCGTTCGTTCAAAATTAAAACGAAACTTATTTGGTGGTGATCCATGACAGTTTTAATATACAGTGTATGAATGAATTATTGAATCCAACGGTAGACACATTAGTCTCAGTTGTTTGTGTTAGTATTGAAATGTATAATTTCAATTAAACTTGGGTTTAAAAAAAATATTTTTCAACATTAAATGTATAGTAATTTGGGTTTTTTTGTTATTGTTTATTTAAGCAATACGTAATTAAAAACAACCTTAATCCCCAAACCCCTAAACCATAACCCAATTCGCAAAAAAGTTCATTCATACACTGTAGTTAAACTGTCATGGATCACCACCAAATAAGTTTCCGTTTTAATTTTGACGACGATTTGAAAGTTTAACCCTTTGTTTATATGTTTTGTTTTACGGCATACCAATCTCGGTGGGTCATTTAATTTTACACGCCGCCTTCTAGCACATATATGATAAAAATGTTGGGTTGATATAAGAGCGAAAACTTATTTGTTAACTTGTTTTGTTTTATGGCATATCAACCTCGGCGGGTCATTTAATTCCGGTAAAGTTTTGAAAGATTCGTAGAGAAAGTTTGGAAAAAAAAAAATTCAAACTCAATTTTTTTGTGAACACATTTTCTATTTAACCCATAGATGAGACCTTAACAGGTACTACCACTCCGGGTCAGAGCAGAGATTGGAGCAATGGTGATAAATGGATGTTCCACATTCCCCAGACCTCTAGAACTGAAACCTCATCATCAGATAAAGTCATTGCCAGGACATGAAGGTCCTCAGCCACCGCCTTCTAGCACTCATATGATAAAAAGGGTTGGCGGTTACCATAAGAGCGAAAAAATTTTTTTTTTATTTCTCTGAATGTTTGAGATGAGGCTTGATGATTAGTATTATCTGCGTTATTCGGACTATTGTCCCCATCTTTATTGTTATTTGTACAACGTTTCGGCCGATATGCCCTCCGGCCTTCTTCAGGTATTTCTTGTCGGACTTGTGAACCTTCTCGGACTCGGGAATCTTGTACAAATAAAAATAAAGATGGGGACAATAGTCCGAATAACGCAGATAATACTAATTATATTTTTGTTGGTTTTGTTTTACGGCATATCAACCTCGGTGGTCATTTAATGCCGGCAAAGTTTTGAAAGATCCGTAGACATTTTTTTAAAGTCAATTTTTTTATAAACACATTTTCTATTTATGGGACCCTAACAGGTACTACCACTCCGGGTCAGGGTGGATCTGGAAGCAATGATGATGAAGGGTGCTCCACATTCCCCAGAGCTCCAGAACTGGAACCTTACCATCAGATAGAGTTTAATGTCATTCCCAGGACATGCAGACCCTCAGCCATCGCTTTCTAGCTCATATATGATAAAAAGGGTTGGGATTGCCATAAGAGCGAAAACTTATTTGTTAACTTGTTTTGTTTTACGGCATATCAATCTCGGTGGGTAATTTAATGCCGGCAAAATTTGAAAGATTCGTTGAGATAGTTTGGAAGAAAAACATTTTTAAACTCAATTTTTTTTTTGTGAACAAATTTTCTATTTAACCTATAGATGGGACCCTAACAGGTATTACCAATCCGGGTCTGAGTGGACCTGGAATTAATGGTGATGAAGTGATGCTCCACATTTCACAGAGCTCCAGAACTGGAACCTTACTCTCAGATAAAGTTTAATGTCATTCCCAGGATATGGAGACCCTCAGCCACCGCCTTCTAGCACCCATATTATAAAAAGTGTCGGAGGTTGCCATAAGAGCGAAAACTTATTTGTTTCTTTGTTTTGTTTTACGGCATATCAATCTCGGTGGGTCATTTAATGCCGGCAACGTTTTGAAAGATTCGTAGAGATAATTTGGAAGAAAAATATTTTTAAACTCAATTTTTTTTGTAAACGAATTTTCTATGTTACCTATAGATGGGACACTAACAGGTACTACCACTCCGGATAAAAGTAAATCTGGGAGTTATGATGATAAAGTGGTGCTCCACATTCCACGAACTGAACTTGAAATTCACCATCAGATAAAGTTTAATGTCATTCCCAGGACATAAGGAACCTCAGCCACCGCCTTCTAGCACCCATATGATAAAAAGGGTTGGGAGGGGGAGGCATGCTATAAGGGCGAAAACTTATTTGTTACTTATATGCTATTTACTGCGTTATTTTACTGCAATGATAACAAGGCCGCTCTAGTATAATAATAAGAGGGAGTCTATCCCCTTTTCACTAGCTTGAACAGATAGTTTGTTTTTGCTTCGGGTGAGGTGCCACACCTCACGTCAGCTTCGCACTTTACTGCAAAGATCAAATTACACAATATGTGCTATTCGTACACTGAGTTGACGTGGACCGGTATTGAACCTGGAATCTTGCGATTTCTAGGCTTTACCGACTGAGCTAAGACAGCCCCTAAAGTGTGGGGTGGGGTGGGTACTGAATATAACTGGAGCTAAAAATTTAATAGTTAATTAAGATACACTAATTAGCCCAAGTAAAAAGCGCGGCAAAGGAAGGGTAACCCGGAGCCGAACTTTTTTAGACCTTATTTTTCCGATGCTACTCATACGCTGAATTGCCGGGACCGGTACCGCAAGTCCGAGCCGGGTGCGCTACCGACTGAGCTAAAACGGCCCCTATAATAATATCTTATTATAATGGAGATAGTGTGTTTTTCTGTCTGTAACCGAAACTATATCACTACTCAAGTGACAATTCCCTTAGTTATTTTCGTCATATTCTCCATGATTTTATTTTCATTCAAACCTTATTTATTAATAAAATTGTTTTGCATTATTAAGACTGTTGGCCATATCTACAGACTAATAACATGCAATTGTATTTATATATATAACAAAATAGCATTTTGGAGTGTGAACGGGAAGGTTAATTTGCATATTGATATTAAAAAATTGATTTTAAATAAATATTTGCTTAGTAATATTGATTTCTAATTGTTTGGTTTTATTTTTATAAATATGAGCAAAACTTTCGGGGATAAATCTTAAAAGAAATCCATTAACAAGAAGATATAACTGACATTTTTTTTTTACTTCCTATTTTAACTAAGTAGTTAAATTAGGGAAATGATGGAAGAGTTAGTTTCAAAGTTGTTTTCGATTATACCTCCCTCTGTTTTAAATCATTTTATCTGCATTCTTTTTTTAGTTACGTTAGTATTTCTAATTTAACATATTCCATTACATTAAAACTTAAATACGTGCGCCCGGAGGGTGCATATATTTGCTAGTTATTATAATGAAGATTGTGTGTTTGTAACCGAAATGATATCACTACTCAAGTCATAATTCCCTTAGTTATTTACATCAAATTCTCCATGATTTTATTTCCATTTAAACGTCAATTATTAATAAAATTGTTTTACATTATTAATACTGTTGACCATATCTACATACTAACAACATGCAATTATATTTATATATACAACAAAATAGCGGTTTACAGTGTGAACGAGAAGGCTAATTTGTATATTGATATTAAAAAATTTGATTGTAATAAATATGTACTTAGTATTATTGATTTCTAATTGTTTGGTTTTATCTTAATGAATATGAGCAAAAATCTCGGAGATAAATCTTAAAAGAAATCCATTAACAAGAAAAAATATCTATCATTTAATTTTTTTATTTCCTATCTTAACTAAATAGTTCAATTTGGAAAATTTAGCAATGAAAGACGGGAGTAATGGAAGAGTTCTATTTATACCCCCCTTTATTTAAAATCTTTTTATCTGCATTCTTATTTAGCTTCATTAGCCTTTCTAATTTAATATAATATTTTATTACATTTAAACTTAATTACTTGCACTCTGTTTCAAATCTTTTTATCTGTGTTCTTATTTAGTTTCATTAGCCTTTCTAATTTAATATGATATTTCATTATATTAAAACTTAAATACTTGGACCCGGAAGATGCGTATATTTACTACTACTACTAATAATAATAATAATAATAATAATCGAGTCCATACAGACCATAGCACTTTTAAGGTCAGCTGGAATAATTAGATGTGAGTCCTGGAGACCTGAGAAGACTTGCTGTCACACCACTTAAAACTAGTGTGGAAATCTTGTAAGGAGAGTAGTAGTAGTTATAATAATAATAATAATAATAATAATATAATAATAATAATAATAACGGTCCCCAAAGCCTTGGAAAATAATTTGGGTGATTGGAAATTAGAGGAAGAATCGAAACCAAACTACAGCACATTTGAGATCGGCTAGAATACTCAGAAGAATCCTGAAGACCAGAGGAGACTTGCTGTCACTCAGCCATCTGTGAACCCCCTCCTACTTCTCCTCCTCCTACGCATCCTACTACTACTACTGCTACTACTAATAATAATAGTAATAACGGTCCACAAAGCCCTGGAAAATAATTTGGGGTATGAAGAATCAAAACCATCCAAACTACAGCACTGTTGGGATCGGCTAGAATACTCAGATGAGTCCTGGAGACATGAGGAGACTTGCTGTCACTCAGCCTCCAGTGCACCACAAGCTACGGCAGGTGTGATGAACTAATAATAATAATAATAATAATAATAATAATAATAATAATAATAATCTAGATCTTGCTATAAAATTGAAGAAATTGTAGAATATGAGCAGCGTTGTTAAAATCGGTTCCAGCAGATCACAGGGTGAAGTCGTAGGAAAATAAAAAGATGGACAAATACCTGGACCTTGCCAGAGGAATGAAAAAGCTGTGGTATTTGAAAGTGAAAGGGATACCAATTGTAGTTGGTGCACTTGGAGCGGTTCCAAAAAACTTGGAAAAACGACTGGAGGATCTGGAAATCAGAGGAAATATTGAGACCATCCAGACTACTACACTGCTGCAATCGGCTAGAATACTCAGAAGAGTCCTTGAGACCTGTGTTGTCACTTAGACTTCAGGGAAATAACATCGCAATTCTCTTAGTCATTTACGTTATAATCTCGATGTCAAACTTCACGACAAAAATTAAAAGTTGAAGGTAAAAAAGAACGTTTATTCCTACCATAAAATAAACTGAACCCTCATTTTATGTCCGTGTTTTTGCAATAAATGTTTATTTTTCTTGCACCCGTTATTACAATACTAAATATATTTATTTATTTATTTTAATATTCACTTCAATGTGTATATTCTTAAAAGTTTTTATTTTGTCAGAATGGCTAGTTTTAAAGTGGGGGTTTGTTTTATAAAAATGCCCAAGCCTAATTTTATGGTAGGAATTTACGAGTAAAAAGTTGAATATTACCTTTTATTTCTTTTCTTTTTGGCTTTGGTACTCTAAAATAAAAACATCAGATTTTAATCATCGTCGACGAAAAAAAACAAAAATACGGTCATAAAAGGAGGATCCAATTTATGCCAAATTAAAACGAAGCCCCACTTTTAAAACTAAACATTCTCATAAAATAAAAAACTTTTAGAATATTACACATGAAGTGAATATTAAAATAAATAAAGAAAATATATTTATTGAAATGAATATCAAAATAAATAAATAAAATATATTTAGTATTAACGGGTGCAAGAAAAATAAAACATTTATTGCAAAAACACGGACATAAAATGGGGGTTCAGTTTATTTTATGGTAGGAATTTACGAGGAAATTGTTCTTCTTTACCAAATTGAATGGGTGCTAATAAATTTTATTTTTGTACACAATGTATTTGTTGGGATTGCAAACTGTAAGTAAACAGGTATGTTGCTTACAATTTCATTTTTTGTCATTCCCGCCCTATCGGCTGGGGCGTTAGAACGCACCGACTGCACCTCTACAGAGGGGTACGACTCCCCCAATGGGGCCACCTGTTGGCCGTGGGCGGTGACCCATGATACTTAAGGATAAAACCCAGGTGTTTGAACAGTCCATGGCATGCAATACTCCACTTTGGACCGTTCTTGGGCTAGACGGACGGTCGGAGAGGCCCCATCCGATCAATCGGCTGCTCACGTCAAGCCCTAGCACCTATATGATTTCCCAACCCTATTGCCCTTATGGCAAGCCCCAACCCCTTTTTATCATATGGGTGCTAGAAGGCGGTGGCTGCGGGTCTACATGTCCTGGGAATAACGTTAAACTCTATCTGATGGTGAGGTTCCAGTTTTGGAGGTTTGGGGAATGTGGAGCGCCCCTTCATCACCATTGCTCCCTGGTCCACTCTGACCCGGAGTGGTAGTACCTGTTAGGGTCCCATCTATTGGTTAAAGTGTTTATAAAAAAATTGAGTATCCATTTAAGAATGAATTTATTTCAAAACTTTGTCGGCATTAAATGACCCACTGAGGTTGATATGCCGTAAAACAAAACAAACAAATTATCTTATATTCATGAATGCTGGTTTGCACTTTTTAAGCAATAAAAAGATAGGGAAATAATTTTTATCAAAATACTTCATTGAGTTGTATTTTGTTTAACTAGTTGTCATGTATGACCCTCATGACATACATATGTAATCCATGCGACCCTTGGGAGCAACTCAGTTTGATATTCTTACTCTAGATTATATGCGTCCCGGACCGGATAGATCCCGCAGAAGGAAAAGCACCCCACGACATTTCAAATTAAGCAAATTTTTAAATGTGGTAAAAGGTGTTTTCTTTTTGTTCAACTCTTTGCCTACTTCAACCCGTTCATAGCGGCTCTATCACCACTGCAACCCTACCGTAAACCACTGGCAGCGGCTCTCGCACTTGTCACTTGCTTACATCGAAAAATCACAACGTGAACATTCATACCATCTTTATTTGAATGTAATGAGTTCTGAGGTGAATAGATAGTGAAATTTAAAATATCCAATAATAAAAGACTTTATTTGAATAGTACCAAAATATGTTGGTATTTTTAGCTGTACGATGGGATATTTCAAAGTTCACTATCTATTCACCTCAGAACTCATTCTATTCAATTAAAGTCCTATTATCATTGTAATGTAATTCCTTCTGCTCAATTATAATGAACTAACAATCCATTTGGTAATTTGCTTAGACTGTGGTGTGAGAGCCACTGTAAACAGCTTAAAGTAGGCAAAGTGTTAAGACTTAACACTTTGCCTACCAAATTTCCCCCATGCCTGTACCAAATTTTCTTGGTATTTTTTTTTTTACTTGTATGATTTTAAATTTTATTTTATTTTATTTTTATTTTAAAATAATCAGACGGAACAGTTTATGCATTTTTCCTATTATTATCATCATCATTTCAACTCCATCTGATTATTTCAATAATAATGATAACGTAAATCCGTATACATTTTGATAAACAGACCGAAACACATATGTAAGTGATATCGATTAAAAGTGATATCGATAAAATTCATTTTTATCCATCTACATTTCTTTTTCTTTACTCATTTTTCCACACACACACACACCACACACACACACACACACACACACACACATATATATATATATATATATATATATATATATATATTCCTCGGTCACGCAAGAGTCACGAGAAATGTGGTTGTTATGGTAACAGTTGTCATTATTGGACAGCCAATACAGCCCAAGGTATCATAACGGGATATCTTATGACGCACAAGCGAAACCAGTTTGTCCATCCAAACCGAAAAGATGCGGGCAAAAACTTTAAAATTGAAAGAATTCTCACAAAATATTAATATTAATACAAAATAAGAAAAAACGAAGATTATGAAATAAAGAATTAAAAAAAAATGTACGACCATTATCATCTTGCAACACCCGCTGGATAAAAATTAATCCTTCGAAATTGTCCAAGATGAAATACAAAAATTGTAAATCCTGATTATCAGTTGTTGCTTATCTGCCGATTCTTATTTTTCATGAGTGTCGTCATCTCAGCTAAATGATGGACCATTCCGTTTTTATTATAAAGAAAGAAAGGGAAGAAAAAGGGAATGCAACACAGCAAAATTATAATAAGAAAGAAAGAAAAAAGAGAGAAATAAATAGGGTAGGGGAAGGTATTGAGAGGGGGTGAACGCGCGGAAGTGATAACGCTAATCTGTTTCAATGAAACATAATGAAAAGTTGAAAAGAAGGAAAGAAAGAAAAATGGTGAGAGAGTGTGCAATCAAGAACGTTATACTTTTTACATATTGAACTATTAAGTAATAGCTCTTAAGTAAACCTATGAAACGTTGTAATGATCAAATTATCATACTGTGGTATATACACTGGTCCTGCTAGTTATTATCAATACAACATCAATTAATAATGGAGATTCGCTTCTGGTTTTTGTCTGTAACAATAAGTACGTCACTGTTTACGTCACATTACCCAAAATCGTCATAACATAGAATAAATACAATCAAAATTTGAACATGCAACAGTCCACATTGTTTTTTTAAAACAAGTTTTAATAAATACATGACTGGTATTATATATCTATATATAGTTTGTTTTATTTTAATACATATTTAAAGTTTACATTTCAAATTGTTTTATTTTTTAATCCTTTAATGAATTTGATGATTTTACTTACTTGGGGTACAAACTCGCTGACATTGAATTTTTAACTCCCACCCCTCAGACAATATGTTTCAAAAATCTATTTTTACATCACCCAGAGGGTGTTTTTTTATTTTTCTAGTTTATTTAATATTTTTTTTTATATTCAAAAGGGTTAAAAATGGAGCTTATCGGTAAAAAGGCTGACAGCGCAAGGGTTAAACAAAATCAAATCAGTGCTTATAGGCTACGGGCCCAAAGGCCAAAAAGGCTCTAGTTTTTGATTTAATTTGTAATTTTGAGGGTGGGAAAAGCGGCTAAATGAATGCCTATAGACTCCTAAATATCATACTATTTTTCTGATGCGTAAATGTTGCACATATTAAAGTTTTCCGTGGGTACCACCAATTTTCCCCGTGAAATTTACCCCCCCACCTACTATATTTAACATAATAAAACTTGCATAAAGGTTAATTATATCTTAAAATTTTTTATTCACTCGAAAGAAGAAGCCTTAAACAAACTCCTAATGATTTTTAAAAAAATTTTTCGGCTTACAAAAATAATGCAAATTATAAACGAAAAACAATGTTTACATTTTTTCACCGTTAAATCAATTGAAATTTAACGTAGCCAAAAACAAGTTATAACTAAGGTTTTTTTTAAAAAATTCTATGAAAAATAAATTAATGGTCCAATTTTCACGAAAATTTCCATAATTACTTACCTTTGGATGAATATATGTCTGAAATAGTTTTTTTCTAATATATATTAGGGGAAGTATTTTTTATGAGGTCTACTACTCCCTATAGGCTACGGGCCCAAAGGCCAAAAAGGCTCTAGTTTTTTATTTAATTTGTAATTTTGATGGTGGGGGAAAAAAGCGGCCAAATGAATGCCTATAGACTCATAAATATCATACTATTTTTCTGATTCGTAAATGTTGCACATATTAAAGTTTTCCGTGGGTACCACCAATTTTCCCCGTGAAATTTACCCCCGCTCCTACTATATTTAACACAATAAAACTTGCATAAAGGTTAATATTATCTTAAAATCTTTTTATTCACTCGAAAGAAGAAGCATTAAACAAACTCCTAATGATTTTTAAAAATTTTTTCGGCTTACAAAAATAATGCAAATTATAAACGAAAAACAATGTTTACATTTTTTCACCGTTAAATCAATTGAAATTTAACGTAGCCAAAAACAAGTTAAAATTAAAATACACATAGAACATTTATTTTCTGGTGTGTTTACATTATACACTTCTTCTTCGCTTGAAGCAGACACAAATCAATTGAAATTGAACGTAGCCAAAAACAAGTTATAACTAAGGTTTTTTAAAAAATTAAAATACACATAAAACATTTATTTTCTGGTGTGTTTACATTATACACTTTTTCTTCGCTTGAAGCAGACATGTTGAGTGATAACTCATGCTACGGTGAACGTGATTGGTTAATTTTATCAGCAGTCAATGAAAGATGTATTCTGATTGGCTACTTCGTTGTACGCAGCTAACTAAAATTTTAGCATCTAATTTGTGTATTAAAATATATATTATTAAAATAATAAAATTCGAAGGCAATACAATGCGTAAAAAATAAAGACAAAAAGATGTTTTATATGTCTAATCAATTTCAAAGCTAGAGCTTCATCCTCAGAGTTTATTTTCAGAAATGACGTGCTTATGTTTTTTTTATTTGTGTGGTTATAATTTCTCTTCTTATTTCCTTTTCCTCTCCTTTTTTTCCTCTCTTTCTTCTTCTCCTCCTTTATGAATGGGCGAATAACTGTAATTTCTTATTTCTCTCTTTTTTTCTTTCTTTTTTTAAAAAGTTTGTTGATAACAAGGCTGACCGGATGTCAGCCTTGTAAGATGTTGCAATATGTTGCGACCGTGTGATATCAAAATTTTTTTTGAAAACAAAAATGAACAAATAAATAAAAACCGTTAATAGAAATTTTTTTTTTACATACTTAGCTTTTGTTTCGCTTTCACCTTTCCTTTCTTATTCTTATTCACCAGGAAAGGTGAAAGCGAAACAAAAGCTAAGTATGTAAAAAAAAAATTTCTATTAACGGTTTTTATTTATTTGTTCATTTTTGTATTCAAAAAAAATTTTGACATCACACGGTCGCAACATATTGCAACATCTTACAAGGCTGACATCCGGTCAGCCTTGTTATCAACAAACTTTAAAAAAAAGAAAAAAAAAAGAAGAGAGAAATAAGAAATTACAGTTATTCGCCCATTTCATTCATAAAGGAGGAGAAGAAGAAAGAGAGGAAAAAAAGGAGAGGAAAAGGAAATAAGAAGAGAAATTATAACCACACAAATAAAAAAAAACATAAGCACGTCATTTCTGAAAATAAACTCTGATGATGAAGCTCTAGCTTTGAAATCGATTAGACATATAAAACATCTTTTTGTCTTTATTTTTTACGCATTGTATTGCCTTCGAATTTTATTATTTTATAACATACTTAACAATGCTTCAAGCAAATTACCAATTACTTTTATATATTATAAACTAACATGAAAAAACGGTAAGTCAACAAAGTTACAGATATGTTTCTCATGATTTTATACATATTTCTCTAAAAAATAATGCCCACCGCTTTTATTACAAGTTAAAAGTCATCTTTTTCGCCTTGGGAAACCGACCTATTATTGTCAACATTAAGTTGTGCTGACAGCGCAAATTAACATTGAATTAGTGCTAAACAATTTCAATCAAACTAAGTATTGAAAGGGTTAAACCTAATGTCATTTTGTCTCTGTCTTCGAGCAGAATTTTCTTTTCGCTAAGTACAATCAGTTGGTACTGTAAGGTTCAAGGTTATAAAATATGGTATAACTTGTTGAAACGAACAAACTCCGACAAGGGTGTTAAACATATAACAAGATGGACTTTATTACAGGCACATGGAATAACATATAACATGAAATACACATACAAGGAAACAAGATATAATAAAAAGGCACATTCAATAGTTACGTACATGTATATATAAAATATAGAAGGAGTTATGGATAGTCGATAAGGTTAAAGTCACTTACTGACTTAGTCCGTACGTGGGGGATAGAGACCCCCACGAGGGTGGGGTGTAGACTCAAATGACTAACCCATGTCGTCCAGTCCGAGAAGAAGGAGAAAAGAGAGTGATAGAGTTTGAATCAGGCGCTTAAATACTACAGATCCTGGTGGTCGGAAACGGAAACCCAGCGGGAAGATAACTCTTCTAGGCAAAGGGCAGACAATCCCAACAGTACTATTACGGGTTTTTTGTCTTGTTTTTTTTTATTTTTATTTTTTAATTTTTCAAAAGAAACCTAAAGAAGACCTAAGTGTATAATGGCTGAAATGTTGTGAATATACGAGGTATGTCAGAAAATTTCCAGGACTGGTGTCACAAAAAATTATTTCCAATTCAAACTACAAACTATCCCCTTTAAAGTAATCCCCCTGGAGTCTATTGCACTTTCCCATCCTTCTCTGCCATGCTTGCATACACTCCTGGAAGGATTCTTCCGGGATTCCACGGGTAGGATTTGACACGAGTTTGCAAGTATGTCAGAAAAGTTCCAAGACTAATGTCACAAAATATTTATTTCAAATCTAAACTAAAAAAAAAAAAAATACACATCCTCAAAATGGGTTCCGTTGGTGACACCTTTGAGTTGGGGGAGAGGAAACACCCCAGGAAGCTGGGTCGGATGTGTAGGGAGTTTGCTCCAGCTCAGTGATGTTCTTCTGAGCCAGGAACTCTCGGATACCCAGGGCAGGTGTGTTGTCATAGTGAAGCACCCACAAGTAGTCCTGCCACATCTCTCACCTCTTCTCACGCACTGAAGGAAGCAAACACCGCAGCATCAAAAAGGCCGTGACGACAGAACTACGGAGAACCCCGAAGTGCATACAAGCCTGGCAGAGAATGATGTTAACGTGCATTAGATACCGGGGGGGGTTACTTTGAAAAGGATAACTTGTAGTTTGGATTTGAAATAATTCTTTTGTGACACCAGTCCCGGAACTTTTCTGACATACCTCCTATATTATATATATATATCGAGTTGGGCGCCCCATACTTCTGGCCTTGTGCCATAACTAAGCTAAGCTTAGTAAATAATATATATATATCGAGTAAGAAGTCAGGACTTGGATCGCAGACATGGACGGAGACAAAGAGAAAAAATCATTTCTACTTGTTTCATTTATCTAAAGATTACCAATTTTTGTCTATTATTTTGTTGTCAATTCAAATTTTATACAGGAAATCGGTAATCGTTACAAAGGAAAGACAAGTCCACACAAAAGAAAAAGAGATTTACAAATCGTATTTAATATTCATCATCATCATGTCGTGCAGGCAGCACGGATATCCATGACAATCTCTCGCTAACCTTCCCTATCATTCATCGCCTCTGGGAGTTTTCCGCGCAGCAGCCAGCATCTTTACATAGCTGGTCAATGTAGGTCCTTGCTGGGCGTCCCACACTAGCATGTCCATGTGTTGGCTTCCACATGAGAACGTCGCTTATGAGTTCGTCTTTGCTTCTCCAGCAGTGTCCTGCATGTCTAGTCTGTCTCACTCGGATGGTTATTGAGATAGGGGACAGGTGGCCATACAGTTGCTCCCTTGTGGGGTGTTGTTTCCACGACTTGTTCAAGACTGCATGCAGAATTCTTGTGCAGCTCCCATCCAGCTTTACTTTGAGAAATTAATGTTGCTTTCAAGAATATGCACCCTCCGGCGCATATTAGTATTAACGTTTTTTTGCTGAGGTGAAGCATCACACCTACCATCAGCTCCCCATGTTACTGCACTCATCAGAACATGTCAATGGTAAATAAACGTTTTTTGTAATTTCTGTTTATTTTGAAATTTCGTAATGTTCTACTTCGTAATGTCGTTCAGTACCATTATAGTATGCGGCCTACCTGTTGAATGTGGCCTACTAAATTATGTCTCTCTTATAGTACGTGGCCTACTATAACATGCATATTATAAGGTTATAATAATAACTACTAACCCTAACCCCTAACCCCTAACCCTATTTCAGGGTTTTAGAATATTTTCGAATTAAATAGATCTCTGATTTATGTAAATTATGGAAAAATTCTTTTTTAATTATTCTTAATTACTATATACAGCTTATGACTGAATTGCATTTCTTGAAATTGAATATATGTCAAAAATAATTAGTTTCAATAAATTGTCTACTACTTATATCTATAAATATACTCTTATTGAGGTAGGCCACATTCAAACCAAGTAGGGCACATTCAAACCGAGTAGGCCACATACTAAAACAGAATCACCAAGTTCATCTAATGGCGAGGTTCTAATTCTGAAATTCTGGGTAGTTTAGAGTACCCCATCATCGTCATTACTCCTAGGTTCACTCTGACCGGAGTGTTAGTATCTGTTAGGGTCCATCTATGGTTTAAATACAAAAATGTGTTTTAAAAAGTTGTATTTAAAAAATTGAGTTTAAATCACGGGTCGCTACCCACGGCCAACAGGTGTCCCCATTGGGGGAGTCTTACCCCTCTGCAGAGGTGCAGTCGGTGCATTCTAACGCCCCGGTCGACAGGGCGGGAATAAGTTTTAACTAGCAGGACTTGTTGATATACCACACAGTACGAGGGGTGTGTGAAAAGTTTTAAGCATCGTGTATAAGAAGCGTTGAGGCAGGGTCAACCGTATGAGTTTTTGAAAGGACAACCTTTTGTAAGAATTCAAAAACAACGAAAAACAAAGAAAAAAGGGGAGCAAAAAATAGGAAGAAATGCAAGGTGAAGAAAAAAGAGAAAAAGAAAAGAAAAAGAAAGGAATAGAGAAGAAGAAGAAAAGAAGAAATAATCGAGAATAAAAAGAATGAAAAAAAAATAAAGAAAGATAGAGCGAAGGGAAAAATGGAAGAAGAAGAAAAAGAAGAAGAAGAAGAAGAATTAAAAATGAGGAAAAATAAATGAATAAAGAAGAAGAAGAAGAAGAAGAAGAAGAAGAAGAATTAAAAATGAGGAAAAATAAATGAATAAAGAAGAAGAAGAAGAAGAAGAAGAAAAGAAGAAGAAGAAGAATTAAAAATGAGGAAAAAAAATAAATGAAGAAGAAGAAGAAGAAGAAGAAGAAGAAGAAGAAGAAGAATTAAAAATGAGGAAAAATAAGGAAAGAAGAAGAAGATAAGAATAAGAGGAAGAATTAAAAATTAGGAAAATAAATAAATAAATAAAGAAGAAGAAGAAGAAGAAGAAGAAGAAGAAGAAGAAGAAGAAGAAGAAGAATTAAAAATGAGGAAAAATAAGGAAAGAAGAATAAGAATAAGAATAAGATTAAAAATGAGGAAAATAAATAATAAGAAGAGAAGAAGAAAAATGAGAAAAATAAGGAAAGAGAATAAGAATAAGAAGAAGAATAAGAATTAAAAATGAGGAAAAATAAATAAATAAAGAAGAAGAAGAAGAAGAAGAAGAAGAAGAAGAAGAAGAAGAAGAAGAAGAATTAAAAATGAGGAAAAATAAGGAAAGAAGAAGAAGAATAAGAATAAGAAGAAGAATTAAAAATGAGGAAAATAAATAAATAAGAAGAAGAAGAAGAAGAAGAAGAAGAAGAATTAAAAATGAGGAAAAATAAATAAATAAAGAAGAAGAGAAGAAGAAGAAGAAGAAGAAGAAAAGAAGAAGAAGAATTAAAATGAGGAAAAATAAATAAATAAATAAAGAAGAAGAAGAAGAAGAAGAAGAAGAAGAAGAATTAAAATGAGGAAAAATAAATAAAGAAAGAAGAAGAAGAAGAAGAAGAAGAAGAAGAAGAATTAAAAATGAGGAAAAATAAATAAATAAATAAAGAAGAAGAAGAAGAAGAAGAAAGAAGAAGAAGAAGAAGAAGAAGAAGAAGAAGAATTAAAAATGATGAAAAATAAATAAATAAATAAAGAAGAAGAAGAAGAAGAAGAAGAAGAAGAAGAGGAAGAATTAAAAATGAGGAAAAATAAATAAATAAAGAGAAGAAGAAGAAGAAGAAGAAGAAGAAGAAGAAGAATTAAAAATGAGGAAAATAAATAAATAAAGAAGAAGAAGAAGAAGAAGAAGAAGAAGAAGAAGAAGAAGAAATTAAAAATGAGGAAAAATAAATAAATAAAGAAGAAGAAGAAGAAGAAGAAAAAGAAGAAGAAGAAGAGGAAGAATTAAAATGAGGAAAAATAAATAAATAAAGAAGAAGAAGAAGAAGAAGAAGAAGAAGAAGAAGAATAAAAATGAGGAAAAATAAATAAAAGAAAGAAGAAGAAGAAGAAGAAGAAGAAGAAGAAGAAGAATTAAAATGAGGAAAAATAATAATAAATAAAGAAGAAGAAGAGAAGAAGAAGAAGAAGAAGAAGAAGAATTAAAAATGAGGAAAAATAAATAAAATAAAGAAGAAGAAGAAGAAGAAGAAGAAGAAGAAGAAGAAGAATTAAAAATGAGGAAAAATAAATAAATAAATAAAGAAGAAGAAGAAGAAGAAGAAGAAAGAAGAAGAAGAAGAAGAATTAGAAAATGAGGAAAAATAAAGAAAGAAAATGGAAGAAGAAGAACAACAATACTAAGATTCAATGTGTAAAAAGTATAATAATCTTGATTTACCCTCTCTCTCTCTCTCACTCACTCACTCACTCACTCACTCATTCTCTCACTGTCTCTCTCTCTCTCTCTCTCCTTCCGTCTCTCTATTTATTCATCTCTCCAGGTTTTACTAATTTAAGCATGTCTTTCTATCTCTCTCTCAACCTCTGTCACACGCACACACAGTCCCCCCCCCTCTCTCTCTCTCTCTCTCTCTCTCTCTCTCTCGCTCTCCCTCTGTCTTTCTGTCTGCCTGTCTCTCTCGTTTTGAACGATTACATTTTTGGAACAATTCATTCTAAAATGGGTGAAATAAGAATTCGACGAATAAATGACACCAGATAATCAGGATTTACATTTTTGTATTTCATCTTGGACTATTTGGGCGGTCTCATTTTTCACCAGAGGGTATTCTAAGATGATAACGGTCGTATTCTGTAGGAACACCGGGAATGATACAGAGACTAAGTTTTCTTTTCATACAATTTTCAGAAAACCTTAATTGTTGCCCGGAAAGAAAAAAAAAAACACATAACAGAAAAGAGATTTACAAATCTTATATTGTTATATCACCTTAAGGGCCGTTTTAGCTCAGACGGTAGAGCGTTCGACTAGTAACCACAAGGTCCCTGGTTCGCTACTGGCCCTCGTGATCTTAGCATATGGGTAGTGCCCTAAAAACCGCTAGCGGTGCCTGCTGAAAAACTAACCGGCGTTACAAAAAATGAAAATGACGTGACATTTTTTTAATTAGAATAAAGATAATATCTAAATATTCTGTTTTTTTTATTTGTGTTATAGGGATCGGACCCTATATTTTTACGGCATGTGGAATTGACCAAATTAAAATAATTAAGTTTTCATAAATAACTAGTTTTACAATTGTATTCCATGGGTTAAATTGTAATTCGCATTGGGTTTAGAATTAGGTAAACAAAAGAGAATCGAATGAATATTAGTTTAGAAATATTTTAGAAACAATAGAAACAATGGTTTAAATTCCATGGGAAAATATGTACGCCATCGGAATGTACCAAAATCATTCGATATTGCATCATTGCAAATCACCTGATATTTGATGAATATTTTAGCTTAATGATCACGTAGACAATGACAAAAGAAAATTATAAAAAGGCCCATAGAGCTGAAAAAACAACAGAGACAGTGGGGAGCTTACGCTCTTCCCGATTCGACAGAGTTGGAGCTGATGCTCCTAACTCGGACGTAGGAGCGAAAGTTCTCCCCCAACATCGACACAATGGGGAGAAGTCGCTGCCGGAAGACACAAAATGATATATCAGCTTGGTCTCGTAATTTTCGTTTCCAAATTTTCTCTCTCTCGCTCAACAGAACAAATTTCAATCACAAGTTTCAATCACAGACGAAACTGCTACAATGTTGACACAACCAATCGCACAAATAAAACAATACATGTCACACTTGTTACACCACTATGTACAGACACATACAGTCGGCAACACCGTCAAAGAACAATTGAATATACCAATTGTAATTAATGTATATAAAGTTTGGTTTGTTTGGTTTGGTTTGTTTTGTTTTACGGCATATCAACCTCAGTAGGTCATTTAATGCAGATAAATTTTTGAATAAATCAATTCTTAATGGATAATACAATTTTTTTATAAATACATTTTCTATTTAACTAATAGATGGGACCTAACAGGTACTACCACTCCGGGTCAGAGTGGACCAGGGAGCAATGGTGATGAATGGGGTGCTCCACATTCCCCAAACCTCCAAAACTGGAACCTCGCCATCAGATAGAGTTTTAACGTCATTCCCAGGACATGTAGACCCGCAGCCACCGCCTTCTAGCACCCATATGATAAAAAAAGGGGTTGGGGCTTGCCATATGGATATAAAGTTTGTTTCCTTTATCAATTTTGTCTTCTTCTTTGTTTACCTACGGAAATGTAGTTTCCGTAGTCTTATACATTTAGATTGTGGGGATCGAAACTCGGTCTTCAACTCCTCAACTAAACACTCACCAACCAAACACGGTCCTTACAGTATTTTTTCTTTAATGTCTTTTTTTTCTTTAATTGTTTTTGTGACATTTGTTTTGGATTGAAATTAAAAAAGAAAAGTTATTCTAACTAGCAAATATATGCACCCTCCGGGTGCAAGTATTTAAGTTTTGATATAATAAAATTAAAATATATATTAATTAGAAAGGCTAATGAACTATAAGAATCAGATAAAAAGATTGCAACAGAGGGGGTATAATCGAAAATAGAACAACTTGAAACTAACTATTCCATCATTTCCATTACTCCCTGTTTTTATGCTAAATTTTCCTAATTTAACTATTTAGTTAAAATAGGAAGTAAAGAATAATATTACAGTTATTTCTTCTTGTAATAAATTTCTTTTAAGATTTATCAGAGATTTTTGTTATATTTCTTAAGATAAAACCAACAATTAGAAATCAATAATACCAAGCACATATTTATTAAAATAAATGTTAATATCAATATGCAAATTAGCTTCTCGTTAAACTGTAAACCGCTATTTTGTTGTATATATAAATACAATTGCATGTTATTAGTACGTGATATGGTCAACAGTATTAATATGTAAACAATTTTATTAATATGAAGGTTTAAAAGAATGAAATCATGGAGAATTTGACGTAAATAATAGGGAATTGTGACTTGAGTAGTAATATAGTTTCGGTTACAGACAGAAAACACAACAATCTCCATTATAATAAGATATTTTTATTTCTTTGATTGTTGCTAACTTTCGAAACTCGGTCGTATTTATCTAAAATCACGTGAAAGTTTTTTTAATTAAAATAAAAATGAAAATACCGAAAAAAAAAAAAAAATTGCGTGACAGTTTTTTTTGGATTAAAATAAAAATTAAATACTCGAAAAAAATATTTAGTGATAGTCGTTTTGAATAAAAATAAAATAAAAATACCGAAAAAGAAAATATATTTAGTAAGTCGGCCTGATGTCGGAATCAGCCATGCAGCGGGGAGTCTATCTCCTTTTCACTAGCGCTAGACCGAGGAGATTATTTTAGCGTCTGAGGTGGAGCGCCACACCTACCATTAGCTCCTTACTTTACGCACAGATCCCTGTGCTTCTCATACGCTGAGTTGGCGAGGGCGGGTATCGAACTAGGAACCTTGTCGACAAAATACCTGGGTGGTGGATTACTTTTAACGCCTTATTTGTCGATAACAATGCCTTCAAAACCACTAAAGTATTTTAGATAAGGGGAAGGTTAAAACATTTACATTTACTTGTTGAGAAAAAGACTTGGAGGGTGGGTAAAATATCGCTTTCATATCGGATTAACATTTCGGGAAAAACGCCTTCAAACAGCTAGGGAGTTCAATCGTAGAGCGGTGGATTTTCAGCAGGCACGCTTAGCGTTTTTTTTGGGGGGGGCGGAGGCTAGGACGCATTAATGCGATAATACCGAAGTCTTAATAGAGAAATAGGTTTTAATTTAAATGAGAGATTTATAAATGTGTGTGGCAATTAATTAATTTATCAATTTGAACATTTTTGAATGCAACAAAAAAAAATTCAATTAACAGAAAGGATTTAACAATTGTATTTTTAATAACACTAGTACAAATAAAAAAACACCCTCCGGGCGATGTAAAAATAGGATTTTTGAAAACATATTGCCTGAGGAGTGGGAGTTAAAAATTCAATGTCAGCGAGTTTGTACCCTAAGTAAGTAAAATCATGCAAATTCATTAAAGGATTAAAAAATAAACAATTTGAAATGTAAACTTAAATATGTATTAAAATAAAACAAACTATATATAAGATATATAATACCAGTCATGTATTTATTAAAACTTGTTTTAAAAAAAACCCAATGAGGACTGTCTAATGTTGCATGTTCAATTTTGAGTGTATTTATTCTGTTATGACGATTTTGGGTAATGTGACGTAAAGCAGTGACGTAATTTTTGTTACAGGCAAAACCCGGAAGCGAATCTCCATTATTAATAAATGTTATGGGGAACATTTAACTGATTTTTGTAATCTTTAAAAAGTCTGAAATTAAATGATCAGAAGAGTGGTGAAATAGATTTGTATGTTAAGTTTCAGAGGCAACTAGCCCATAGCTTGAATTAGGTCAAACGTTTCCTTTCTTAGAAATCTTACAAATGATTCTAATGTCCTTACGAGATTTATGGATTTTAACATTTTTTGTGTTTTGCCTAGCTTGTTAGTACTTACGTATCAAATGTTTACAACGACACTTATTTTAGAATTTGCTCAGTGAGACAATGACCGGGAAGTGTTAAAAAATTATATGATATTACATTTGCTTTTCAAATAAGAATAAGTTTCAATCATGTCGTTTTTATCTATCAAATTTTACGCAAAAAAAAAAAAAAAAAAAAATGAAATAAAATAAAATAAACAAGTCGTATCTTAAAAGTCGGCCATATTTATCTTCTCTATCACTTTTTTTCATCTGATCAAGATGAAATCTCACTGGAAATAGATTATAAGATAATCTTAATTAGCATCTTCTGCATTAACGATGTCTATTAAAGTCTAGATGAGATAGATTTGTCCCAAATAAAACTCAATTATATTATATTATTATTATTATTATTATTATTATTATTATTATTATTACTAGCAAATATATGCACCCTCCGGTGCAAGTATCTAAGTTTTAATATAATAATATTCAATTTAAATTAGAAAGGCTAATGAAACTGAATAAGAATGCAGATACAAATTTGGAACAGAGGGGTATAAATCGGAAAATAGAACAACTTGGAAACTAACTCTTCCATCATTTTCCATTACTCCTGTCTTTTTAGTGGTAAATTCTCCTAATTAACTATTTAGTTAAAGTAGGAAGTAAAGAATAATATTACAGTTATTCTTCTTGTTAAGGGTTTCTTTTAAGATTTATTGAAAGAGAATTTTGCTCATATTCAATAAGATAAAACTAAACAATTAGAATCAATAATATTAAGCAAATATTTATTAAAAATGACATTTTTTAAGATCAATATGCAAATTAGCCTTCCCATTCACACTGTAAACTCTACTATTGTTGTATATATAAATACAACGAGCATGTTATTTGTATGTAAATATGGTCAACAGTCTTAATGATGTAAAACAAACGTTTTTAATAATTGAGGTTTAAATAAAAATAAAATCATGGAGAATGGGATGCAGATTACAAAGGGAATTGTGATTTGTATAGTATATAGTTTCGGTACAGACAGAAAAACATACAATCTCCATTATAATAAGAAGATTTACTCCTTTTGAGTTTTAAAAATTGTGAAATGCCACAGCTTCGTAGGAATTAGACTCGAATCGACGAGTCCATTTCCATGACTCTAACCATATATATTATATATAATATATATATATATATATATATATATATATATATATATATATATAAGATCTCTTATTATCCTGGATGTGACACTAAATTGGAGCGCTGATGGGTGTTACCCTTTCCTTGCCATTACTCTCAGTTTCACGCTGATCAAAGTGCTATACCTTGTTAAGGTCCAGTCGTTGGTCAAATAGATCTGTTTGAAATGAATACGTGAAACCATATATGTGATTTGGCATTCATAGCTATTGGGACTATAGTTATTTTCAAAGGGTTATTATTATTATTATTATTATTATTATTTATTATTATTCACTCCTTTTGAGTATTTCAACCAGCGTTAGCTGATGGTCTTTCACTGGAGTCTGAGAGACAGCAAGTCTCCTCAGGTCTCCAGGACTCTTCTGAGTATTCTGGCAGCAGTGCAGTATTCTGGATCGTTCAATCCTTCCTCTGATTTCAAACTTTCCAAACCCTTCCCAATCCCTTTGGGACCGTTCCAAGTGCACCAACTACAATTGGTATCACTTTTGACTTTCATATTCCATAACTTTTTCAGTTCTCTGGCAAGGTCCAAGTATTTGTCCATTTTTTCGTTTTCCTTCAGCTTCACCCGTGATCTGCTGGAACTGCAAAAATCCACCAGTTGACAAGTCTTTCTTTTTTGTTAATCAACACTAGGTCTGGTCTCCTAGGAGGGATAAGGTGATCTGGCCTTATCTCAAAGTCCCAGAGAAGTTTAATGCATTTCATTCTCAAGAACAGATTCTGGTTTATGATTTACCATTTTTGTATGGTCAAATTATTATTATTTTGTTGTATGGTCAAATTATTATTATATTATTATTATTATTATTATTATTATTATTATTATTATATTCGATACCGGTCCCGCCAACCCAGCGCTGCACCTCAAAATAAAACAATCTAGTCTAGTGCTAGCGAAAAGGAGATAGACTCCTTCGCTGCCAGACAAAAAGGTTTATTGATATCCAATATATTGTTTTATTTTCAAAATATAGAAATGAATAAGAATCATCTTGTAAATTATAAACATTTCAAAAAATTGATTGTATCGCAATATTTACCCATTACTTACGTGTCTTTAAACTAAATAGGAAAAATGCGTTTAGCATACAATTTGTATGTATTAATGATTTAAATGTATTGAAAGCTTTAGTATAATATATATATATTATATATTATATATATATATATATATATATAATATATATAATATATTATATATATAAATATATATATATTTGGAAGAAATATGTGCTTACTTGAAGTCGTACCTAATTTTGAAAGTTAATTAATCATTAGGCGGCATACCTATTTAAATTAAGGCTAAACAAATCGAGAAAAATCAATCTCTGTATGTACATTTTTGGCCTATTAGGCATCATCAGCAGAGCTATAGATAAGGAAGACCGCCTTTGGCGTGATCGAAAACCCGACGGTCTTCCTGTCTATAGCTCTGGCTGATGAGGCCTAATAGGCTGAAATGTACTACAGAGATTGATTTTTCTCGATTTGTTTAGCCTTACACTTAAATAGGTATGCCCGCCTAATTAATTAATTATTAATTAACTTTCAAATTAGGTACGACTTCAATTAAGCACATATTCTCCCAAAAATTGTCGGCGCTAAAAATAGCCATATCAATAAACACATCGCTGTTTATTTACTTCTCATATATATATATATATATATATTATAATAATATATATATATATATATTGTATATATATGTTCAATTTTTTCAAAAGTGAGCGTTTCTGATGACGGACAATCACCTAAAAGTGATGTTCCGAAACCATTGGTAAAACGGACTTTTAAATGTATTGGTGACTATATATATATATATATATAATTTCCGCTGTCGTTCATCGCAAAAATTTTTATACACACACACACACCAACCACACACCTAAAAAATGCACAATGTTTCCTTTCGATACACACACATACACCGTCCCATACCCCGCAGTAAAATAGAATATTTGACGTCATATTTCAAACCGTCCCCCTTTTTTTTTTTTCAAACATCAAAAAAAATTTCTAAACGGACTGAATAACAATAACAACCACTTGGCTTTTCTCGTTATTCTGTGATAATAATTTCTTATCACCTTCCATATACCAACAAATGCCCTGAAGATGATCTAATTAACAGATCGAAACACTGCAGCCTCGGTCAATAAACTCACACTTACCCATTTTAAACGTGTGTTTTTTCATTTTTCCTAATTACTACTACATACCGTCGGATTCACTTCCTTTCTTCACACACAGACATCACCCANGAGGAGGAAAGGTACAAGGATGTTTTCAAGGGCTTTCTCTCTCGAGGGTTTTGCTTAACGGGTCATTTCTCGTCTTGTTTTGGTTGAAAGACCGATCCTACGTGCGTCGATGCAAGATATTGCGAGGGTCCTCACAATCATGTGAGGAGGGGCCGATGTTGCTTATTATAAAACCGTGGAGGGGCGGTTTGCAACAATTCTCCTCCTGATGAGCCATGCATTATTGTAAAACATCCTTATAGTTTTTCAATACCACACACACACCACACACACACATATATATATAATATAATATATATATAATATATTATATATATATTATATATATATATGTGTTTTTTATAGTTTAGGAATTCTGAAAAAATTCTAATTCTTTTTAAAGGGAAAAATATTTAAGAGAAAATCTTTTGGGGATAAATTATTTTTCTGGGTTCTTTCGAAGCAGGAAATATTTAGTTGTTATTGTTCAACACTAAGATTATACATATATCTCACTTGTAAAATTCTGTCTAAAATTGATTTAGAAATCTATTGTAGCCCATTTCTAATGTTCAATTTCCGGTTTGACGTAATTTAAGAGGTTATTATTTAAATTAAGACATAAAAGTCAACGTGAGATTTGAAAGAATTTTAGTTGAAAAAATAAAAGAAACTATTATTAAGTTATTAATAAAAAAGAAATATACGATATTTATTCAGTATTTAAACAGATAAATGAATTAGAGAAATATTATTTTACAGTTTATGATTATTATTAGTTTTAAAAAAATTAAATAAAATTACAGGATAGAGAATAAACTAAAAATATAACACGTTATAAAGTAGTAAAAGTGTCGGGGGCGGCCTAATGTCTGGTATCGGCCAAAAACAGCCGGGGGAGTCTTCCCTTTCAACTAGCGCTAAGACCGAAGAGATTAATTTTAAGCACCACACCTACCACCAGCTCCTGCACTTTACGCACAGTCTTTCTTGCTACTCATTCCTGGGTTGGCGAAGGCGCCGGTAATCGCCCCAAGAACCTTGTGATTCCTAGCCGAAAACTCTACGTCTGAGGTAAAGCCGACCCTTGTTATTTTCTTTTATTAGTAATACTAGAACTGACCGTAATTTAAAGAGGACATGGACTTTTTAGGAGTTAATTATATATGAATACTATTATCCTAAAGAGGGCCGAGTTAGCTCAGTCGGTAGAAGCTCTCGGCTAAGAAAACCACAGTTCCTAGTTCGATACCGGCCTCGCCAAACTCAGCGTATGAATAGCACAGGGATCTGTGCGAATAAAGTAAGAAGCTGTGGTAGGTGTGACAGCCCCAGCCGCACGACGCTAAATACTCGCTTGGTCTAGTGGTTAGTGAAAAGGGGATAGACTTCCCCCGTTGTCTGGCTGATACCGACTTTAAGGCCATCCCGAACTTGCTCTCCTAATAACGGGATGGAGCATCATAATGGCGGCTTTACATACATACCCAGATGTGTGTATTAAAAAACAGTTAAATCCATTTCGCAATTCTGTGGGTGACCGTAATCCGAGCGGTAAGCTGTCCGGACTGCTGCTGAATCGATCCGGTTCTATTCTCGGCTGTAGGTAGCTCGAAACGAAACACGTGTCTGTGGATGACTATATATATATTATATATATATAATATTATATAGTCCATATATATATATATATAAGATAGATTAGATAGATAGTAGACTCCTCGGCAGACTGGCTGAATATCGACTTTAAGGCGCCCTGACGCCTTTACTTTTTACTACTACTTATAGAGATATAATTACGTATTTTTAA
This sequence comes from Doryteuthis pealeii, assembly GCA_023376005.1. Classification (NCBI taxonomy): domain Eukaryota; kingdom Metazoa; phylum Mollusca; class Cephalopoda; order Myopsida; family Loliginidae; genus Doryteuthis; species Doryteuthis pealeii. The sequence goes on from CM042166.1 coordinate 81,466,748, forward strand.
TCATATTACCGTAACTGTTCATATTAAACTGTTCACAGCTTCAAGTTTAATAAACTTGGGAAAATAAAGTGAAATATGTAAGTAGTTTTAATTAGAGAATGGGATCTATTTAGTGATTTGAAAAGGAAAACTAATACGGAGACGTAATGTAAGTAAAGTAAAGTCGTATCAGCCAATAAACGAGGGAAGTCTATCCCTTTTCAAAACAAGCGTGGACCAAGGGAGATGTTTTTTTTTTGCGTCTAATGGTGGGGGGAGCAACACCGTACCATCAGCTTCTCCTTACTTTATCGGCATGCTAAGTCATACGCTGAGTTGGCGTGGGCCGTATGCGGACTAAGGAAATATATATAATATATATATATTATATATATATATAATATTATATACAACATATATAAAATAAAATAAATAGATGAATAATAAATAGATAAAATCTTCGGGTTAAATCTTAAAGAAATCCATTAACAAGAAGAAATAACTGTAATTCAATTTTTTTTTCCTAGTTTTAATGTTAAATAGTTAAATTAGAAATTTAGGCAATGAAGACGGGAGGTGATAGAAGAGTGATGGAAAGACCCAGGATATCTAATCTTAAAAAGTAAAAGAGTGCTCATACCTAAGAAGAACTAACGCTAAATTATAAATAATAAAGTATATTCTATATAGTTTGTACGTAGCTCTCCAATTCTTTTTCAATTTGTTTTGCAAAATGTTTCATGTCATCCATGTACATAAGGTGGTTGTATCTTTGCTTGTGAGTTAGTGAAATTTGTATCCCCCTGTACATTTTTAAGTATATATTGAGCGGCATCATTGCTATAATAAAGTAGTAAGTGGTGATTAGAGTCTTCCTTGGAAGATACCTCTTTGGATTTTTTATCTTCACTGCCAGGGATTTGTTTTCCAGCATTTTATATTGAACTCGCCAGTTTTCGCATGCTTTTTTTAAGAAAGTTCCAGGATGTTTGTTTGGAAAATTTTTGTACATTTTTAGACATCTAAATCCGGTATATGTGGACCATGTCAATAGGCCTTTTTAGGCTATTATTATTATTAATTATTACTAGCAAATATATGCACCCTCCGGGTGCAAGTATTAAGTTTTAATTGATAATAAAATATGTATTAAATTAGAAAGGCTATGATGAAACTAATATAAGAATACAGATAAAAAGATTTGAAACAGAGGGAGTATAATAAAGATGAACAGAGGAGTAATAAAAATGAAACAACTGAAACTTATTCTCCATCCACTTCTCCTCTTTCATTGTATCTTTTCTAATTTAAGTATTTAGTTAAAATAGAAGTAAAGAATAAATGACATTATTTTATCTTGTTAATATTTCATTTAAGATTCATGAGAGATTTTTTGCTTATATTCATTAAAATAAAACCAACAGTTAGAAATCAATAATACAAGCACATATTTATTAATTCGATTTTAAATATAATATGCAAATTAGCCTTCCCGTTAACTGTAAACTGCTATTTTGTTGTATATATTATAAATAAAATTGCATGTTTTAGTAGTAGACATATTAACAGTATTATAATGTAAACAATTTTATTAATAATTGAAGGTTTAGATAGAAATGAAATCATGGAGAATTTGATGTAATAACTAAGAGAATTGTGACTTGAGTAGAATATAGTTTCGGTTACAGACAGAAAACACACAATCTCCATATAATAAAGGATATTAATTATTATTGTTTAAGATGTATTGTTAAGACTACTGAATATTGTTCTTCTCTGTGGAGTTTCAAGTGTAGAACATTCAGTCTTCTGGTTTTTCGCATATTCGGATTGCCAGATGGTGATTGAGAAGTGTATCAAATTTTTTATCCGTGGTAAAATATGATTACGCAATTTAAAATATATACTTTCTTCTTAAGCTCAATTACAGTCACGCAGTAAAAGTAATATATATATATATATATATATATTATATTATAGTATATATATTATATTAGTGCGTGTGTGCTTAGTGTATGTATGTATTGTAATAATTAGATTTAATATACTGTGGTATATCCACAGCTGCTGTTTAGTACAATTTTCCATTACGTTTTAATATTACCTATTATTCACTCTACTATATATCATTGGGCTTAATATGATATATATGTTCTTTGTTAATTAATATTATGCTAGCTTAATATGAACTAATATAATTTCGTAAATTTTCAGAAGCAGTTCTCCAAACATTCCTAATTTTTATGGAAAATTGGCAGCATAACTTCTTATATCGATTGTCAGAGAATGAACATTTAAAAGTTATATACGTTATATTTTGATCACCTTGCGTTTAGATTCTCTCCAGCTATGGGCAAATAGTAGGGTAAACTGGCTCATTAACCTTGTTTAGGCAACAATCTAAGGAAAAGGAAACTCTGAATTCCAAACCTGTTAACTCTGCTTAAGAAATTGACCTTGTGTCACATTTCTGCCTCGTCTCCTTAAAGCTTGGATCTTTGCAGTAAGTTATAAGCTGATGGGGAGGCGTGTGGCGTTTCTACCACAGACGCATAAAACAATTCTCCCTAACGAAAAGGTGATTAGACCCCTTGTGTCCAGTTTAAGCAGTATCCTCTCAGCCAACTTCATTGTTTGAGATTTTTTTGGGGGGGGTGTTCCTACTACAAAGATGGCTTTTGGCATTAAATAGACCCGAAGATTGATATGCCATTAATGAAGAAAACCAAATAATACTTAAAAACTGAAAAATAATTATAACAAAAATGTGTATATTTATATATATATATATATATATAATAATATATATATGAAGTAAGAAAAAGGTGAAATGAAAACATACACAATGCTGTTAAAGAAGAAACAAAATTTATAATTATAAATCAATAGCTGATATTGAATCATATTTCGATTTTACAAAAAATCATCAATCAAGAGCTCATATCACTCAGTAGTTTTTTGGGTCGCTAGCATTGTTGTCAAAGATATTACAATGGATCAATGACGCGACATATATGATGGCCTGCGAAATGGCCAACGTATGTGAGATATTGTAACGTCTTTCGTTTTATGCAGTATTAGGTTTTTTTGTTTTGTAACTCATTTTGACTTTCCTTCTCCGGACCACAACTACGGAGTGAAGAGTCTATGATGATTTTTGTAAAAATCGAAAATATTGATCAATATCAGCTATGTATTATATTATAAATTTTTCTTCTATAAAACAGCATTATGTGTGATGTTTCAATTTCGCACCGTTTCTTCTCATATTGTCGGATTCATTTCCTTTCTTTTAAAACTTATATATATATATATATATAATAATATATATATATATGTGTGTGTGTGTGGTTGTGTGTGTTGTAAATAGGAATGAACTGCGTTTGTATTCTAGTAATTACCGCCACCTTTTTTTCCTGCTGACAGGCGGTAAATGCTTCGATTCTTGCTTCGATGTTTGTTGTCCCTTTCACTGATAGGCGCGTTTGATTGGTTTTTGCCGATTAGAACGTTGTACATCTGATATCGATCTGACTTTATACGTCCTGTTTCAGTGTGCGGCAAAGGTGAAGTCTTTTTACAGATAGAAGAAGAAGAAGAGAAGAAGAGAAGAAGAGAAGAAAGGAAGAGCAAGAATTAACAAAGAAGAAGAGAGAGACAGAGAGAAGAAGAGTGTGACATAAAGAAGAAGAAGAAGAAGAAGAGAAGATCAACTGTTGATGTTGTGTTTGTCGTCGGTGGGCGAGCCAAAGAGATCGATTTCGACAATGCTGAGTCGTCGTTTTGATTCAAGGAAAAGTGAAATCAAAAATGGTGACTTGAGAAAATCAGGAATGGTAAAAGTCTGCTGGGTAGGGGAAAACAGGACAGGGGTTGGGAAAGGGAATTAAATTAAGCACGTTGAACAGAATTTATATATATATATATATATTGGTTGTTGGTTGGTTTTGAAGGTTGTCACAATGCAGTGTAAAGAAAAAAAGAAGGTAACTATGTGTGTTTGTTATCTGTCATTTTATTCTTAATATTTCGGGGATGAAAATCCCATCATCAGAGATTACTCGAACTGAAGTGGTGCTAGCAGTTGCTCAACTTGTTCTGTCTGGGTCTCCAATTCTCTCTGTTGTGTGTTGGTTGGGGTGCTTGTTTATGTGTGTGTTTGTGTGTGTAAGTGTGTGTGTGTGCGGGCTTGTGTGTGTAATGTGTGTGTGTGTGCGTGCGTGCTTATGTCTGTGTGTCTGATCATTCTTTTTTTTCTTTTAATTTTATTCCAGATTGATTTGCCTCTAAGTAAGGTTTTGTTTTTTTGGGTTTTTTTATTAACAGGATCATCTGATCTCTTTTTTATTGTATGTGCTGAGATTAACATTCCAGATATTGCTTGATTGTTTATGGGTGCGGTGTGTAGTTTATTGTCTTCAGGTGGCCTGTTATCATGTTATGTTGGTGTATATATATATATAGTATTATATATATATATATTATATATATATATATAATATATATACGATAGATTAAAAAATCTATCCATCGTTGCTACAATGCTGTCAATCTCGTTCATCCTTAAGTCTAATGTTCTTATTCCCTCCTTTGCGCAGCGGAAGGGAGGTCAAGGTGTAGTATCTGTTCCAGATTCTATGCTTTGAGACTTGCCTCTGTACCCGGCTTCGGCTGGGTCCAGTGTGCTTCGGCTCTGGACCGGTAAAGTACATTATAAACGTCGATTCAGGGGACCATCCCCCTGGATCGACGCATTTTTATGCGCCCACGTAAAAACGAGACCTTGTGTCCAGCCTCAATAGTGGGAGAGGCAGGCAAATCCCTAATGTCTTATTCCCTCCTATCTCAGAATAGTTGGCCTCCGACCATAAAAGTCACTTAGTTTTAGATATATCTGCAAATGTGAATTTTTTCTACGTTGGCCGAACACCCTGAGATTGGAATCACGATTAAACAGCATATACCACTCAATTTCGTACCGTAATTTGGACTGTCCACCACAGCTGATAAAAAAAACTTCTGCTATTGGACAACACTTATTAAGTCACCCCACATGCTCTCGGGGATACCACCCAACCATGTTTTCCATCCTCAGCGGTGATAGCAGCGAACTCCAAGTCCTTGAGGTCACTTTATATCACCGTATCCAACCAGCTCTGTGTATACAAAACGTTCACTAATTGCTTCTCTTTAACACCTCAAGCCTCAACCCTTTCGTGTGGTGAATCGAAATTTTCGAACCCTCCGCACGGTCGTAATTTCTCTTATTTGCTCGTTTTTATGAAAGGGGGAAAATTACCCCTTCTTCTCAATTATTCCAACATCGTATTTCTTACTTTCATGTATTTCTCTGATGAGGATGACCGAAAAAGAATATTTATTTCAGATTAACATCTATTATGAGGGTAACCCTACTTCTTTTTAGAAATTTTCCATCGCTTTTATTATGATTCGCTTTTCACGTGTCCTAATGTGTTGTATGCCAAGAACTTTCATATATATATATATTATATAGAGAGAAGAGAGAGAGACAGAGGACAGAGAGAGACGAGAGAGACAGAGAGCGAGTTGGTAATTTTTCTCGAGATGAAATAAAAGAAATAAGAGCTCAATTACAAAGGTAGAGCTTTATTTATTAATATAACTGTTTATACAGAGTTTTGGGAGCACTTACCTAGGTTTCTGGCTATTGTCTTCTTCAGAATGCTTCATCTCATGTCTTGGTAAATAAACTATTTACGGTTGAAACTAGGACGCTGTTATTTTAATTAGGCTCACAAAGTTTCTCTCCCATTAATTGTTCACAAAAAAACGATTGTTTTCCGTGTTTTTATTATAAAGAGAGGAAGAAAAAAGACATGCTACTCAGAAAAAATATAATAAGAAAGAGAACTAAGAAAAGAAAGAAAGAAAGAAAGAAGGGAAAGAGAGTGAGTGAGCGCACGGAAGCGATAATGCTAATCTGTTTCAATCGAACATAATGAAAAGAAGAAAAGAAAAAGAAAAGTAAGAGTTAAATCAAGATTATTATACTTTTACATATAGAACTATTTAGGAATAGCTCTTAAATAAACATATATACGTTGTAATAATTGAATTTTCATACTGTTTGTATACCCACAGGTCCTGCTAGTATTAATAATTTTAAACAAGTTTATTTGACCTATCGATGGACCCTAGCAAGTAATACCCCGAGTGGACCTGGGAGATAATGGCAATATACATTCCAATTGCTCATTCCTTTTCTGAAACTGCATTCTTCGTGATTCCAGTCCGATACTCTAACCAAAGAGCAAATAAAGGCTGACACCTAATCTCAACAGGGGATGTAAAGGTGAATCGGGAGTAGGGGTGAAGTGTGTGGGGGTGTATTCCAGGGCAAAAATGGGAAATTGTCGTCGCGTTTGACTTGTTGGCGGTTTATTTCAATATTTGCGGACATGAACAGAGATTGACCCGACAATCGATATGAGCAGAAAAAGGCGGGAGAGGAGAGAAGAGAGGGTGTTATTTTTGGGGGGGGGGGGAGAAGAAGAAGAGAGAGAGAGAGAGAGAAGAAGAAGAATGAACGGGGACTGGATGGGGAGAGGGTAAGACAGAAAGGTAGGAATATCCAGATAAATTTGATTTCCTTGTTCAAGTGACTTTGAATTCCAAGATATACAATATATATATATATATATATTATATTATATATATATATATATATATATATTGTGTAGATGTATTTATTATATATATATATATATATATATATTATATAATAAATATATATTAATATATATATATATTATATATAATATATATATATATATATAAATAAATCTTATAATATATATATATAATTATAATATATATATATACTAAAGATGAATCTAATGATCAGACGAACCTACTAAAATTTCGCTTAATGCTCTTCAGGGCTAAGATCTGACTCATTAATTTCTGCTCTACTTAGGTATTGAGCACTTTTTACTTATTAGCTTTAGTCTCCTGGCGGTTTTGTATGAATATATATATCTATATATATATATTATATATATATGATATAGATATAAATTGTTTTTCTTTTGGCCAAAATATTGTACTAATAGATTATTTTTTGTTGGCACGATTTCTTGGTCTTTTCTTTTTTAAAAATTTTTTTTCCGGTTGATGTTTGGTAGTATATTTTTACAATCAAACTATTTGCTGTTTTTTTCTCACCGCGAGAATTTACCAATAAGTTTGGTATATATATATATATATATTATATATATAATAATATATATATATATTAATAATAGTATAATGTAGATTATATGGGTGCTCTACTTGTAAGTAACAGTGCTCAATATCATTGATGAAGCATTTGTATTCAAATTAATGTAGCATGCCCGATCACTGACAGTTTCTTGCCTATGCGAAGATCTCTTGGTGCTCTTGGAACGGTTCCAAGTGTCTAGAAAGAGTCTGGGTCTACTGGAAACCGGACGAAGAATTGGACTAATCTAGCCTGAAGACCGCATCGCGGGAACTGTCAGTAACCAGGCACGCGTTGACTCCATGTCCACGCGACATTAAATTTATAATATATATATATTATAATTTTTCAATCCCACCTTAGCTGGGGGTTCACCGGAGGCTGAGTGACAGCAAGTCTCTCTCGGATCCCTAGGACTCTTCTGGATATTCTAGCCGATCTTGACAATGCTGTAGTTTGGATGGTCTCGATTCTTCCTCTGACTACCAGTTCACCCAGAATCATTTCCAGATCTTGGGACCTTTCCAAAGCACCAATTAGAATTGGAATGACCTTATCTTCATGTTCCACAGCTTTCTTTGTTCTCTGGCAAGGTCCAAGTATTTATCTTTTCGCTTTCTTTTATTTTCACTTTCACTCGATCATCCACGGGACGGTAAAAAGTTTCTTCTTGTTATTAAGTAACATAGATTTGTCTCATAGCCGGGATTAGGTGACCCGTCTGTATCTCAAAGTTCCAGAGAGTTTTATGCATCTCATTCTTGAGGACAGATTCAGGTTTGTGCATATACCATTTAGTTGTATGAAGAAAATTAATTTCTTGCACAATTCCCAGTGGATCACCCTCCACCCAGATGTGTAACTGAGGAGAGGTATTTACAAGAAATATGTTAAAAGGTGTTTAGAGCACCGAGGAATTGCAATGTTCTTGCCAATGTTCTTGGTTCAATATCGGTCCCCATCAATCCGCGCATGAGTAGCGAAAGGAGATAGTCTCCCTCGCTGTTCGGCTGTTACCGACAATAGGTCACACCGCCCACTATACTTACTTTTACTTACATGCATAATTCGTTACGTTCTATTTCATAATGTGTTGATACAATACATGGCTATTTTTTCTGGTTTAGTTTGTTGGTTGGGTTTTACGACATTTCAACCCTTGTTGGGTTATTTTTATGCTGAAGACGTTTTTGTCTTATTCATTCTTGATGGGTACATCAATTTTCTATTTTTAAACTCAATTTTTTCTTTTACAAATTTGTGGTAATGAAATGAAATGTTGCTTGTCAGGACTGCTCATCCACCAGATTCCGTCCTAAGCATCACGGTCGCCACCACGACACAGGTGGCCCCATTGTCGGACTGGGGGGTTGTCTTATCCTCTGCAGAGGCTCGATCAGTATTTAAAGACCCAACCGACAAGACTGGCGTTAACCGGTAATAAAAGAGTCTGCAATAAAAGGGATGGGCCGGACATATTATTTCATCCGGATGATGGCAAAAGTACATTTTTATTTATGCGACAAAACAAAAAGTCGTTAGAATTTGTCTGGGAGGTTTTGCCCATTCGTTGCAACTTTCGGAATTCCGGATTTTATAGTTTGTCAGAATCTTTCATTTTTGGAAATTGTAAAAAAAATTTTTTTAAATAAATAAAAAACACTCGAGAGGTGTTGTTTACTGAGAAAGTTTGTTGGTTGGATTTTACGGCATGATGTCCACCCCTTTTTGGGTTATTTTATGCCTGAAGACGTTTTTGTTTTATTCATTCTTGATGTGTACACAATTTTTTTAAAACACATATTTTAAACTCATGTTTTTCTATTTAACCCAGTGACCTGAGAGTAGTGGTGATGAAGGGGTACTCCACATGCCCCAGAGCTACAGAACTGGAACTTCAAAATCAGATTTTCTGTTTAGAAACAAGTAACAAAAATAGGGCATTTTTGGGGGGTCGGGGCGCAGGGACGGATCAATGGCGTTTCAGTTTATTTCAATGGGAAAATTTGATTTGATATACGAGGAAATTTGATTTGATATAAGAGGAAACTGAGTAATAAACGAATTAAACTCGTATATCAAGGTAGCATATGGAAGCGCGTGGTGTAATGGTTAAAGTCATGGGAAATGGACTCGTCGCCCCGAGTTCAAATCCTGGATGTGGTAATTGCATTTCACTTAGTGCTAATACTCTTGGGAAAGGTATGAATCATACTCTCCCTCCCGCTATGGATAAATAGTAGGGCAGACTGGGCTCTTTAAACTTGGTTAGGCAACCGGTCTAGAAGAAGGAAAACTCTGAATTCAAACCTGCTGAACTCCGATTAAGAAATTGACCTTGTGTCACATCCTGCTCGTGCGGAAAGGGTTGGTAAATATATATATATCAAGGTAGCACTGTAATATCCTACGCCTGTCTTCGTATGTCTCATTTCTTTATTTTCAAAGGGCAAGGGTAAGTGTAGTATATGAGGACAGATCAAATAGGTCACTTGTAAAAGAATATTATTAAAATAGATAAAAATCATCCGTCCATCCGATATAAAAATATGATGTCCTTTTTGGAAAGATCGTTTGAGAGGTGAAACATTTTTCAATTAAGAAAACAATATTTCATTTTAAGATTTCCATTTCAAAATGATATTGTCATTCTTACTCACATGTAGTTGTATACTACAGGCTGTTGGTAATTTTACAATAATTGATTTTTACAATCATCTAAAGTAATATACAAAAATGAAATATTTGCTACCCACTATATTGAATATACTAGCAAATATATGCACCCTTCGGGTGCAAGTATTTAAGTTTAAATGTAATAAAATATTAGATTAAATCAGAAAGGCTAATGAAACAAATTAAGAATTCAAATAAAAAGATTTGAAACGGAGGGGGTATAATCGGAAAATAGAACAACTGAAACTTACTCTTTCATCACTTCCGTTTTTCAATGCTAAATTTTCCTAATTTAACTATTTAGTTAAAATAGGAAGTAAAGAATAAAATTACAGTTATTTCTTCTTGTTAATGAATTTCTTTTAGGATTTATTGAAGAGATTTTTACTCATATTCATTAAGATAAAACCAAACAATTAGAAATCAATAATACCAAGCACATTTTTATTAAAATCAGTTTTTTTAATATCAATATGCAAATTGGCTTTACGTTTACACTAAAAACTGGTATTTTGTTGTATATATAAAAACAATTGCATGTTATTAGTATTTAGGTAAGGCCAACAGTATTAATAATGTCAAATAGTTTTATTATTAATTGGGGTGTAAATAGAAATAGAATCATGGAGAATGTGACGTCAATAACTAAGGGAATTGTGACTTGAGTAGTAATATAGTTTCGGTTACAGACAGAAAAACACACAATCTCCATTATAATAAGATAGGGATTGAGATTTATTATCTAATTTGGTATGCTGTATTATTAGATATCATTTTAATTTTGCACACACTTGTCTATTTAATTCCTTTTTTTTTATTTCCTTTTAAAGTTATCTTATTATAATGGAGATTGTGTGTTTTTCTGTCTGTAACCGAAACTATATTCCTACTCAAGTCACAATTCTCTTAGTTATTGACATCACATTCTCCATGATTTTATTTTTATCTAAACCTCAATTCATTAATAAAATTGTCTTACATTATTAATACTGTTAACTATGTCTACATACAGACAACATGCAATTATATTTATATATACAACAAAATAGCGGTTTACAGTGTAAACGGGAAGGCTAATTTGCATATTGATATTAAAAAATCGAATTTAATAAATATGTGCTTAGTATTATTGATTTCTAACTGTTTGGTTTTATTTTAATGAATATGAGCAAAAATCTCTTCAATGAATCTTAAATGAAATCCATTAACAAAATAAAATAACTGTCATTTTATTCTTTACTTCCTCTTATAACTAAATACTTAAATTAGAAAAAATAACAATGAAAGACGAGAGTGATGGAAGAGTAAGTTTCAGTTGTTCCATTTTTTATTATACTCCCTCTGTTTCAAATCTTTTATTATACTCCCTCTGTTTCAAATCTTTTTATCTGTATTCTTATTTAGTTTCATTAGCCTTTCTAATTTAATATGATATTTTATTATATTAAAACTTAAATACTTGCACCCGGAGGGTGCATATATTTGCTAGTAATAATAATCATGTTTGGTTATTTATTGCACCAGCAAGTACTGTAAGCAATTCAAGTCTTTTGTTTATCAAAATGACTTAATTCAGCATTAAATGATCCAAAAAAGGTTTTGATATTCCATAAAAAACAACCAACCAACCAACTCATTTATTGCACCAACTTTAAGCCAATATATCTAAACTGAAACTTTTTAAGGAATCAAATCTTAATTCAATGATTAATTTTCTCTTGAATTTTTACTTCTATTTCATCTGAATGTTCAACTGCGTTTATTTTTGTTCCACCGATTTGTTCCTAAAATTTATTTTCATTGTTTTGGAAGGTCCTATTTTGTTTGTACTGTTTTGTTCTATCTCGGTATCTTTTAAATATTCCTTCTATAGCTGAAATCTTTTGATTTACTTCTTCCATCTTGATTTCTTGTTGTCTTTTCACATTTACATTTTTAGTTGAGTGTGTATTAGTGTTTTTCTTTAATGTTTTTGTTTGTTGTTGCAGCTTTTCTATTTGTCCTTCCAGTCTAATCTCCCACCCAGTTTTTTTGTTTCTGTTTGTTTTCATTAGGAGTACACCAATTCTATCAGAAACTAATTTTGCTCCTGCATAAATAAGGTTATTTAGGTCAGTGATTTTGCCAGTTGAGATATTCACTAATATTTTGTTTTCAAAGGGCAAGGGTAAGTGTAGTATATGAGGACAGATCAAACAGGTCACTTGTAAAAGAATATTATTAAAATAGATAAAAATCATCCGTCCATCCGATATAAAAAAAATATGATGTCCTTTTTGGAAAGATCGTTTGAGAGGTGAAAGATTTTTCAATTAAGAAAACAATATTTCATTTTAAGATTTCCGTTTCAGACGGAAATAATATAACACATGGCTTTTCATAATGACTTATATTTCCATATTAATCATTTTTGATTAAATCGTACCCGCAAAAATATGCACCCTCCACCGGACGTAAGAATTTAAATTTTAATGTAATAAAATATATCAAATCAGAAAGACTAACGAAATTAAATAAGAACACATATAAAATGATTACACTTATCTAATATATTTTAATTGGTTTCTATGTAAAATTGTTAAGACCAATATACAAATTAAACACACAATATATTATGTAAGAAAGTATTATAGAAAAACAACAAGATGTTAAAATTTTTTGCTGACAGATATCAGTTTCGACATTATGAATATGTCTTTATCAAAGCAACATTGTAAACGGAAAGATGAAATAAATATATCAGTAATTACGAGGCACAGAACGCTCTCGATCAGTACCGGAATTTTTTTTTTTAATTTTTAAAAATACATATTTGTTGTTAAAAATAAAATAAATTTTATTTTTAAAATGTTTAAGCATTTTTATAAATATATAATTAATATAAAAATGCTTAAACTTTTTAAAAATGAATAAAGACATATTCATAATGTCGAAACAGATATCTGTCAGCAGAAATTTTAACATCTTGTTGTTTTTCTATAATACTTTCTTACATATTGTCGGATTCAATATCCACTTTTACCTTTCACAATATATTATGTAAACTTTTATTTCTTAGGGACATATAAAACGCATTGCAGGACGATGGGAGAGGTCTTGCCAATATAGAGGACTGCATAGAGGCCACAATTTGAAGAATACACAAAAATAGCGAAGAAAGATTACTTATGGCAGCCAATAACAGCAGATGCAATTCAATTTTTATCCATTCAACATTTTCTTTCCTTTATTTAATTTTTTCCATATATATTATTGAATATATACCACTGTATATTCTACGCCTGTCTTCGCATATCTCTCTTTTTTTTTCAAAGGGAAGGGTAAGCGTAATCTTTACATATATAAACGGCAGTTGTGTGTAGGTGTATGTCCGGAAGAAACTTCGGAAATAAAACAATTAACAACAAAGTAAATATATATACACATTAAATATCACCAGGACTTGGTTTTTGAGCAAAAATAATAGAGATTTGATTTATATTTGTGAAGATAATTAAAAAATGAAATTTAAATGATAACAGCATGGAATTTTCGCATTAAGTATTTTAAATAGGAGAAATTAATTTTTCTTTTCAGACTGTCTTTCTTGCATATGGAGTTTAATGAGGCATCCTTTGAGAATCCATCTCGCAATTCAACAATAATGGATCTGCGAGACTACCTTTTTTACTCGTCTACCCAGGCGGCACCGGGTAGACGATTCTAGTAATTTACGAAGGCAGATCCAATATGTGACTTGTATAAGAATATTATTCAAATAAATATAAATCATCAGAACATCCGATGTAAACATACGATCTCTTTTCTATAAAGATCGTTTGAATTTAAATTTTAATGTAATGAAATATATTAAATCAGAAAGACTAACGAAATTAAATAAGAACGCATAAAACAAGATTACACTCGTTTCAATAACATTTTAATTGGTTTCTATATAAAATCATTCATAGGATTGATTTTAATCCTTGATCTGTTTATAGATTTATTAATTGACTCAATTTTTGAAACCAAGGGTTGATGCCTAGACCCTTCCCATGATACTTGAATTTCAACATTAAAAAAACTTCACTCGTTTTTTTTATAACCAGGTAATTTGTATCTAAAGATTAGGTCTTTAAAATTCGACTCTTACATGAGTATACACGGTATGGAACCATTCTAAGTCTATTCACGTCTATTACTTTGACCAGATCAAATAATCGTGTATAAGTCGACACTAGATATATTTATAGAAAAAATATGCTTTTGAAAAAAAATTACTCTTTTGAAAAAAAAGAAAAAAATTACTCTTGACAAAAAATACTCTATTAAAAAGAAATTACACCTGTATATGTTGAATCTAATTTTTACATAAAAATTAAGGATTTTAAATTCGACCCATACACGGGTATATACGGTGTGTACGTTATTACAAGAGAATTTTGAATGTTGTCTGAACTTTTGCTGTGAGACATTTCATCACATCATTTACTTTTTGGCAACCTTATGTACTCGTGTATAAGTCGACCCGATCGTCCCTTGATGTATTTAGAGATTTATTTACAGAGATAATTTTTTTTAATTTTTAAAGTTCCTCCATGATGCTTGAATTTCAACCTTAAAAAAATCATTGATTTTGTTTTTTTCAAGCTGATTTGCATATCTTATTATAATGGAGATTGTGGGTTTGTCTGTCTGTAACCGAAACTATATTACTAATCGAGTCACAATTAACATAGTTATTTTCATCACATTCTTCATGATTTTATTTATATTTAAACCTCAATTATTAATAAAATTGCTTCACCTTTTTATTAGCGTTGTCCATATCTACGTACTAATAACATGCAATTGTATTTATATATACAAAAAATAGCGGTTTGCAGTGTGAACGGGAAGGCTAATTTGCATATTGATATTAAAAATGTGATTTTATTAAATATGTGCTTAGTATTATTGATTTCTAACTATTTGGTTTTATTTTAATGAATATAAGCAAAAATCTCTTCACTGAATCTTAAATGAAATCCATTAAGAAGAAAAAATAAGTGTAATTTTATTCTTTATTTCCTAATTTAACTAAATAGTTAAATAAGTAAAATTCAGCAATGAAAGACGGGAGTGATGGAAGAGTAAGTTTCATTTCTATTTTTCTATTATACCCCCACTCTGTTTCAAATCTTTTTATCTGCCTTCTTATTAGACTTTCTAATTTAATACGATATTTCATTACATTAAAACTTAAATACTTGCACCCGGAGGGTGCATATATTTGCTAGTCTTATTATAATGGAGATTGTGGGTTTGTCTGTCTGTAACCGAAACTACACAAGTCACAATTCCCTTTGTTATTTACTCCACATTCTCCATGATTTTATTTTTTATTTTAACCTCAATTATTAGTAAAATTGTTTTACATCATTAATACTGTTAACAATATCTACATACTTAAACATGCAATTATATTTATATATTCAACGAAATAGCGGTTTACAGTGTGAATGGGAAGGCTAATTTGCATTGATCTTAAAAAATTTGATTTAATAAATATATGCTTAGTATTATTGATTTCTAATTGTTTGGTTTTATCTTAATAAATATGAGCAAAAAATCTCGGGGATAAATCTTAACAGAAATCTATTAACATAAAGAAATAACTGTAATTTTATTCTTTTCTTCCTATTTTAACTAAATAGTTAAATTAGGAAATTTACCACTGAAAGACGGGAGTAAGGGAAAATGGTGGAACAGTTAGTTTCAAAGTTGTTCAATTTTCCGATTATACCCCCTCTGTTCCAAATATTTTTATCTGAATTCGTATTCAGTTTCATTAGCCTTTCTAATTTAACATGATATTTTATTATATTAAAACTTAAATACTTGCTAGTAAATATTAGGTCTTTAGACGAATACATGGACATAATTACAAGAAAGAATAAAACAATAATATCTAAGATCAATAACACCAAGTAATTATCTTGTAAGGTTCAAAGTGAATATTTGAAGAACATACAACTCCTACAAGGGTTGAGGGACAATACATTTAATAGATAACAGCACATGAATACAAAGGATACATAATAGAAGAGTACATGGATACATAAGATACAAATACAAGAGTAGATAAACCTACATATATAAAAGGACTGGAGCGTCCATAGATAGAAAGGACTTACTAGGAGGGGGGCCGGAGCCCCACCGAGAAAGGGGTAGACCGTGTCTAACCCATGTGGTCTCGTAGCGAGGAAAGAGGAAGAGAAATTCGAATCCGCCGCTTAAATATCATACGTCCCCTGGTGGGAACAAGCGACAACAAGCCGAGCAGATAACTCCTCAGGAAAATGGGAAAATAACCCTACAATCTATTAAACCCGATTTTGTTAAAACCAGTATGTAAATTAACCACACCATATATTATGTAAACCTTTATTTCTTAGTGATATATAAGACGCATTTCAGGATTTTAAACGCGCTGATAACATGGGCTGTTTTGAGGAAAAACTAACTCAGATTTTCATAGAGACATCGTTAATAAATAAAATCTATTCTATTCAATGTATTAATGATTTTGATTATAAATTAGATTCTCATTGATAAACTTTCGCAATTTCCTGAAGGTATTGTGATGTAAGAAATGACGTATTTTTGGTTACACGGAATATCCATTATAATAAAATGTAATATAAGCGGGTTTTTTTCTGTTTGTTGTTCGTCTTTCGGTCTGTCTAAAAGGAGGGATATTTCGTAGCGTATCAAAAAATTTAATTTTAATTTATTTTTCTAAAATTTGTGTTGGTTCCATTTCATTGTTTCATATTGTTTTTTTCGTATTCGAGACAAAACAGAAACCTTATTTAACCGAATAGTAAAAATGGGTACAAATGCAGAATAGCTCGCAACAGATACTATCATTAGAATCGTATTTTACATATAAATAGCTCTAGATTACGGAATCTCCCGAAGTAGCCTAACCCCTACACTAACCCTAACCTTAACGCTAATCCTAAAATTAACCGTAACAAGAAACCCTAACATTAACACTAACCCTAACCCTAAAACTAACCCTAACCATAACCCTAGCATCTCGGGTATTTCCGTGAAATATAATGCTTTTTATGCTTAATCTAATGATATCATCTCTTGCGCGCTATTCTACATATGTAACATATGTTATTTTTCACGTTAAAGACAAAACAAAAATTAATTAACCGAATTGTGAAAAAGTAACGGTTGAAATAACGTTTTAATTAATTAATTTTGCTAATTTAATTCAATTGATTAATTAGCGGAAAAAATGAAGTAGACCAAACAGTTTAATAAGAATAGAAAATTGGCGGTAAAAAACAATATGGCGTTTAGCAGACGTTCTGGGGCTGCAAAAAAAGGCGCGAACGAATTGGGGAAAAACAGGCGATCCACGAAAAAAGAAGACACTCTTTTTCCCCTGTATCAAGTTAACAGCATTTCTTGTCTACAAACACCAGCGATGGGTTATTTTTGGCACCTAATAAAAACTAAAATAACAGAATTATTATTCCCAGGAAAGTAATATTTTTTACATTTAAAGAAAAAAGATATAAGTATTCTTACTGATCACTCCGTTGCGTAACGGTTATCGTCGTATTAAATTCTAATGTCGTATTTCTCTCATCTTCTATTCTTCTAACTTTATCTGTTGAGTTCCCAAAGCCGATCTTTGTACGGGTCCTCTCAGATTGTATCTTAGGTTTGTTGGTTGTTTATTTGGAATTTACGGCATGCTAACCCTTGTTCTCCATTCTCTGTGAGAAGCACCGTCAGGTGAATGGAAAATGGACGCATCCCAAAAGATCTTTTGTATGTCGAATTAGTAAAAGGCTCCAAATCGGTTGGTAGACCTCGCCTACGATTTAAATATATCTGCAAGAGAGTCATGAGTATATCCCATATTGACACAAACACAGGGGAGGTAGATACAGAAAATAGAGCGGCCTGGTGCCTTAACGTTAAACAAGGCACGGAGAGGGGTGAGTCGGAGAGGAGAGTAGCCTCGACAGAAAAGAGAGCCAGAAAGAGAGAGATAAAAGCCAGCAGTCCCAGAAAGCATCACAGTTTGTGTGCATTCAGTGCACCAAAGACTTGGCCTGCGGGGTCACTTGCGCAGATACAGATAAAAATTTTATTTTAATTTTGGACACTACGCAATCGTCCTTAGTGGACGTTTGTTTGTTTGGTTTGTTTTGTTTTACGGCATATCAACCTCAGTGGGTCATTTAATGCCGATAAAGTTTTGAAATAAATCAATTCTTAATGGATAATACAATTTTTTTATAAATACATTTTTCTATTTAACCCATAGATGGGACCCTAACAGGTACTACCACTCCGGGTCAGAGTGGACCAGGGAGCAATGGTGATGAAGGGGTGCTCCACATACCCCAAACCTCCAGAACTGGAACCTCACCATCAGATAGAGTTTAACGTCATTCAGAGAACATGTAGACCCGCAGCCACCGCCTTCTAGCATCCATATGATAAAAAGGGGTTGGGGCTTGCCACAAGGAAAATAGGGTTGGGAAAATCATATAGGTGCTAGGGCTTGACGTGACCAGCCGATTGATCGGAGGGGGCCTCTCCGACCGCCCGTCTAGCCCAAGATAGGGCCAAAGTGGAGTATTGCATGTCATGAACTGCTCATCCACCTGGGCTCTATCCTTAAGCATCACAGGTCGCCACCCACGGCCAACAGGTGGCCCCATTGGGGGAGTCTTACCCCTCTGCTGAGGTGCAGTCGGTGCATTCTAACGCCCCAGCCGACAGGGTGGCTTTAAATGCTGAAGATGTTTTGTTTAATTTCTTCGTGATTGGTATTCATATTTTTTGTAAACTCAATTTGTAACACTTTTTTTTTAATTTAATTTTTTTTCTATTTGATCCATTGATGGGACCCTAACAGGTACTCCCACTATGAGCCAGAGTGGGCCTGAGAGTAATGGCGACGAAGGGGTACTTCACACTCCCCAGAATTAGAACTTCTCCATGCAGTTGAACGCCCTACCCAAGACACCGCCTTCTAGCACATATATGATAAAAAGGATTGAACTTGACCAGAGGAGGCGCGTGGTGTAATAATGGTTAGATTCGTAGGAAATGGACTCGTCGACACGAGTTCAATTCCTGGACAGAGCGGTTTGCATTTCACATGGCGCTAATACCCTTGAAAAAGGTATGAATCCTTGTCAATCAACTTCCAGTAAACTAAGGGCAGGAGTGGAAAACTCTCATGGAGTGACATGATAATAAAGAGGATCCACTAGGAATTGTGCAAAAAAAAAATTTTGACCATACAACAAAATGATATATGAATAAACCAGAATCTGTTCTTGAGAATGAAACGCATAAATTCTCTAGAACTTCGAGTTGATTGACAAGGTCTCCGGGACTCTTCTGAGTATTCTAGCCGATTTTAACAATGCTGTAGTTTGGATGGTCTTGATTCTTCTTCTGATTTCCAATTCACCAATTCACCCAGACACTTTTCCAAACTCCTGAGGAACATTTCAAGGGCACCAATTACCGTTGGTATGACCTTCATCACAGCCAGAAGATTAGACCCAGTATTGATTAACAACAACAAAAAGAGAACTTGTCAACTGGTAGATTTTGCAGTTCCAGCAGATCACAGGGTGAAGATGAAAGAAAACGAAAAGGTAGAGAAATATCCGGACCTTGCTAGAGAATTGAAAACGCTGTGGAATATGAGGGTGCGAGTGATACCAATAGTAGTTGGTATACTTGGAACGATCACCAAAAGTTCAAAAAAAAGACAAGAGGAACTGGAAATCAAAGGAAGAATAGAGACCTTCAAGAGAAGAGCATTGTTGAAATCGGCTAGAATACTCAGGGGAGTTCTGAGGAGACTTGTTGTCACTCAGACTCCAGTAAAATACCATCAGCTAACGCAGGTGTGAAAAACTCACAAGGTGTGAAATTATAATGATGATGATGATGATGATGATGATCGGATAGAATACTGAGGAGAGTCCTGTGTGGGCGCTTTTGTGCACGTCTTGCCTATAAAGGATCCCTTCACATTTTACTGTCGACAAGAGTTCTTTTTAGGCTGCCGTTTCATCTCGTATAGAAAAGTTCCAACCGGAAGTAGTGGTCGGAGGGATTGTCGGTGGTAGGACGATCAGCTGCCGGAAGCTGTAGCCGCAGAGATGCCGATTGAATACAATTTATGAAGATAACCGACACATCCATTGGGGGGGGGGGGGGGGTGGCAGTCGAGATCGAAGCGGACGCGCTATCAGGTTTGGGGGAAAATAAAAACTCCTTGAAACACGAAAATATGAATTTTTAATGAGCGAATACCGCATTTATAATCAAACCGGCGAGTTCTGCCCGTTCATCTTTTTCTCTTTTCTCACTTCTCGTATCTTCTGTACAGCTGCTCTTTTTATTGGTTTAATTCACACCAACAACCCCGCCCCATACATATATATATATATATATATATATATATATATATATATATATATATATATGTGTGTGTGTGTGTGTGTGTGTATGTATGTATGATACTTACAGTATCATCCATAAATCTGTATATCTCCTGGATTTCTAATGAAACATTATGCAATC
Organism: Doryteuthis pealeii; assembly: GCA_023376005.1. Taxonomy (NCBI): domain Eukaryota; kingdom Metazoa; phylum Mollusca; class Cephalopoda; order Myopsida; family Loliginidae; genus Doryteuthis; species Doryteuthis pealeii. Next base: position 81,487,251 of record CM042166.1, read on the forward strand.
AAAACGACTATTATTAGGTATTATTCATTAACAAATTGTATATCAGCATAACTTTATACCCAAAAACAAAAGTGTACAAATATATATATATATATATATATATATATATATATATATATATATATATACTAGCAAATATATGCACCCTCCAGGTGCAAGTATTTAAGTTTTAATATAATAAAATATCATATTAAATTAGAAAGGCTAAAGAAACTGAATAAAATGCAGATAAAAAGATTTGGAACAGAGGGGGTATGATTGAAAAATAGAACAACTTTGAAACTAACTCTTCCATCATTTTCCATTACTCCCGTCTTTCATTGGTAAATTTTCCTAATTTAACTATTTAGTTAAAATAGGACGTAAAGAATAATATTACAGTTATTTCTTCTTGTTAATGGATTTCTTTTAAGATTTATTGAAGAGATTTTTGCTCATATTCAATAAGATAATACCAAACAATTAGAAATCAATAATACTAAGCATATATTTATTAAAATCAAATTTTTAAGATTAATATGCAAATTAGCCTTCCCATTCACACTGTAAACCACTATTTTGTTGTATATATAAATACAATTGAATGTTATTAGCATGTAGATATGGTCAACAGTATTAATAATGAAAAACGATTTTGTTAATAATTGAGGTTTAAATAAAAATAAAATCATGGAGAATGTGATGTAAATAACAAAGGGAATTGTGACTTGTATAGAAATATAGTTTCGGTTACAGACAGACAAACCCACAATCTCCATTATAATAAGATATATAAGATTTGTATGTTCGTCGAAACAGGCTGTACGATGTTATACGCATCGCATATTCTTTGCCGGGTTCGCTTGTCATGATTATTTTCTATAATTATCGAATTTTATACGATATACGCATTGTAATTGCCTTCAAGCAATATATATATATATATATATATATATATATATATATATATGGGAGAAATAAGAGGAAATTAATCCGACAGTGGAAAAAGGTAGACAAACACGGGAGGTTGGGGAAAATGGATGTTTATTGTAGGTAGTGATGTCGAACAACTATGAAATAAAAACGGATCACCTTATCCCAGCAAGAAGACCAGACCTAGTGTTGATAAACAAAAAAGAAAGAACTTGTCAACTGGTGAATTTTGCAGTGCCAGCAGATCACAGGGTGAAGCTAAAGGAAAATGAAAAAATGGACAAATATCTGGATCTTGCCAGAGAACTGAAAAAGTTATGGAATATGAAACTGAAAGTGATACCAATTGTAGTTGGTGCACTTGGAACGGTCCCAAAAAGATTGGAAAAGGTTTTGGAAAGTTTGGATATCAGAGGAAGGATTGAAACCATTCAGAACACTGCACTGCTGCAATCTACCAGAATATTCAGAAGAGTCCAGGAGACCTGAGGAGACTTGCTGTCACTCAGACTCCAGTGAAAGACCATCAGCTAATGCTGATGTGAAAACTCAAAAGGAGTAAATAATAATAATAATAATAATAATAATAATAAATAACATTAAACATATAGTAAAGTAAAGACATCGGGGCGGCCTAAAGTCGGTATCAGCCAGGCAGCGAGGGAGTCTATCCCCTTTTCAATAGCGCTAGACCAAGAAGATTGTTTTGGTGTCTGAGGTGGAGCGCCATACCTACCATCAGCTCCTTACTTTACCGCACAGATCCCTGTGCTACTCATACGCTGAGTTGGCGAGGACCGGTATCGAACTAGGAACCTTGTGGTTTCTAGCCGAACGCTCTACTGACTGAGCTAATCCGGCCCCTAACAAATCTTACTATCACTCCCTCCTCTCTAACACTGACAACCTCAAATTTATACAAATATTCCAGCCACAAATTGTATGTTAATGGTAAATTCATTTTCCCCAATACTTTTCCCCATACAAAAAATAAATAAACACACACACACACACACACACACACACACACACACAGACACACACACACTTATAACCAATCCTTACAAATCCAGTATATATAAGCCAAACACCTGGGGTACCATTACCAGAACCCCTTTTGATAATTCCCCATCTACAGAAAAGGAAAAACCACTACCAACTCCGACCACCCCTCCCCTTACTCACGACCTCCTGTTTTACCAGTTTGAAAATGTTCACCATTGAAGCAAGTCCTGAAGAAGGTCTAACAGACCGAAACGTTACAACGTCGACATCACTACCTACTAATAAACATCCATTTTAGAAGTAGGTTTCTATTCCTCTTATAGGGACTTCTTCTACACGACAGTATGAGAAGTAAATACACAAGTGATGCGGGCATACCTATTTTTAAATGTAAACAAAACGAAAAATCTAAGAAAGTCCAGCTGGTTACGGTCCTCGCTTGTCAGCTTGACAGTCGGGGTTCGAATCACGCACAAGGCGGTCTTCCTATCTATAGCTCTGCTGATGAGGCCTAATAGGCCGAAATGTACATACAGAGATTGATTTTTTTCAATTTGTTTAGCCTTACATTTAAAAATAGGTATGCCCGCCTAATTAATTAATTATTAATTAATTAAATTTCAAAATTAGGTACGACTTCAATTAAGCACATATTCTCCCCAAAATTGTCGGCTAAAAAAAGCCATATCATAAACACATCGCTTGTGTATTTACTTCATATATATATATATATATATATATATATATATATATATATATATGTACATGTGTGTGTATATATATGATGTATACTTATTTTTGGACGGATACATATTTATATTTTAATCACATAATTAAGTTACGGTAGATTTTGGTAATACGTAATACGTAATAACATCCGTTTTCATTGTTTTAAATAAGATGGATGAATATCCACACTAAATTATGAGCCTCTGAAATTAGTACACCTATTTACATACTTAGGTAGTTATATCTCATCTACAGAAACCGATGTTCATAAACCTATAGGAAAAGCATGGACTGCTATAGGTAGATTATCGATCATATGGAAATGTGTCTCTTCAATAATTCTTCCAAG
>CM042166.1:81495245-81552745 GCA_023376005.1 Doryteuthis pealeii
TTAATGAAACTAAATAAGAACACAGATAAAAAGATTTGAAACAGAGTGCAATTATTTCAGTTTTAATGTAATAAAATATTATATTAAATTAGAAAGGTTAATGAAACTAAATAAGAATGCAGATAAAAGATTTGAAACAGAGTGCAAGTATTTAAGTTTTAATGTAATAAAATATTATATTAAATTAGAAAGGTTAATGAAACTAAATAAGAACACAGATAAAAAGATTTGAAACAGAGTGCAATTATTTTAGTTTTAATGTAATAAAATATATTAAATTAGAAAGGCTAATGAAACTAAATAAGAACACAGATAAAAAGATTTTAACCAGAGGGGTGTAATCGAAAAAATGGAACAGCTTTGAAACTAATTCTTCCATAATTTTCCATCACTCCCGACTTTCATTGCTAATTTTCCCTAATTTAAGTAGTTTGTTAAATTAGAAAGTAAAGAATAAAATTAGTTATTTCTTCTTGTAAATGGATTTCTTTTAAGATTTATTATTAATATTGATCCATAACATATATTGCGCACTCTCCTCCTAAAGGACTTAGGAGTAACTGCGATGAAGGGGTACTCCCCAGATCTTCAAAAATGGAGCATAGCTCAGTCGGTAGGGCGTTCGGTTAGGAATCACAAGGTTCTTGGTTCGATACAGCCCTCGCCAACTCAGTGTATGAGTAGCACAGAGATCTGTGCGGTAAAGTGATGAGCTGATGGTAGGTGTGGCGCTCCACCTCAGATGCTAAAATAATCCCTTGGTCTAGCGCTGGTGAAAAGGGGATAGACTCCCTTACTGTCTGGCTGATACCGACATTAGGCCGCCCCGACGACTTTATTTACTTAGTGCCATGCCCAGGTGACACCTTGGGTGTGTTTTTATCTCTGGTCAGTGGATACAATTTGCGTAATCTACGTCTCACCGACAGGGCTGGACTAAGAGATAAATATTTAAATATGTGTTTATGACTTTGTGTACACGCTCTTGTGAGTACCCATCCTTACATACATAGATGTGGGATTGACAAGCTAGAGTAACGGTTAGAGACTTCGCCTGTCAGCTTGACAGTCGAGGTTTCGAGTCACACACGGAGCAGTCTCCCATGTCTATAACCTTGCTGATGAGACCTAATAGGTCGAAATGTACATTCAGGGATTGAGATTTTCTCGATTCGTTAGCCTTACATTTGAACATATATGCCCGCCTAAATTAATTAGTTACTAACTAATTAATTTTCAAAATTAGGTATGACTTGAATTAAGCACATATCCTCCAAAAATTGTCGGCTTAAAGCCATATAAAAAAATAAACACATTTGTTTGTTTACTTAACTTCATACATAGATGTGTACACATCTACCTTTGTTTTGTATTGGAGTTTCCTTAGTATAGTGGGTAACTTACTGGATTGCGACATCGTAGTACACGAGTTCGAACTCCACTTGTGCTACTTTTGATCTTAAGAAAGTTATGAATGCCCTCACCTCCACCAGCGATGGGTTAAATAGTATCACTACTGTTCTTCTACAAGGATGGTTTTGGCATTAAATAACACACGATGGTTGATATGTCATTAAACAACGAAAAAAAAAACATAGTTTTAAAATACTTATTTGTATTCATGTTGACTAAATTAGTAAAAATCTTCTACTGAAAACTTTGTAAAAGTTTTTTCTTCTCCCGCTTTTAGGGCTTTCGGTCAAGTTATTTTTAAAGCACCGGTTCCCGTTAGATCACTGAAGTTAACCAGCGGCAATCCTATTCAATACTCAGATGGGTGACTATTTAAGCAACAGTAGGTACCATAAGAAACTATAATATCAAAATGACTTGTTTCGGCATTAAATGACCCGAAAGGGTTGATATGCCGTAAAACAAACCAACCAAACCAAAATAAATAGAATGAATATTAATATGATAGTTTTTTTTTAAAGAAAGGAAGAAAGAAAGAAGAAAAGAAAGAAGAAAAAAGTAATCTATTAATCTTACCGATAAATAAAACGTGAATGTAAATAAAACTAAACCTAAGAAAATAAAGACATTTTTATTTTATTTCTTCCTTTTCCCTATCTAATCTTATTATAATGGAGATTGTGTGTTTTTCTGTCTGTAACCGAAATTATATCACTACTCAAGTCACAATTCCCTTAGTTATTTACATCACATTCTCAATGATTTTATTTTTATTTCAACTCAATTATTAATAAAATTGTTATACATCATTAATACTATTGACCATATCTAGATACTAATAACAGGTAATTGTATTTATATATACAACAAAATAGCGGTTTACAGTGCGAATGGAAAGGCTAATTTGCATATTGATCTTTAAAATTTGATTTTAATAAATATGTGCTTAGTATTATTGATTTCTAATTGTTTGGTTTTATCTTAATGAATATGAGCAAAAATCTCGGGATAAATCTTAAATGAAATCGATTAATAAGAAGAAATAACTGTAATATTATCCTTTACTTCCTATTTTAACTAAATAGTTAAATTAGGAAAATTTACCAATGAAAGACGGGGGTAATGGAAGGTGATGGAAGAGTTAGTTTCAAAGTTGTTCTATTTTTCAATCATACCCCCTCTGTTCCAAATCTTTCTATCTGCATTCTTATTCAGTTTCATTAGCCTTTCTAATTTAATATGATATTTTACTATATTAAAACTTAAATACTTGCACCCGGAGGTGCATATATTTGCTAGTACTAATAATTTTAACAGATTTATTTAACTCATATATGGGACCCTAACGTGTGCTACTCTTCCAGAACAGAGTGGATTTAGGAGTAATTGTAATGAAGGGGTACTCCTCAGAATTCCAGAACTGGACTAGTTTAGTGCCATAACCAGGTGACTCCTTGGGGATGGGTTTTTATCTGCGTAATCTACGTCTCACCAACAGGGCTGGACTTAGAGATAGATATTTAAATATGTGTTTATAACTTTATGTACACGCCCTTGTAAGTACACACCCTACATACATGGGCGTGTACATTTTGTATTTGAGTAAAATCTCATTATTTACCAATGAATAAAAAGTGAATCTAACTAAAAAGCAAAGATAAGAAAAGAAAGATTTCTTTTTTTTTTTAATTCTTATTTTATTTCTTCCCCTTTTTCGTCTTTTTATAATTTGATTTAGACAAAGATTTCGCGAATGAAAGAGAATGTTCTTTAACATACACAGAAAACCAATGAAGCGATTTCTTCCTGCGACCTTCTTCCTTTTTTTGATTTCTTTGTCTTTTTCTTCTTCTTTTTTTAAATTCCTTTTCGTTCACGGACGCTTTAGTCCTTCCCGCCTAGCTTTCCGCCATCTTGTTTTTTGTGGGTTTTTGTTTTTGTTTTTTGGATTTATCTATTTATTAATTCATTATTTATTTGTTTATTTCTCTGTTTGTTTTTTGAAAACCGAATGTCGGCGTCTCCGCTGTCGTCCTTTTCTAATGTTAGCGTCTCCTTCCAAGCATGGAATCTTTTAGATTGGCTTAGAGGCTAACGAAGCGGAAGAAATCTGCCGACGGCATTTCAATCATGGCGACGGCGAAGGGTACTTCGATAAAAAAACGAACAGGTGTTTTTTCTTTCTTAAATTTCCGGAGGTGGAAATATTACGAACAAACAAATAAACGGACGATCTGAAATGTTGGTGGATGTCTGCTCGTACAACATGTGAACGACGCTTGATTCAATCACGAACTAAAAATAAAAGAATTCCTTTTTTTTTCTTTTATATATATTTTTATTTTTTGAATAAACAAAATTAACAAAAAGTGTTTATTAAATGCCACGATTTAATCTTTAAAAAGATGTGGACGCTGGGCGTGGTCGTATTATTATTTTTTTTTTTAAAATTTAGGATTGGTTTGTCAGTCTAATATTGGAAAACTCGTCATTTATCTATCACTAGAAGCGGCTACCCAGCATCGCCTGGGTATATATATTTACCAACTCCTCCGCACGAGCAGGATACGACTCAAGGTCAATTTCTTAAGCGGAGTTTAGCAGGTTTGAATTCAGAGTTTTCCTTCTCCTAGACTGGTTACCTAGCCATGGTTAAAGAACCCAGTCTGCCCTACTATTTACCCATAGCTGGAGGGAGAGTAGGATTCATAACTTTCCCAAGGGTATTAGCGCTAAGTGAAATGCAATTACCACGTCCAGGATTTGAACTCGGGGCGACGAGTCCATTTCCCATGACTTTACCTGGGTATAAGCTGTGAAAAAAAAAACGGTAATTTATGAGGAAGTGCGTCCTGGTCTCCTACCTCAGAAATTGCTACCCGGTGACTATTAAAATAATGTCCCCAGCTATGTCGTCTCGGCAGTGTTACTTGAAAGAAAACAACCAACTTAGGGCGTTAAATGTATTTTAGAAGGGGGGGGGTTCTCTTTTTTTGTTGTATTTCTTATTTATTTATCGTAATTTGTTTAGAAATCTATTTATAGAAATTTGTCGTAATTCTTGTTTATTTATAGAAATTTGTCGTAATTCTTGTTTAGATATGAAGATTGATATCTATCTATCTATCTATCTACCTCAATTTGTTCATTTTTTACTTTGTTTATATCTATCCACCCATCTCCATTTGTTCATATAAAAAAGAGAATCCCCCCTCTAAAATACATTTAACGCCCTAAGTTGGTTGTTTTCATTTAAGTAACATCGCCGAGACGACATAGCTGGGGACGTTATTTTAATAGTCACCGGGTAGTAATTTCTGAGGCAGGAGACCGGGACGCACTTCCTCATAAATTACCAAAAAACCTGATGTATTGTTTACTTTAGGTATTTAAAAATACACACTAACTGTTCTTTATATATGTACTGGAAGCGGCTACCTGGCATCGCCTGGCTTGAGGCGGTGCCAAAAATCCCTGGTGGATTGATTTTTTTAATTTTCGTATTTAAAAATGCTGGACATTTTTTAAGTAGAATTTCAATGCTATTTCTATGTATATTTTAATTTTTAAATATCTTGGAATATAAATCAAATCTTCATTAATCAAGTCTCGTTTACTGGGAATGATTTTTACTATAAAAATGCATTGGAAATGATTTTTACTATAAAAATGCATTGGACAATGATTTTTACTATGAAAATGCATTGGACAATGATTTTTACTATAAAAATGCATTGGACAATAATTTTTACTATAAAAAATACATTGGAAATGATTTTTACTATAAAAATGCACTGGAAATGATTTTTACTATAAAAATGCATTGGAAATGATTTTTACAATAAAAATGCATTGGAAATGATTTGTATTATAAAAATACATTGGAAACGATTTTTACAATAAAAATGCATTGGCCAATGATTTTTACTATAAAAATGCATTGGAAATGATTTTTACAATAAAAATGCACAAATGCATTGGAAATGATTTTTACAATAAAAATGCATTGGAAATGATTTTTACTATAAAAATGCATTGGAAATGATTTTTACTATAAAAATGCGTTTTCCTTGCCGGTTTAAATAAATGATTATCGTGATCCCTGTTTTTTTTTTTTAAGGAATTGACTATGACGTCATCAGTTCTGCTGTTTTAAAGAATTTTATCCTCCAATAATTTTTGTTATTTTCCTGAAGGCTTTACTAACAGAAAATTCGACACCCGCACCCACAAAAGAAAAACTGCGATAGATATGAGTTAAGGGAATTAGTGTGGTTGTCTTTCTTTTTTAAGTTTTATGCTCGTGTATAAAATGGATGTCAAACGGGTTGAGCGAAGTCACCGAGTGCACATAGAGATTTCGGGGTTCTTCAAAGGGTGCAGGATCTTTATTTTATTCAATATTATTCTATTCCAGGACAGTTTTAAGACTATATAACCTAATGTGGATTCCATGACCGAAAAAAATCATAAAATATTCTACATATAATATATATATTATATATATATATATATATATATATATTGGAGTAAATATGGAAAATAAATCCGACAATATAAAGAAAATTTTGAAAAAACAAGTGTTCCGAAAATGGGATGAATTTAATTATCGATGTTTAAACATTTCGGTTACATTGAACCTTCATCAGGATGTCTCTTGGGGTGAAGAAAATGATGGATGTTTTTGTAGATGACAGGAGTTATCATTCCCACTTTATTCCCTTAATAATCAACAATGATTCTTTAATATATCTCCGTTTCTAAATAAAATAGTGTTAAATAATTACTAAATACTAGGCTTCATTTAATTATTTATTTAGTTATCATTCCCACTTTGTTCCCGTTGTTCTCTTGAAAAATAATCAGTCCATTAATACCTTTTCTCGTCTTTTGCATTTCTTCGAGTGGCGTCACGCGTCATGACATCTTCGCGTGTGTGGATCGTGACTTGCCTTTCAAAAATAAAACGCTGATCAAATACGGTTACATAACTAAAAAGATTTTCATCTCCTGTCATCTATAAAAACATCCATCATTTTCTTCACCCCAAGAGACATCCTGATGAAGGTTCAATGAAACCGAAATGTTTTAAACATCGATAATTAAATTCATCCCATTTTAGGAAACACTTGTTTTTTTCAAAATTTTCTTATATATATATATATATATATATATATATATATATATATATATATATATATATATATATATATATATGAAAAAAGTGAATGGAAGTGAATCCGACAGTTTGAAATTAATATTTTAGAAAAAACAAACACATGATGTTAAAATTCGCTGACAGAAATCTGTTTCGACCCTTTATTGAAGTGGTCTTCATCAAGAGCGATGTGTATGACAGAGAGACGGTATGAGTGGACCGTTATAAGACGAAAGTGGTACAGACGAAACGTTCAAATTCATAGCCGGAATTTTTTTTTTTTTTTTTAAATTTTGAAAATGCATATTCTGTTTTGAAAATAAAATAAAATAGATTTTATTTTATTTTATTAAATCAGAAGCATTATAATCCACAAAGAAAACTCAAAAGAGTTTGATGTAAATCTTATAATAATGGAGATCGTGTGTTTTTCTGTCTGTAACTGAAACTATATTACTAATCGAGTCACAATTAACATAGTTATTCACATCACATTCTCCATGATTTTATTTATATTTATAACCTCAATTATTAATAAAATTGCTTCACCTTTTTATTAGTGTTGTCCATATCTACATACATATAACATGCAATTGTATTTATATATACAAAAAATAGCGGTTTGCAGTGTGAATGGGAAGGCTAATTTGCATATTGATATTAAAAATGTGATTTTATTAAATATGTGCTTACTATTATTGATTTCTAACTGTTTGGTTTTATTTTAATGAATATGAGCAAAAATCTCTTCAATGAATCTTAAATGAAATCCATTAACAAGAAAAAATAACTGTCATTTTATTCTTTATTTCCTAATTTAACTAAATAGTTAAATAAGTAAAATTCAGCAATGAAAGACGGGAGTGATGGAAGAGTAAGTTTCATTTCTATTTTTCTATTATACCCCCACTCTGTTACATATCTTTTTGTCTGCCTCTAATTTAATACGATATTTCATTACATTAAAACTTAAATACTTGCACCCGGAGGGTGCATATATTTGTTAGTATGTATAAAAATATAAAAGAAAGTATCAAAAAGTTTTTAAAATTCCAGCATTGCAAACCACGATAGTCACCGGCGGAGATGTAGATATCCAGGTATTTTTTGTTTTTTCAAAAGACAGAATGTACCCCCTCCGATCAATCGGCTGGTCACGTCAAGCCCTAGCATCTATATGATTTTCCCAACCCTATTGCCCTTATGGCAAGCCCCAACCCCTTTTTATCATATGGGTGCTAGAAGGCGGTGGCTGCGGGTCTATATGTCCTGGGAATGACGTTAAACTCTATCTGATGGTGAGGTTCCAGTTCTGGAGGTTTGGGGAATGTGGAGCACCCCATTTATCACCATTGCTCCCTGGTCCACTCTGACCCATAGTGGTAGTACCTGTTAGGGTACCATCTATGGGTTAAATAGAAAAATGTATTTCTAAAAAAATGGTATTATCCATTAAGACTTGATTTATTTCAAAACTTTATCGGCATTAAATGACCCACTGAGGTTGATATGCCGTAAAACAAAACAAACCAACCCCCCCCCAAAAAAAGAATGTACCACTTTCGTCTTATAACGGTCCACTCATACCGTCTCTCTATCAACACATCTCGCTCTTGATGAAGACCACTTCAATAAAGGGTCGAAACAGATTTCTGTCAGCGAATTTTAACATCATGTGTTTGTTTTTTCTAAAATATTAATTTTCATATATATATATATATATATATATATATATATATATATATATATATATGTATATATATGAACAAATTGTTGGTACAGAAAAACTTATAGAGTACTAAATTGGAGGAATCATATTTATGTAAGGAGATCATAAAAGTTACGAGATGGTAATATTTTATTACGAAATTAAAATATAAAATGTGGGGAATACGAAGGCCTTTTCGACCGGTTCTTTTTCAAGTATAAACACCGACGACGAATAAAAGTCAGATTGTATAAGAAATATTTCTTTAAGAACGAATGGAGGTGAGCCAGAGGGGACAAAAAGGGGGGGGGTAATATATATATATATTAATATTTATATTTTTGCTTGAAGGCAATTACAATGCGCATATCGCATAAAATTCGATAATTATAGAAGATAAATAATATTGACAAGTGAATCTCGTAAAGAATTCACTTGTCAATGCTATTTATCTTCTATAATTATCGAATTTTATGCGATATGCGCATTGTAATTGCCTTCAAGCAAAAATATAAATATTAATATATACTTTATCAACAATGCTTCTAAAAATAAACAAACATCCCAAAATATACATATATTTGTGTGTGTGTGTGTGTGTGTGTGAGTGGGCGTATATGTGTATTTATTTAATCATCAGACTATGTGTGTGTATATGTGTGTATGCGTGTGTACATGTATGTTTCTATACACTCATTAGGTACAGTGTATGTGTGCGTGTGTGTGTGTGAGTGTGTGTGTGTGTATCATATCATCAGACCCAGTGTATGTGGGCGTATATGTGTGTATTTAAATACCAGGCCCTGTTTGTGTGTGGAAGGCGTTATGTGTGTATATCTAATCATCAGATGTGTGTGTGTGTGTGTGTGTGTGTGTGTGTCTAATCATCAATGCCAGAGGGTGTGTGCGTGTGAATGTGTGTATGTGGCGTACATGTATGTGTATCTAATTCATAGACCCAGTATATATATATATATATATATATATATATATATATATATATCACGTCTCCTAAGTGTGGCTTGACTTAGCAAACTCTCTAGCTGAAGTCGAAACCCGACCGAATTTTCATCATATTTACTAGTACAAAATAAAAAAATACCCTCCGGACGATGTAAAAATAGATTTTTGGAACATATTGCCTGAGGGGTGGGAGTAAAAAATTCAATGTCAGCGAGTTTGTACCCTAAGTAAGTAAAATCATCAAATTCATTAAAGGATTAAAAAAATAAAACAATTTGAAATGTAAACTTTAAATATGTATTAAAATAAAACAAACTATATATAGATATATAATACCAGTCACGTATTTATTAAAACTTGTTTAAAAAAATAATGAGGACTGTCTAATGTTGCATGTTCAAATTTTCAGTGTATTTATTCTATGTTATGACGATTTTGGGTAATGTGACATAAGCAGTGACGTAATTTTTGTTACAGACAAAAACCGGAAGCGAATCTCCATTATTAATAGATATGACAAACAAACCAAATCTCCAGACTGGGAAATCATTTTTAACAATTGATCAGAGGGAATACTTGAGGTAGGCCGGAGGATACAGCGGCCGAAACCTTATATTTATACGTACCACAATAAAGATTTAGTCCAAGGTTAACAGGGAACACTTGAACAAGGCCTAAGAATACAACGGCCTGGTACATTGTGTTTATACATAGCACAATAAAGATGAGGACAACAGTCCAAAAAATCAAAATAATTAAAATCAAAATCAGTCAAATAATGAAACTACATTTGTTTGGTGAATTTAGTCCAAGGTAAACAGGGAACACCTGAGGAAGGCTGGAGGATAGAGCGGCCGAAACGTTATGTTTATGCATAAAGATGAGGACAACAGTAAAAAAAAATCAGAATTATAGACACCAAACCTCAGCTAAAAATACAGACAACTAATCTTCTTCTTCTTCTTCTTCTTCTTCTTCTTCTTCTTCTCTTCTTCTTCTTCTTTCTAGCTTCTTCTTTTTCTTCTTTCTCTTCTTCTTCTTCTTCTTCTTTTCTTCTTTCTTCTTCATCTTCTTTTCTAGCTTCTTCTTTTTCTTTCTTCTTTTTTTCTTTTTCTTCTTTTTCTTCTTCTTCTTCTTCTTCTTCTTCTTCTTCTTCTTCTTCTTCTTCTCTTCTTCTTTTCCCTTTTCTTCTTCTTCTTTTTCTTCTTCTTCTTTTCTTCTTCTTTCTTCTTCTTTTCTCTTTTTCTTCTTCTTCTTCTTCTCTTCTTCTAGCTTCTTCTTTTTCTTCTTCTTTCTTTTCCTTTTTCTTCTTTTTCTTTTTCTTCTGCTTTCTTCTTCTTCTTCTTCTTCTTTCTTCTTCTTCTTCTTCTTCTTCTTCTTCTTCTTCTTCTTTCTTTTCCCTTTTCTTCTTTCTTCTTTTTCTTCTTCTGCTTTCTTCTTCTCTTCTTAATTCTTTCTAGCTTTCTTCTTCTCTTCTTCTTTCTTCTTCTTCTTCTTCTTTTCTTCTTCTTCTTTCTAGTTTCTTCTTCTTCTTCTTCTTCTTTTCTTCTTCTGCTTTCTTCTTCTTCTTCTTCTTTCTAGCTTCTTCTTCTTCTTCTTCTTCTTCTTCTTCTTCTTCTTCTTTCTAGCTTTTTTATTTATTTATTTTTCAATCGCCATGGAAACAAATGCTAAACAACAATTGTTTGACAGATTTTAAATTTTAGATTTTGAAATCATCAGAAAATCTATTTTGTCCTGACTATAAAATTATTATGGCAAAATTAATATAATTTGTGATTCATTAATAATCCTATAAAATATAACAGCAATTTTATTATTCAAAACAAGGAAAACATTGTATTCATTCAGTCAGTTTTAATCAAATCTATTTCATTCATTTTGTTAATTGATATTCTGTTTTCAAATTACTAGACTGAGTCAAAAGTTTTGCAATATATCGGCTCACGTGATAGTTCGCGGCGCGCATATCATCACGTGATCGAAGTGGTTTAGTGAGATTCTATTTTCATATTAATTTGGTTCCAAACGGAGATACGAGATCGTACCAGGTTCATTGTCTTTATTGTTTGGTATGATGGCTGTCAACTCGTGCACTAGTAAGACCATTGTTGTCATAATTGAGTGCCGGTAGCATTTGACACTGTATTCTTGTGTTTTCTCAGATGACTCAACAGGCCAGCCCTGGGGTGACATACTCTTACACATGAACTACATGTTGGAACTTCTCCACTTTGAATGTTACTGGACTGAAATTCATCCTTTCTAATAGCCCGCTTCAATTTTTGGTGTTTAATTCGGTTGGACTCAAATTCTTTCATAGACTGATAGCTAGCTTCTCCCAGTCCTCCACAGCAATAACAGCATTCTTCAGAGTGTCCAAGTTTGGTATGAGAAAATTAGAACGGCGTTTTTATTTGGTTTGTACTTTTCTTTGATTCTGCAAGTTTTCTATACATCACTATTAATAATGAAGATTCAGTCTCAATTTGTCTGCAACCGAAACTACGTCACTGCTTATGTAACAATACCGAAAATCTTTAATATATAGAATAAAGAACAACCCTGTTATCAGTTTTTTTAAATTATTTTTTACGCTCGCTCTTTTTTTCTGTAATAAGGGATTAACTAAAAGTTTACAATTTAATAAATACCTTCGATTTTGTGTAAAATTTATGAGTAAAATATTCAAAATAATTATTTAGTTATTTTTTAATAGATGCACGTAATATTTTATTTGAGGAAGACAAAGTTTACATACATAAATTATTGTATATATATAATGGGGCCGGGTTAGCTCAGTCGGTAGAGCGTTAGGCTAGAAACCACAATGTTTCTAGTTCGATACCGGTCCTCACCAACTCAGCGTATGAGTAGCACAGGGATCTGTGCGGTAAAGTAAGGAGCTGATGGTAGGTGCGGCGCTCTACCTCAGATGCTAAAAAAACAATCTCCTTGGTCTAGCGCTATTGAAAAGGGGATAGACTCCCTCGCTGACTGGCTGATACCGACTTTAGGCCGCCCCGATGACTTTTACTTATATATATATATAGAGAGAGAGACAGACAGATAGACAGACAGACAATGTTTTAAAACCACACACATATATATATATATATATATATATATATATATATGGGAGATTATGTGCTTAATTAAAGTCATACCTAATTTTGTTAATTAATTAATTATAACTAAATGAATTAGGCGTGCATATCGGTTTAAATGTAAAGCGTAAACAAATCGAGAAATACAGAGATTACTTTTTCTCGATTTACGTTACAAAATTAGGTATGACTTTAATTAAGCACATAATCTCCCACAAATTGTCGGCCTTTGCCATTTCAAACACATTGTTTGACCACTTCATATATATATATATATATATATATGTTGAAAAATAAATGGAATAATATATGTATCTTGGTATGGATGAAATTTATCATATGCCGACACCTGTTTCGACGAGAATTTGCTTACACATACAGTATTCTATTTTGTACGCTCTAGTAACTAGAAAATGAACACTTTATCAGTGGATTTAAGCAAGATCTCAAATGAATTAAATGAGTACGTATAAGATTGATCTTGTGTTATCAGCAACAGATAATTGTACTCTACTTTCTCTGGCCTCGGCAGCAAGACTCGGACCTCGGCTCCGGAGGCTGAGACTTCGGCTCCGGGGCTGGGACTTCGGCTCCGGTATTGGTGCCACAGATTTACACCTAACGTGCGTACGTATATTGAATGGCATGTCTTACGGTCACGACCTGTTGCCAGCAATATTCAATTTCTGGCAAATAATATATCACACTGGAAAGCGTTCATTCGATCAATGGAGAATGTTCCCTGAAGACTAAAATTTCCGAGGAAAAATGTTATGAAATGGCGGACAGTTCATAGGAATGTTGGCCATGGAATTGTTTATGGGGTCACTGGCTTGGATTCTATGACGAAAAGAGCAGAAATATACAGGTTCGTTGACTCGATCTTTTGCTTTTTAATGATTTGGGGATTTTTTATGTACGATCATCTAAAAGGTATATATATATATATATATAATATATATATATATATAATATATATATATATATATATATATATATATATATAATATATATATATATATATATATATATTATAATATAATTATATATAATATATATATATATATATATATATATATATATATATAATATATAAATTATATATATATATATATATATTATATATAATATATATATATATATATATATATATATATAATATAAATTCATATATATATATATATATATAAATATATATAATATATATATATATATATATATATATATTATATAAATTCATATATATATATATATATATATATATAAATTCATATATATATATATACATATATATAAATATATATATATAATATATATAAATCATAATATATATATATATATATAATATAAATTATATATATATATATAATAAATTCATATATATATATATATATATATATATAAATTCATATATTATATATATATATATATATATATATAATTATATATATATATATATATAAATTCATATATATAATTCTATATATATATATAAATTCATAATATATTATAATATATAAATTCATATATATATATTATATATATATATATATATATATATATATAAATTCATATATATATATATATATATATATATAAATTATATATATATATATATATATATATATATAAATTCAAAAAAATTTAAACAGACTGAGTGACGGATTACCACTCGCTCTTCTCATTATTCTGTGATAAATAATTTCTTATATTATGCCCTGAAGATGATCTAATTAATAGATCGAAACACTGCAGCGTCGGCCAATAAACTCACCACTTAACCCATTTAAAACTGTGTTTTTTCATTTCCTTCATATACTACATACCGTCGGATCACTTCCTTTCTTCACACATACACACACACACATATATATATATATATATATATATATATATATATATATATATATATATGGGAGACATGTGAAGAGGTTAATCCGACAATATATGGAGAAAAGTAGACAAACACGAGATGTTATGGAAACTGGATGTTTATTGTCGACGATGGATTTTCTTTCCTCTAAAATCCACTACCTAGCCACCCCTGCCCCGACTGACAACCTACTGTTTTTCACCATTCTGAAAATATCTTTCATTGAAGCAAGAACTTGGCTTTTGGTCCTGATGATGGTCTAAATGGCCGAAACGTTGCATCGTCGACAATAAACATCCAGTTTCCATAACATCCCGTGTTTGTCTACTTTTGTCCATATATATATATACATATACATATATTATATATATATATATATATATATATATATATCTTATTATAATGGAGATTGTTGGTTTGTATGTCTGTAACCGAAACTATATTACTATTCAAGTCACAATTCCCTTTGTTATTTACATCACATTCTCCATGATTTTATTTATATTTATACCTCAATTATTAATAAAATTGTTTTACATCATTAAGACTGTTGACCATATCTACATACTAACAACATGCAATTATATTTATATATACAAGAAAATAGCGGTTTACAGTGTGAATTGGAAGGCTAATTTGCATTTTGATCTTAAACATTTGATTTTAATAAATATATGCTTAGTATTATTGATTTCTAATTGTTTGGTTTTATATTAATGAATATGAGCAAAAATCTCGGGGATAAATCTTAAAAGAAATCCATTAACAAAAAGAAATAACTGTAATATTATTATTTACTTTCTATTTTAACTAAATAGTTAAATTAGGAAAATTTACCAATGAAAGACGGGAGTAAGTGCAAATGATGGAAGAGTTAGTTTCAAAGTTGTTCTATTTTTCAATCATACCCCCTCTGTTCCAAATATTTTTATCTGAATTCTTATTCAGTTTCATTAGCCTTTCTAATTTAACATATTTTATTATATTAAAACTTAAATACTTGCACACGGAGGGTGCATATATTTGCTAGTATATATAAATATACAATATAGAATGAATAGAGAATAAATGAGAAAAGTATTGGCATGAAAATGTGCTCAATGCTAATAAAGCAGAGCAGATTTATAATCAATAGTAATGATATTATGGATTTGGACTCATAACTTTAAGTTTCATGGTTATGCAATCCTCAGATGAGTCAAATGCTTGAGATCTTAAAAACCAGTAGTATATATATATATATATATATATATATATATATATATACTCGAAAATACGTTGAGCTCTGGGTAGATAATTGTGATCAAGTTAAAAGTGAGTTTGTAAACCGAATTGAATTTAAATAATAAATACGATCGTGGAATAAAATATATATTTTGGAAGTCCCAACAACAAAGAGTTTAGCAAAGTGAATTAAATAAAATAGAAAATAAAAAATATACGACCGCAGAGTTTAAAGAAAATAAAATAGATAAAATCATTCTAATCAGTGGGGGGGGTCACAGTCAAAGTCTGACTCAAGGTTCCAATCGACAGTCTAAACACTCCCAACTGTATCACGCTCCAAAATCCAATATCCAAAATTATTTCTTTGTCCCGCTCGTCTCGACAACAAATATTACTTGCAGTCGTTCTCCCTCTGCGCAGAAATAAGTATCTCTCCCAGTCTGGCGCAGAAGTACAGTCTTTAAATACACCTCAATTTCACCACATCCGGGCTCCTCACTCTAAATTTTCGCGTGCGAGCACGTGCGACAACTCGTCCAGCCGGCGCGAAGCAACTTACATCTGGGCCACTCGTGCTATTTCTTATTTCAACTGATCGTATCACAGCTCTCACATTCTGAAGGAAGCGGTTCGACTCTAGGTCATCTACACCCAGGCAAAGCCTAACCGCGCTTCCTTCGAGAATACGGCAAGTCTTCACGCACCGCCCACTCTCTCTGTCACACGTCCGTGTTGCACGAGGTAGGTCTCCTCTCTCACTACAATTATTTTCTAAGAGTTTTAAGAAAGGAAACGTTTGACTAAATTTAAATTGAAAATGGATTATGCGTTGTCGCTGAATCTTTAATATGCAAATTAAAGTAAGTAGTTGAATGTCTCTATCAGGATGACTCTCCCATCTTCCTCTTACTCACACAGAGAGACTAATATTTATAAAGGAGGGGGTAATCAAGATATACATAGAGAGGGTGAAAGTAGACGGAAGGATGCCACCAATATATATATAATTATATAATATATATATATATATATAAGAGAGAGAGAGAAGAAGAGAGAGAAGCTACAGACCCGACAGACAGATAGACAGAGACAAGAGAGAGAGAATAGAGACAAGAAGAAGAAGACAGACAGAAGTCAGACAGACAGACAGAGAGAAGACAGAAGAGAGAGAGCAAGAGAGATAGAGAGAGAGACAGAAGGGGGAGAAGAGAACGGAGAGAGATAGCAAGAGAGAGAGAGAGATACAGGACAGACAGACTGAGACAGCAGAGAGAGATAGGGGAGAGTAGAGAGAATAGAATAGAGAAAGACAGACAAAGACAGAGAGATAGCAAGAGAGATAGGACAGAACAACAGAGAGAGAGAGAAGAGCAGAGAGGCAGAGAGAAGAAAGCAAGAGAGATAGAGAACAGACAAAAGACAGACAGACAGAGCGACAGACAAAGAGAGAGAGAGCAAGTGAGATATAGGACTGACCAGAGGCAGAGAGAGAGAGAAGAGAGCACGAGAAGAGAGAGACAGGAGAGAAGCTAGATAGCAGAGAGAGATAAGAACGATACAGACAGAAGACAGGCTGAGACACAGAGAGAGATAGGGGAGAGTCAAAAGAGTATTAGAGATAGAGAAAGACAGCTACAGAACATGACAAAGAGACAGAGAGAGAGAGGCAGAGAGATAGAGACAGACAAAGAGAAGAGAGAGGAAGGCAGAGAGACGATAGAGACAAACAAAAGAGGAGAGAGAGAGAGACAGCAGCAAGAGAGNGAGAGTTAACACTTTGTCTAAACTCCCTGAAATAGACTATAATGCTAAATCTCTAAGTCTTTTGTTGTTCTTTACTTATATATTTGCTCTGTGACTCTAAACATTAAGAGAACACATTGGAGCTCTCAAACTGCGACTTGTTTTTTAAAAATAAAACTCTTGTGTCGTTAAGGAAGATTCTCTCTGGACTTTTGGATTATATATATATATATATATATATATATATATATATATATATATATATATATATATATGGACTCTCTCGTCGATTTCCGAACGCATGAGGGTTCACGTACACAATGAACACCACACACAGTGATTTGTTTATAGTGGTGAAGGGTTGTGTTGGACCATCCACACTTTTTGGCACAGTCGATAGAAAGAATTGGTGCATCAAGGTTGCCACAAACCCAATCAACGACATGACCTCAGGAATTTTGAATTCAGTGTTATCCCTCCCCTAGACTGGTTTCCTACCCAAGGCTGAAGGGCCCAGTCTGCCCTACTATTTAACGCATAGCTGGAGGGAGAATATATGGATTCATACCTTTCCCAAGGGTATTAGCGCTATGTGAAATGCCAACAGCTTCGTCTAGGAATTGAACTCGAATCGACGAGTCCATTTTCCATATATATATATATATACATATATACATATATATATATATATATATGGTGTGTGTGTGTGTGTGTGTCGTGTGTGTGAGTTGGTCACTGTTATTTGCCCTCTCTAATAATGAGAATAAGTACACGTTAATCATCCGGTATGACCTGATAGTGAAAATTATACCTATTATTAGATTGACGTCTCTTTTGTCTATGTGCACTTCACGAACGACAATCTCCCCACAATCACCTCCACTTCACCCCATTAATTGCGCCAAATGACGCACAGCGGGGCACGTGTTATTGATCACTTCGGACGATTGTTGTGTAGACAGTTATAATGATGATGATCATCAAATTGCTAAAGGAAATAATGATGATTATAAAATACAAGGTGTGTCAAAAGTAGTCAGGTTTTTTTTTGGGGGTTTTTTTGACACGCCTTGAATCTGGGAAAAAAATAATGTTCAATTCATTCTTCATTTTTATCTTGGTAAATACTGCTTTAAACTTGGTCCTTTTTTGACACACTTTGTACTCTGTAAAGAATTAATAATAGAACGTTATTTATTCAGAATACAAGGTGTGCCATAAAAGTATCGAGATTGAAGTTGTATCTATCAAGATAGAAAGGAACAATGAATAAACGTTATTTTTTTTTTCAGAATACAAGGTGTGTCGTAACAGTATCGAGATTGAAGCTGTATTTATCAAGATAGAAATGAACAATGAATGGAACATTTTTTCAGAATATAAAGTGTGTCAAAAAGTACAGAAAATCTCGATACTTTTTTCACACACCTAGTATATATATATATATATATATATATATATATATATATATATTAATAAACTAGATGGGAGCTGCACAAGAATGCTGCAGGTGATCCTGAACAAGACGTGGAAACAAAAGCCTACGAGAAAACAGCTGTACGGCCACCTGCCACATATCACCCAAACCATCCGAGTAAGACGGAAAAGACACGCAGGACACTGCTGGAGAAGCAAGGACGAACTCATAAGCGACGTCCTCCTGTGGAAGCCAGCACAATGGACACGCCAGTGTGGGCCGACCAGCAAAGACGTACATTGATCAGCTCTGTGCGGATGCAGGATGCTGCATAGAGGACCTCCCGAGAATGATGAGCGATAGGGACGGATGAAGAGAGATTGTCATGGATATCCGTGCTGAAAGCACGACATGATGATGATGATATATATTAACAAAAAAAAAAGGTCGAGTCAACGAACGAAAGTACAAAAATCTCAATACTTTTTGACACACCTTGTATATATCGTTTTATAAACTAAAATTAAAACTGTTCATGCCTTCCCACATTATATGATTGTCCCAACTCTATTGCCATTATGAGAAGCCCCAAGCCTTTTTATCATATATGTGCTAGTAGGCAGTGTCTGAGGGTATGACAATAAATTCTATCTGATGGTAAAGTTTCA
The DNA here is from genome assembly GCA_023376005.1 of Doryteuthis pealeii. Classification (NCBI taxonomy): domain Eukaryota; kingdom Metazoa; phylum Mollusca; class Cephalopoda; order Myopsida; family Loliginidae; genus Doryteuthis; species Doryteuthis pealeii. Next base: position 81,514,523 of record CM042166.1, read on the forward strand.
ATTCTGGACCTCTTGGAAATATGGAGTACTCTTTCATCACCCTTGGTCCAGGTCCACTCTGTCTCGTGTGGTAGTACCTGTTAGGTCCCATCTATGGGTTAAGTAGAAAAATGAGTTTAAAAATTTTTTTTTTTTTAAATTGAATTTAGATTTTTTTTAAATCGGCTGGTATGTCAAGCCCTAGCACCTATACGATTGTCCCAACCCTATTGCCCTTATGGCAAGCGCCCAAACCCTTTTTATCATATGGGTGCTAGAAGGCGGTGCTGCGGTCGTACATGTCCTGGGATGACGTTAAACTCTATCTGATGGTGAGGTTCCAATTTTGGAGGTTTGGGGAATGTGGAGCACCCCTTCATCACCATTGCTCCCTGGTCCACTCTGACCCGGAGTGGTAGTACCTGTTAGGGTCCCATCTATGGGTTAAATAGAAAAAATGTATTTATAAAAAAATTGTATTATCCATTAAGAATTGATTTTATTTCACAACTTTATCGGCATTAAATGACCCACTGAGGTTGATATGCCGTAAACAAACCAAACCAAACCAAACCAAACCAACCCTATTGCCCTTATGGCAAGCCCCAAGCCTTTTTATCATATATGTGCTACAAGGCGGTAGTTAAGGGTCTTTGTGTCCTGAGTATGATTTTAAACTGTATCTGATGGTGAAGTTCCAATTCTGGGAAATGTGGAGTACTCTGACCCGGAGTGGTAGTAGGGTTCCATCTATGGGTTAAATAGAACAAGTGAGTTTTAAAATATGTTTTGAAAAATTGAGTTTAAAAGAAAAAAATTGAATACCCATCAAGAATGAATAAAGCAAAACGTCTTCGCATAATATAACCCAAGAGTTGACATGCCGTAAAAACCAACCACCCAGTCAACCCAAGTAAGTATTGATCGGGCTGGTAGTACATGTTAGGGTCCCACCTATAGGTTTGATAAAAAAAAATTGAATACTCAACAAGTTAAAACCGTGCTTGTCTTTCCACGTTGTAATGGGAGACAATGTATAGTGAGTGATGTTGGTTTGTTTTGTTTTACGGCATATCAACCTCAGTGGGTCATTTAATGCCGTTAAAGTTTTGAAATAAAGTCATTCTTAATGGATACTCAATTCTTAATAACCACATTTTTCTATTTAACCCATAGATGGTACCCTAACAGGTACTACCACTCCATGTCAGAGTGGACCAGGGAGCAATGGTGAAGAAGAGGAGCTCCACATTCCCAAACCCAAAACTGGAACCTCACCATCAGATAGAGTTTAACGTCTAGCACCCCTATGATAAAAAGTGCTGGGGTTTGCTATAAGGGCAATAGGGTTGGGAAATCATATAGGTGCTAGGGATTGATGTGACTAGCCGATTGATCAGAGGGGACCTCTCCGACCGCCCGTCTAGCCCAAGTAAGGACCAAATCATTGACTTTATCATTGAGGTGTAACACAGATTCTCAAAGATACGTGCTTCAAAGTTAACTGACCTGCAAAAATGTAAACGTTTTAAATAAAATAACTGGTGCATTTTATCTTTTATTCATTAATATATCAACACTGAAAATTTCCTTAAATTCGGTTAATTCCCTGTTTTTTTTTTTTCGGCAGGGTGACATACGATGGCGGAATTTAGGTCCGTTAAGTTCGGTTTAACCGCGAAATTGTGTATCGTAAAGTAATGGTATGAGTGTAGCGAGCATGATCATGGTAACAATTCAAATAATTCTTGTAATAATGGAATCGTATAAAATGGTAATTTGGCTAAATTATTCCATTCGTTGATAGACATGTCTACAATTTATGTCAGAAAAGTTGCAGAATGTCAGAAAACGTCTATGTATCCTAGTTCTGCGGATTGTATTAGTCACACATGCAATTAATAATACTAGCAAATATATGCACCCTCCGGGTGCAAGTATTTGTTTTAATGTAATGAAATATCGTATTAAATTAGAGGCAGACAAAAAGATATGTAACAGAGTGGGGGTTAATAGAAAATAGAAATGAAACTTACTCTTCCATCACCCCCGTCTTTCATTGCTGAATTTTACTTATTTAACTATTTAGTTAAATTAGGAAATAAAGAATAAACTGAGTTATTTTTTCTTGTTAATGGATTTCCTTTAAGATTCATTGAAGAGATTTTTGCTTATATTCATTAGAATAAAACCAAACAGTTAGAAATCAATAATACTAAGCACATATTTAATAAAATCACATTTTAATATCAATATGCAAATTAGCCTTCCCATTCACACTGCAAACCGCTATTTTTGTATATATAAATACAATTGCATGTTATTTGTATGTAGATATGGACAACAGTGGCTTCGGCCTCTGGACCATTGATATAATTAACAGCGTCGATCCCAGGGGGCCATCCCCCCAGGCAACACCTGCCCTCTCGATTTAAAGGGACAGGGCTGGGTTTATTGCCCAGTGCCTGAGGCGCCCCCCTTGAGGGGGAATGCCGACGGGATCGACGCAATTTTTTCACCTGCCACTCCATGAGCTTCGGCTTGTGGGTGGTCCCACGTTAATAGGGACTTTGTGCCTGACCCGTACAAGTGGGGTACGCGGTAAATATCATGTAGATATGGACAACACTAATAAAAAGGTGAAGAAATTTATTAATAATTGAGGTTTAAATAAAATCATGGAGAATGTGATGTAAATAACGAAGGTAATTGTGACGCGATTAGTAATATAGTTTCGGTTACAGATAGAAAAACATACAATCTCCATTATAATATGAATATATCATAAATATATTAGCCCTATGATCTTGTCCAAAGTTAAGCAGTGACTAGCAGGACCTGTGGATATACCACAGTATGATGATTTAATTATTACAATGGTTGATATGTTTACTATTGTTATTGCATTAGTTCAATACGTAAAAAGTATAATTATCTTGATTTAACTCTCTCTCTCTCTCTCGCTCGCTCTCTCGCTCGCTCTCTCTCTCTCTCTCTCGCTCTCTCGCTCTCTCGCTCGCTCTCTCTCTCTCTCTCTCTCTCTCTCTCTCTCTCGCTCGCTCTCTCTCTCTCTCTCTCTCTCTCTCTCATACATACACACACAAGCACACATACACTCTTTTCATTATGTTCGATTGAAAGGGTTGGGGTTTAGGGTTTAGGATTAGTTTAATGGGAAAATAAATAATTTGGGTTCTGTTTTTTCTCGGTCACCCTGCACAGGCTGACCCAGAAAAAACAGAACCCAAATTATTTATTTATTTTCCCATTTAATTAACTCTAAACACTAAACCCCAACCCCAACCCTAACCCTAAACCCTAATTTATTTGTTTAATGGGAAAATTAACAGTTTTATTACAAAATTTGTCCGCCCTGTCGACTGGGGCGTTAGAATGCACCGACTGCACCTCTGCAGAAGGGTAAGACTCCCCCAATGGGCCGCCTGTTGGTCGTGGGTGGCGACCCGTGAGGCTTAACGATAGAGCCCAGGTGGATGAGCAGTTTATGACATGCAATACTCCACTTTGGCCCTATCTTGGGCTAGACGGGCAGTCGGAGAGGCCCCATCCGATCAATCGGCTGGTCACGTCAAGCCCTAGCACCTATATGATTTTCCCAACCCTATTGCCCTTATGGCAAGCCCCAACCCCTTTTTATCATATGGGTGCTAGAAGGCGGTGGCTGCGGGTCTACATGTCCTGGGAATGACGTTAAACTCTATCTGATGGTGAGGTTCCAGTTTTGGAGTTTTGGGGAATGTGGAACACCCTTTCATCACCATTGCTCTCTGGTCCACTCTGACTCGGAGTGGTAGTACCTGTTAGGGTCCCATCTATGGGTTAAATAGAAAAATGTATTTATAAAAAAATTGTATTATCCATTAAGAATTGATTTATTTCAAACTTTATCGGCATTAAATGACCCACTGAGGTTGATATGCCGTAAAACAAAACAAAACAAACAAACAAAATACAAAATTTGTGGGTTCTGTTTTTTTCTGGGACACCCTAATTTACTAAACAAAAGTTCATAATAACCTATAACATTTCGCTGTTAGGATGGGTGAATTGGTGGATTTATTGCTCTTCATAAATTTCATTGCTGTCAATGTGATTGACACTCGTGGGGGGTCATAATGAGGATGACCTTATCAGCCATTAACATGTGACAAAAATTTTTTTTTTTTAAAAGATGTTCTGAAATGAGGATTTGAAATATAGATGTGTTCGATTTCTATCGAAGGTCAAAGGTCGGTGTCAGCTGATATTCAAATCTATCAATATGGGGCGGGGGTGGGGCTTAATGGCTAACATTCTCGACTGTGGCATCGTAATGAGTGAGTTCAAACTCCAGTAACAACATTACTTTCACTTTCGGTCGGGTTAGCTCAGTCGGTAGAGCGTTCGGCTAGAAACCACGAGGTTCCTATTTCAATACCGGCCTCGCCAACTCAGCGTATGAGTAGCATAGGGATCTGTGCGGTAAAGTAAGGAGCTGATGGTAGGTGTGGCACTCCACCTCAGATGCTAAAAACAATCTCCTTGGTCTAGCGCTATTGAAAAGGGGATAGACTCCCTCGCTGACTGGCTGATACCGACTTTAGGCCGCCCCGTCGACTTTACTTTACTATTTACTAAAGTCATTACGTTCCTTACGTATCTGATGTCACTAAGTAGTTACCCATCTAATTACTGAACAGGTTAATCATTGCTTAACTTGCTATCGATTGGCAATTAGGCTTCAGATTGTTGCACCTCATGTAAGTGGTCACCCATCTAATTACTGAGCAGTCTGATCTTTGCTTAACTTGCTATTTACTAAGCTTTAATTTGTCTGTCATAGATTCTTCAGCTTGCTAACGGGATCTGCTGTCACTAAGTGGTTACCCATTTAAGTACTGAGAAGGTGGATCATTGCTTAACTTTACTTACTATTTGAAAAGTTATTAAGTCTTTTTCTTTCTTTCTTTTTTTTCTTTTTTTCTTTGTTTTTTTTTATTTATATTTTTTTACGGCATGTCAACTCTTGTTGAGTTATTTTATGTCGAAGACGTCTTGTTCTATTCATTAGTGAGGGTTATTGAAGATTCTATTTTTAACTCAATTTCAATGGTTAACGTAGTAGGTAATGGACACGGCGACAAGAGTCACAAATCCTGGACGAGACTGTTTGCATTTCACATAGCACTCACCTTTGGGAAAGGTATGCCTCCAAATATTCTCCCTCCGGTTATAGGTAAATAGTAAGATATTCTGGGTTCGTTAACCTTGGTTAGGCAACTTGTCTGGAAAAACGAAAACTTGAAGAACATTAACGCGAAGTGAAATGCAGTCTTGTCCAGGATTTGAACTCGGGTCGACAATTCCATTTATAACCGTTACGCTAAATGCGCTTCTCGCTGTTCAACTTTGGTAATAATAATAATAATAATAATAATAATAATAATAATAATACGCTTCAAACGACAAATAGAAGAGGTTGCACATGAAATGACTTGGACATGGTTAAGAAAGGGAAACCTCAAAAGAGAAACAGAATTACTTATAATTGCTGCACAAAATAATGCCATAAGGACAAACTACATCAAAGCGAAAATTGATAAGACCCAAAAGAATAGTAAATGTAGACTTTGCGGTAATAGATATACTCTGCGAATGTAGCAAACTAGCACAACGAGAATATAAAACTAGGCACTGTTGCAATCTGCCAGAATACTCAGGAGAGTCCTGGAGACTTGAGGAGACTTGCTGTCACTCAGAATCCAGTGAAAGACCATCAGCTAACACTGATGTGAAAACTCAAAAGGAGTAAATAATAATAATAATAATAATGGTCTTTTTACATTCTTACGACGATTGTGATGATTCCATTTATAACCATTACGCTTAGCACGCTAAGATACTCAGGACCATTAAAAAAAATTCTTAAAATGGACAAAAGAAGAACTCAGACAGATTGATCAAAGGACGAGAAAATTAATGACAATGCACAAGGCTCTCCACCCTAGAGATGATAGAGATAGATTGTATGTGTCAAGAAAGGAAGGGGGAAGAGGTCTTGCCAACATAGAGGAATGCGTAGAAACCACAATCCAACAACTTGAAGATTACACAAGGAAGAGCAAAGACAAACTACTTATGGCGGCCAACAATAGTAGAAACGGCAGATGGACAAACAGAAAAACGACAAAGACTAGAAAACAAAAATGGGAAGAAAAACAATTATATGGACGCTTCAAACGACAAATAGATGAAATAAAAACGGATCACCTTATCCCAGCAAGAAGACCAGACCTAGTGTTGATAAACAAAAAAGAAAGAACTTGTCAACTGGTGGATTTTGCAGTTCCAGCAGATCACAGGGTGAAGCTAAAGGAAAATGAAAAAATAGACAAATATCTGGACCTTGCCAGAGAACTGAAAAACTTATGGAATATGAAAGTGAAAGTGATACCAATTGTAGTTGGTGCACTTGGAACAGTCCCAAAAGGATTAGAAAAGGGCTTGGAAAGTTTGGATATCAGAGGAAGGATTGAAACCATTCAGAACACTGCACTGCTGCAATCTGCCAGAATACTCAGAAGAGTCTTGGAGACCTGAGGAGACTTGCTGTCATACAGACTCCAGTGAAAGACCATCAGCTAACACTGATGTGAAAACTCAAAAGGAGTAAATAATAATAATAATAATGGTCTTGTTACTCTCTTACGATGATTGTGATGATTCCATTTATAACCGTTACGCTAAGTGCGCCTCTCATTGTTCAACTTGTAGTAATTATAATAACAATACAAACGGTCTTATTATACTCTTACGACGATTGTGATGATAATTTTCCGTTATAGAATTAATAATGATGCTTAGTGTCATGATGATGATGATGACGGCAATGTGTTGATACACGAAGTGAAACACAGTCATTTGATCTCGGACCACCGATTCCGCTTAAATCGGAAATTGGGTTATCTGCCCGCACCCGGAAGTCCGGACAATAGGGGCCAGAGGATAGAACCCTGACTCAGCAGAACAGACCCGGCAGTCAAGGGGAGCAGTACTAGCTGATACTAGCAGAATAATAGAACTACAGCGACTTTACCGGACAAATTAGAGACATTGCAAAGACCTATACAACTAAGATAAGTGTACTTGAAACTCCTTGTGTTACCTAAAAATATATCCCCGCCAGGAGAAATCCTCTGGCAAAGTAACAGAAATAAAGTAAACAAATAGTAATGTTACAAATATGACTGTATTGTGAAGGAAAGGTACAAGGCAATTATAAGAATTTATAATTGGGTTAACAGTTTATTTGGGTTAGTAGTAATGGGTTAGAGTGTACAATTATTATGCAAATGACTTTAAGAGTTGTGTAAATGTCTTTAAAGCTTATGCTTTATGAGTTCAAACTGGGCCTTCATGTTACTCTCATACTAATATCTCAATTTTCTTTGCTACATTTAATGTATGATCTATATATATATATATATATATATATATATATATATATATATATATATATGTAATACAGGTACAAGTGATAACCTAGTCAAGTTTCACCATAATTGGTGTAGTATATTCAATTAATTCACATATATAAAATGCAATATGCATAAAACTATATATATGTGCATACAATACACAACCATTATAAACAAAAAGTAAGTTACAAAAAAACCCATTTATAAACCCTTATAATTGCCTTGTACCTTTCCTTCATAATACAGTCATATTTGTAACGTAACTGTTTACTTTATTTCTGTTACTTATAACCATTACACTAGGCGTGCCTCTCATCGTTCAACTTGTAGTAATTATAACAATAAAATCAAAGATCTTGTTACGACGACTGTGATGATAATTTTCCGTTATAGAATAGATGCTTCCTATCGTGATGATTATAGTCCCAATGTCTTGATGTTACTAAATGGGCGGGGTAGGTTAGAAATATATTTATTTCATCTTAAGAACATTAGCGCCGAGTGAAACGCAGTCTCGTCTAGGACTTGAACTCGGGTCGCCGATTCCATTTATAACCGTTACACCAAGCGCGCCTCCCATTGTTCAACTTGCAGTAATTATAATAATAATGGTCTTTTTACATTCTTACGACGATTGTGATGATTCCATTTATAACCATTACGCTTAGTACGCTTCTCACTCAACTTAATAACTTAAATAATAATAATAATAATAATAATAATAATAATAATAATAATAATAATAATAATAATAATAAAATATTGCAATGGCCTGGATCGATTACAGAAAAGCCTATGACATGGTCCCACATACCTGGATTTTAGAATGCCTACAAATGTATAAAATTTCCAACAACATTATAAACTTCATTAAAAAAGCCATGGAAAACTGGCGAGTTCAATTAAAAGCTGGAAAACAATCCCTGGCAGAAGTAAAAATCCAAAGAGGTATCTTCCAAGGAGACTCATTATCACCACTACTCTTTATTATTGCAATGATGCCGCTAAACCATACACTGAAAAAATGTACCGGGGGATACAAATTTAGTAATTCACAAGAAAAGATCAACCACCTTATGTACATGGATGACATTAAAATTTTTGCAAAAAATGAAAAGAATTGGAGAGCCTAGTACAAATTATTAGAATATATAGCCAGGATATAGGGATGGAATTTGGAATCGAAAAATGTGCTATGCTTGTAATAAAAAGGGGTGAAAGAAAACTATTAAATGGAATACAACTACCAAATCAGGAAACTATAAAATCTCTTGATGAAAATGAAAGCTACAAATACTTAGGAATTTTAGAAGCGGACAATATCATGCAAGCAGAAATGAAAGGAAAAGTTAAAAAAGAATATCTCAGGAGAACTAGAAAACTTCTAGAAACGAAACTTAACAGCAGAAATCTGATCAAAGGAATTAATACCTGGGCTGTCCCCATTATAAGATACTCAGGACATTCTAAAATGGACAAAAGAAGAACTCAGACAGATAGACAAAGGACGAGAAAATTAATGACCATGCACAAGGCTCTCCACCCTAGAGATGATTAGAGATAGATTGTATGTGTCAAGAAAAGAAGGGGGAAGAGGTCTTGCCAACATAGAGGAATGCGTAGAAACCACAATCCAACACCTTGAAGATTACACAAGGAAGAGCAAAACAAACTACTTATGGCGGCCACAATAGTAGAAACGGCAGATGGACAACAGAAAAACGACAAGACTAGAAAAACAAAAATGGGAAGAAAAACAATTATATGGACGCTTCAAACGACAAATAGATGAGGTTGCACATGAAAGACTTGGGCATGGTTAAGAAAGGAAACCTCAAAAGAGAAACAGAATCACTTATAATTGCTGCACAAAATAATGCCATAAGGACAAAACTACATCAAAGCGAAAATTGATAAGACTCAACAAAATAGTAAATGTAGACTTTGCGGTAATAGAGATGAGACTGTTAACCATATACTCTGCGAATGGAGCAAACTAGCACAACGAGAATACAAAACTAGACACGACTGGGTTGTGAAGGTGATCCACTGGGAATTATGCAAAAAATTAAATTTTAACCATACAACAAAATGGTATATGCATAAACCAGAATCTGTTCTTGAGAACGAAACGCATAAAATTCTCTAGGACTTTGAAATAAAAACGGATCACCTTATCCCAGCAAGAAGACCAGACCTAGTGTTGATTAACAAAAAAGAAAGAACTTGCTAACTGGTGGATTTTGCAGTGCCAGCGGATCACAGGGTGAAGTTAAAGGAAAATGAAAAAATGGACAAATATCTAGACCTTGCCAGAGAACTGAAAAAGTTATGGAATATGAAAGTGAAAGTTATACCAATTGTAGTTGGTGCACTTGGAACAGTCCCAAAAGGATTAGAAAAGGGTTTGGAAAGTTTGGATATCAGAGGAAGGATTGAAACCATTCAGAACACTGCACTGCTGCAATCTGCCTGGATACTCGGAAGAGTCCTGGAGACCTGAGGAGACTTGCTGTCACTCAGATTCCAGTGAAAGACCATCAGCTAATGCTGATGTGAAAACTCAAAAGGAGTAAATAATAATAATAATAATAATAATAATAATAATAATAATAATAAAGTGAAGGTGATACCAATTGTAGTTGGTGCACTTGGAACAGTCCCGAAAGAATTGGAAAAGGGTCTGGAATGTTTGGAAATCAGAGGAAGGATTGATACCATCCAGAACACTGTACTGCTGCAATCTGCCAGAATACTCAGAAGAGTTCTGGAGACCTGAGGAGACTTGCTGTCACTCAGACTCCAGTGAAAGACCATCAGCTAATGCTGATGTGAAAACTCAAAAGGAGTAAATAATAATAATAATAATAATAATAATAATACAAACGGTCTTGTTATTCTCTTATGACAATTGTGATGATTCCATTTATAACCGTTATGCTAAGTGCGCCTCTCATTGTTCAACTTTTAGTAATTATAATAACAATACCAATGATCTTGTTACGCACTTACGACGGTCGTGATGATAATTTTTCCGTTATAGTATTGATAATTTTGCTTAGTGTCGTGATGATGATGACGGCAATGACGTAGACAACGGTCGGGCTATTGTGTCTGCTAATGTTACGAACTGCGCTAATGATTACCGTAATTATTGTTCATGCTGGCCATCAAGTACCAGATCAAAAGGGCAGAGTCGGTGATATCTCCCACCCTCATCCTCAGACCCGCCACACACCGCCATTCAACATGGCTTCCATCTTTCTCTCGCCGTTGTGGGATTTAATACGAAAATACACTGGAGATAATTCTTTTAAAAAGCTGAACAAAATGACTGCGAGTCAGGACAAGTTTACGTTCCGCTTAGAGAAACTTGTGGCTTGTAGTTTGTTTTTTTGTTTTCTTTTTTTTTCTTTCTTTCTTTCTTTCTTTCTTCTTCTTCTTCTTCTTCTTCTTCTTCTTCTTCTTCTTCGTTTATACATCTCTATATTCATCCTTTATTCGCTATTTGTTCATTTCGTTCTTTTTATGTTTCATTCATTAATTTTTTTCTTCATTTATACATCTGTCTCTATTTCTCCTTCTCCTCATCCTTCTTCTCCCCCCACCTCCTCCTCTCTTCTTCTTCTTCTTCTTCTTCTTCTTCTTCTTCTTCCTTTGCATAAAGCCAACGTCAACAGTAGAAATACAGACGTTAATACAATCGGACATGCAATATGACCGGCTCTGTGTTTGCAAGAAATGTAAAGCCTCTTCCCCCGGATGAAATATAGAAATGTCTTCGAATGGTCATTTAGCTTTTAAAACGTCTCTAATATTTAGACAGATCCGTCGCAGACTTAGTCCGGAATATATTACCCACGTCTGAAGCGGGAACTGGTCACGTCTTGCGTGTGCCTGGTGTTTACAAAACAAAAAAGAGAAGGCACCTACCTTCTGAATTTCCTTGCAGGGATATTACAAAGGAGCGATGTCCAATATAGATGGCGACAAAGGTCAGTACAATTACTTCCTTTAAAATGTGGTTGGTTGGCTGGTTGGTTGGATTTTACGGCATGTCAACCCTTGTTGGGTTATTTTATGCCGAAGATGTTTTGTTTTATTCATTCTTGATAGGTATTCAATTTTTTTTTTTATTCAAACTTAATTTTTTTTTAAAAACAACTGTTTAACTCATTTTTTTAATATTCAAGCAATGGCTAGGATCCTAACAGGTACTACCATCCCGTTAATACTTAATTGGGTTGGCTGCTTGGTTGGATTTTGCGGCATGTCAACCTTTCTTGGGTTATTTTATGCCGAAGACGTTTTGTTTTATTCATTCTTGATAAGTATTCACATTTTACCCTTTAAACTCAATTTTTTAAAACCAGTTTTTAAACTCATTTTTTTCTATTTAAACCATAGATAGGACCCTAACATGTACTACCACTCCGGGTCATAGTGGACCCGGATCAATGGTGATGAAAGAGTACTCCACATTTCCCTGGAATTGGAACTTCACCATCAAATAGAGTTTAATGTCATACCCAGGACACGAAGACCCTTAGTTACCGCCTTATAGCTCATATATGATAAAAAGGGTTGGGTCTTGCCATAAGGGCAATAGGACCGAGACAATCATATAGGTGATAGGGCTTGACATGACCAGCCGGTTGATCGGATGGGGCCTTTCTAACTGCCTGTCTAGTAAGAGCCAAAGTGGAGTTTTGTATGTCATGGACTTTTCATCCACCAGGGTTCCATCCTCAAGCATCACAGATCGCCACTTATGACCAACAGGTGACCTCGTTGGGGAGGGATTTTACTCCTCTGCAGAGATGCAGTCGGTGTATTCTAAGGCCTTCAGTCAATAGGGGCTGGCATCAAGTAAAATTGAAAAAAAATGTGACGGTCGATTTTCAACTTTTTTTTTTTTTTAGAATACCACAAATATTCACCCGAATTGGTTATTGGTATGGTAAGTACTGGCACCAAAAAGTAAATTTCTAACTTGCAATAATTTTTGAGTCAGAAATCTAGTTTTTGTGTCAGTACTTATCGGTATTTGATCTTTTAAAAAAAGTTGAAAATCGATCTACCCTAATGGGCAACTTGTTGATCACACAAACCTTTGAAAATGAAATCAGTCCACGTTGATATCTTAAAAAATATCAAAGGCGTTATCTTCAGGCCTAATCTAAACTATTATGAACTGTATAAAGATAAGATGATGTATATTCACAGGTTTATTCACACAAAAATGAAAGTCGTAAGGGAAACAACTCCTACAACCCCAAGTAGTGATCATAGATTCTACAGTGTACTATATATATATATATATATATATATATATATATATATATATATTTATAATGGAGATTGTGTATTTTTCTGTCTGTAACCGAAACTATATTACTACCAAGTCACAATTCCCTTAATTATTTACGTCAAATTCTCCATGATTTCATTCTTTAAAACTTCAGTTATTAATAAAAATTGTTTTACATTATTAATACTGTTGACCATATCTACGTGCTAATAACATGCAATTGTATTTTATATCAACAAAATAGCGGTTTACAGTTTGAACGGGAAGGCTAATTTGCATATTGATATTTAAAATTTTATTTTAATAAATATGTGCTTGGTATTATTGATTTCTAATTGTTTGGTTTATTTAAGAAATATAAAAAAAAATCTCGTGGATAAATCTTAAAAGAAATTTATTTACAAGAAGAAATAACTGTAATATTATTATTCCTATTTTAACTAAATAGTTAAATTAGGAAAATTTACCAGTGAAACAGGGGAGTAATGGAAAATGATGGAATAGTTATTTCAAAGTTGTTCTATTTTTCGATATACCCCTCTGTTGCAGATCTTTTTATCTGCATTCTTAGTCAGTTTCATTAGCCTTTCTAATTTAATATGATATTTTTATATATTAAAACTTAATACTTGCACCCGGAGGGTGCATATATTTGCTAGTATATATATATATATATATATATATAATATATATATATATATATATATATATATATATATACGCAGACATTCACACTTATTATTAGAGAATGATTGCGGTCCAGATTAGACCCGGATCTTTTTTCTTTTTTTTTTTTTGATCATGGATTTGGCCTGAATCCAGAATGGTATGATATGTTGCGCTACGGCCTCTAGGTGTAAAGTAGAAAATGTGACACACCTGAGACAGACATTCAAATTCATCTTTAGAGAAGGATTGCGAGTCTAGATTGGGCTCGGAATGTTTTTAATTTAATCTCGGAGTCGGACTGATTCCGAAATGGTAGGATATATTGGGCTACGGCCTCTAGGAGTAATCTTATTTTAAGTGACACACTGCCACACTGACTTTCGCATTTATTATGAGAAATAATGGTGTTTATTTTTTATTTCTGTATGTTGATTAGAGATGAATTTTAAAAAGGTCACTTAAAAACCAAATCAAATTAAACTAAGACACTTGGTTCATTTTTAATGATTACTGAAATGTTTTTGTTTTTGTTTTGTTTTGTTTTGTTTTTGTTTTTTTTGTTTTTTTGTTTGGGTGGGGGGGTTGCGTCTAAGACTGGAGAAAAATTTTGTTGAGGAATTTAGAGAAAAGGTAATTCTCCTTTCGTCTCTCATCTTTTCTCAGTACTTCCCTCCGCCTATCCCTGCCCGCCCTGTTGGCTGAGGCGTTAGAATGCACCGACTGCACCTCTGCAGAGGGGTAAGATTCCCCCAAATGGGGCCACCGGTTGGCCGTGGGTTGCGACCCGTGATGCTTAAGGACAGAGTCTTGGTGGATCAGCAGTCCATGACCTGCAACACTCCACTTAGAACCTTACTTGGGCTAGACGGTCGGGGGCCTCCGATCAATCGGTTGGTCACGTCAAGCCCTAGCATCTATATGATTGCCCCAACCCTATTGTTCTTATAGTAAGCCCCAACATTTTTTATCATATTTGTGCTAGAAGGCGGCGAATGAGGGTCTACATGTCCTGGGAATTACGTTAAACTCTATCTGATGGTGACGTTACAGTTTTGGAGGTTTGGGGAATGTGGAGCACCCCTTCATTACCATTGCTCCCTGGTCCACTCTGGTCCGGGTGGTAGTACCTGTTAGGGTCCCATCTATGGGTTAAAAAGAAAAATGTATTTATAAAAAAATTGTATTATCCATTAAGAATTGATTTATTTCAAAACTTTATCGGCATTAAATGACCCACTGAGGTTGATATGCCGTAAAATAAACAAACCAATGCAAACCAAACCTTTTTTATTGTTGTTGTTGGCATCCATCCGTCTACTAAAGACAATGGCGTAGTGTCCATTTTTTAATCTGCAACTGCGTGAGCCGCTGAACAGACCAATTTTTGAATGGCAATCTCTGGTGCAGTGACTGCAAACAAACAGTGATGCTTACTGGAGTTGCTGTTGTCTTCCTTCCTTTTTCCTCACTTTTTCACTCTTTTTCGTACCTTGTTTGACAGGGAGTCGCCAGGTCTCTCGCTCTTCTGCACAAGCCTCCCATGTGTTGGTGTTAATGTGGCATGTCTTCATATTTCTCTTGCAGACATCTTTAAAGCGCAGGCGTGGTCTCCCTTCTGATCGGGTGCCCTCTGCTAATTTGCCATACAGTAGGTCTTTGGGGATGCGGCCTTTGTCCATCCTCCTGACGTGACCAAACCAACGCAGCCGTCTCTCGCAGATGATGGCGGACATGCTGTTCATGTTTGCTCGTTCCAGCACTTCTGTATTTGGCACTTTGTTCTGCCAAAATTTTTTTATAGGACTGTTTTAATCAGTGTATTAACCCAGCCTCTTTGGTACTAGGTCAATTTTTAAGTGGAGATTAACAAGCCTAGATTTCCTTCTCCGGTATCAGTTGCCATAACAAGGTTTTCGGGACCAGTCTACCTTACAATTTACCCATAGCTGGAGGGAGAAAAGCTGGATTAGTACCTTTCGCAAGGGTATCAGCGTGATTTGAAAATGCAAACTGCCTCGTCCAGGATGTTGAGAATGGTGGCGATTCTTCGTTAAAAGGTAATACCACCCTGGTTTGAATCTATAAATGCCCCTCCAGCTATGGGTAAATAGTAGGACAGACTGGGCTCTTTAACCTTGGTTAGACAACCGGTCTAAAAGAAGGAAAACTTCTTTGTAGTTGTAATCTTCCTATGTCGAGACTGCTGGCCCTTTATTCCCATTTCTTTATGAACAACCCATATGGCTAGACGGGCGGGCGTAGAGGCCCCCGCCAAACAATCGGCTGGTCATGTCAAGCCCTAGCACCTATATGATTGTCCCTATCCTATATCCCCAATGGCAAGCCCCAGTCCTTTTTATCATATAGGTGCTAGAAGGCGGTGACTAAGGGTCTTCATGTCCTGTTTATGACAAACTAACTGATATTGGAAATTCCATAGTTAATTATCTCCCCCTGCCGCTAGGGGGAGAATCCTCCAACATTGTATGTTGGCGCCAAAACCAAATTTCACCACTTATCGTACAGCAGTTACTGGAGGAAAGACGTCAAAAGAAACGATCCCTACACTTCATTCATCACTTAGCCCCAAAACAGGGCTTACTTTCTAAGGACCGTTGATCTGGATGGAGGCATTTTTCACAGCACACTTTCGAAGGCGAAAAGGCACACTATAAAAGGCTGAAGACCAAATAGTCTATTTGAAAGGGCCCATTCACCGTCATTTAAAGAACTGTTAACCCGAGCGAGAACCTTCTAAAATAGCATCCCCCATCACTTATCCCAGAACCGGTTACGAGGAAGAACGGGAAACATCCGAAGAAGCGTACTATCAACATTTCCTACCAACGAACAAAATACCCCTGTTATCACCATTACTCCAAGAACTCTGCTAAAACAGATAAGTCTTGTAGCAAATACCAATAAATTTGCAAAAACATTTATGTAATTTTTGTCAATACAAGTGTCTGCATTTACTTTCGTGCTTGTTCCTTCTTTGTCCGACAATTTGCCTACAACTACGGAGAAATAAGAGCTCCTTCGAAACCCGTAAATACTCTTACTGATGGTGAGGTTCCAGTTCTGGAGGTCTGCGGAATGTGGAGCACCAAAACCATTGCTTCTATGTCCACTCTGACCCGGAGTGGTAGCACGTGTTAGGGTCCCAGATATGGGTTAAATTGATCGAAAATGAGTTTGATAAATGTTTTTTAAAAAGAATGTCCTGTTTACCAAACTCATTGGCCACAAGGCAGATTTATGGAGCGTGGTGTACCCCCTCATCACCATTGCTCATAGGTTCACTCTGACCCGGAGCGGTACCAGTTAGGGTCCCATCTATGGGTTAAATAGAAAAATGTATTTAAAACAAGTTGAGTACCCATCAATAATGAATAAAACAAAAACTATTCGTCATAAAATAACCCAACAAGTGTTGACATGCCGTAAAACCCAACCGACCGACCAAACAAACCCATATGTCATTATATGAGTGAAACCCGAGTTCTAAAGGTTCTCTCGGTATTTAGGGTCGGGAATTCTAAACGGTTTCTAGCCTCTCTTTTGTCTTTTCTCTTTCAGATCAGTACATCTGTTTGGCCCCAAAGATTTCTCACCCCCTCACCCCTCTCTCCGCCCTCACCGGATATTGAATCTCTATAACTTCCTGTACTCAGCAACTGGTTCCCTGTTGTCGGTGTTGATACAACGTTTCTTCATACCAGTCTTTAATCGTCTCCTCTTCCCACCACTCTCTCACATTCCCCTAATCCTCATCCCCACCCCCCGTTGAATCGCATCTTCCGGTTAGATGCTCGTCCCCCCCAAGCTCATCACCAGCATCACCGCTTCATTCTTCGTTGAAACATAAGAAGCTTACAAGATAAAAGATTTCTATATAATCGTCTGAATAGATGATTTAATCTCAGAGAAATTTTAATCAAAACAGAGTGCTGTTCTTGGATTATTATTATTATTATTATTATTATTATTATTATTATCCACTCCTTTTGAGTTTTTCACATCAGCGTTAGCTGATGGTATTTCACTGGAGGCTGAGTGACAAGAAGTCTCATCGGGTCTCCAGGACTCTTCTGAGTATTCTTGACGATTGCAGCAGTGCAGTAGTCTGGATGGTCTCAATTCTTCCTCTGATTTCTAGATCCTCCAGTCTTTTTTCCAAGTTTATTGGGACCGTTCCTAGTACACCAACTAAAATTGATATTATTATTATTATTATTATTATTATTATTATTATTATTAAATAAGCTGGTGGTTTACTGGGGGGCTGAGTGATAGCAAGTCTTTTCTGGTCTCCAGGACTCTTCTGAGTATTCTAGCCAATTGCAGTAGTGCAGTAGTCTGGATGGTCTAAATTCTTCCTCTGATTTCCAGATTTTCCAGTCTTTTTTCCAAGCATTGCGGGACCGTTATTATTATTATTATTATTATTATTATTATTATTATTATTATTATTATTATTATTATTATTTACGCCTTTTGAGTTTTCACATCAGCGTTAGCTGATGGTCTTTCACTGGAGTCTAAGTGACAACAAGTCTCCTCAGGTCTCCAGGACTCTTCTAGGTATTCTGGCAGATTACAGCAGTGCAGTGTTCTGAATGGTTTCAATCCTTCCTTTGATATCCAAACTTTCCAAACCCTTTTCTAATCCTTTTGGGACTGTTCCAAGTGCACCAACCACAATTGGTATCACTTTCACTTTCATGTTCCATAACTTTTTCAGTTCTCTGGCAAGGTCCAGATATTTGTCCATTTTTTCATTTTCCTTTAGCTTCACCCTGTGATCTGCTGGCACTGCAAAGTCCACCAGTTGACAAGTTCTTTCTTTTTTATTTATCAACACTAGGTCTGGTCTTCTTGCTGGGATAAGGTGATCCGTTTTTATTTCAAAGTCCCAGAAAATTTTATGCGTTTCGTTCTCAAGAACAGATTCTGGTTTATGCATATACCATTTTGTTGTATGGTTAAATTTAATTTTTGCATAATTCCCAGTGGATCACCTTCCCAACCCAGTCGTGTCTAGTTTTGTATTCTCGTTGTGCTAGTTTGCTACATTCGCAGAGTATATGGTTTACAGTCTCATCTCTATTACCGCAAAGTCTACATTTACTATTTTGTTGGGTCCTATCGATTTTCTCTTTGATGTATATTATTATTATTTGTAATTCTAAAGTGAATTATTGGGAAATGCACTTTATGCAAAGAATTGTTTTGTCCCTTTGTTGCAATGGCGATGGAATTGTAATCCGACTGACGTTATAGCGTTGTGTCCCGAATTCACTGATGGTAATATTCTTATAAAAACGATGACAAGGAAAATAATTTCTTTAATGGCATTTTCCAAATCAATAAAAAAAATCCTTTTTTCTCGGGACTTAAAGACACTCAAACATACACAGGTATTAAGAGACACACACACACACACACACAATATATATATATATATATATATATATATATAATATATATATACTATTGTATTCTCTTATAATTCTAAAATACACAGTTATGAACGAATATATCTTATTATAATGGAAATTGTGTGTTTTTCTGTCTGTAACCGAAACTATATTACTAATCGAGTCACAATTAACATAGTTATTTACATCACATTCTTCATGATTTTATTTTTATTTAAACCTCAATTATTAATAAAATTGCTTCACCTTTTTATTAGTGTTGTCCATATCTACATGATATTTACCGCGTACCCCACTTGTACGGGTCAGGCACAAAGTCCCTATTTATGTGGGACCACCCACAAGCCGAAGCTCATGGGGTGGCGGGTGAAAAAATTGCGTCGATCCCGTCGGCATTCCCCCTCAAGGGGGGCGCCTCAGGCACTGGGCATTAAACCCAGCCCTGCCCCTTTAAATCAAGGGGGCAGGTGTTGCCTGGGGGGATGGCCCCCTGGGATCGACGCCGTTAACTATAGTAATGGTCCAGAGGCCGAAGACACTGTTGACCATATCAATATTTACCGCGTATCCCACTTGTACGGGTCAGGCACAAAGTCCTATTAACGTGGGACCACCCCAAGCCGAAGCTCATGGAGTGGCAGGTGAAAAATTGCGTCGATCCCGTCGGCATTCCACCTCAAGGGGGCGCCTCAGGCACTGGGCAATAAACCCAGCCCTGCCCCTTTAAATCAAGGGGGCAGGTGTTGCCTGGGGGATGGCCCCCTGGGATCGACGCCGTTAATTATATCAATGGTCCAGAGGCCGAAGCCACTGTTGACCATATCGATATTTACGCGTACCCCACTTGTACGGGTCAGGCACAAAGTCCCTATTAACGTGGACCACCCACAAGCCGAGACACATGGGGGTGGCAGGTGAAAAATTGCGTCGATCCCGTCGGCATTCCCCTCAAGAGGGGCGCCTCAGGCACTGGGCAATAAACCCAGCCCTGCCCTTTAAATCAAGGGGCAGGTGTTGCCTGGGGGGATGGCCCCTGGGATCGACGCCGTTAATTATATCAATGTCCAGAGGCCGAAGCCACTGTAGACCATATCTACATACTAATAACATGCTATTGTATTTATATATACAAAAAATAGCGGTTTGCAGTGTGAACGGGAAGGCTAATTTACATATTAATATTAAAAATGTGATTTTATTAAATATGTGCTTAGTATTATTGATTTCTAACTGTTTGGTTTTATTTTAATGAATATAAGCAAAAATCTCTCCAATGGATCTTAAATGAAATCCATTAACAAGAAAAAATAATTGTAATTTTATTCTTTACTTTCTATTTTAACTAAATAGTTAAATAAGTAAAATTCAGCAATGAAAGACGGCAGTGATGGAAGAGTAAGTTTAATTTCTATTTTTCTATTATACCCCCACTCTGTTTCAAATCTTTTTATCTGCATTCTTATTAGACTTTCTAATTTAATACGATATTTCATTACATTAAAACTTAAATACTTGCACCCGGAGGGTGCATATATTTGCTAGTATATGCGTTCAAATCCTGGACATGGTAATTGCATTTCATTTAGCACTAATACCCTTGGGAAAGGTATGAATCTTACTCTCCCTCCAGCTATAGGTAAGTAGTAGGGCAGACTGGGCTCTTTAACCTTGGTTAGGCAATCGGTCTAGAAGAAGGAAAACTCTGAATTCAAACCTGCTGAACTCCGCTTAAGAAATTGACCTTGTGTCACATCCTGGTCGTGCGGTGGGGTTGGTAAATATATATGTATATATATATATATATATATATGTGTGTGTGTGTGTGTGTGTGTGTGTGAAGAGAATTAAGATGTTACTGGGTGAGAATCAAATTCGTAATCAGTACCCGATTAACTAAACACAAGAGGGGTAGGATTTAGCGAGGGGGGCAAGAGAGAGAGAGAGAGAGAGAGCTGGGATAGAGAGAGAGAAAGAGCTGGGGTAGAGAGAGAGAGAGAGAGAGAGAGAGAGAGAGAGAGAGAGAGAGAGAGATTTGATATCTTCGTAAAGACAATTAATTTAACTAAATAGAAGATCAATTATTCATTCAGCGATCAAACATTTCCCGCTCTTTCCATGGCTCAAAGTCCGGATCAATGTTATCAAGTGTATTATTAAATCGATAGAATAGTTTGTAGGAATTGTATAAATTAATTACCAAGTATAATTATATGTTATGCGTTGAACTCTTTGGAAATTCTAATTAAAAACAATTTGACATTTCCAATTCATTATTCACATTGTGGTGTAATAGTTTTCCTCGCAGGAAATGGACACGGCAATACGAGTTCAAATCCTGGATGAATGGTTTGGTTTGTTTTGTTTTACGGTATATCAACCTCGGTGGTTTATTTAATGCCGATAAAATTTTGAAATAAATTCATTTTTAATGGATATTCAATTTTTTTAATACATTTCACTATTTAACCCATAGATGGGACCCTAACAGATACTACCACTCCGGGTCAGAGTGGACCAGGGAGCAATGGTGATGAAGGGGTGCTCCACATTCCACACACCTCCAAAACTGGAAGCTCACCATCAGATAGAGATTAACATCATTCCCAGGACATGTAGACCCTCAGCCACCGCCTTCTAATGTTACATAATTATTGGATCCCAAATGCTTTTATAAGGTATTGTAGAAATCATAATGGCGATTAGTACAACGGATGGCCTTGAGGGTGAGTGACGGCGCTTGACCTCACTCTGACCTTGCCTTGCGGGGATGAATCGTGAGAACCGGAACCCCGATAGAAGGCCCTCTTCCGGTTTAAGGAGTAAGCAACTCAGTTAGTCAGTTAGAAGTTAGGAGCCGAGCTAGCAACATGTAAGGATTTGCGCAGATTGTCTGGTTTGGGGATTTATAAATAAAGTAACATCAACGTAAATCAAAGTCTTGTGTTTATTACTAAAAACTAACAATGACACAGAGCTTCTGATAAGGAGTGATCCCTAACAGAAACCAGACCCGAAGTCTCCAAGAAACACCACGACAAGACCAGACCAAGATGTTAGAAGATGGAACCAAAGCCGGCCAGAAGAATAGACGACCAGAGTAAGAAGTAAGAAGGGTATATAACGTTATATGCTGATTTGGTTTAGTGAAAACCTCAGTATGTAATACTAGCACCCATATGATAAAAAGGGATTGGGGCTTGCCATAAGGGCAATAGGGTTGGGGTAATCATATAGGTGCTAGGGCTTGACGTGACCAACCGATTGATCGGAGGGTGATTGATAGAGTAACTATTTGAATGAAGAACCTTTATAAGGCAAGGAACAATTTTAAATACACACAAAGGAGGCATTCGTAATGTAATGGTTATCACCCTAGGAATTGAACACGGTGATACGAGTTCAAATCCTGGGTGAAGACTGATGATTTTATTAAACAGAAATAACATAGAAATAAAGATGAACTGATTGATAGAGGAACTCTTTGAATAAGAAAAAATCCCTTACTGTTTGTTTTATGTCTTATACGACCAGGAACAATTTTACATACATACAAGAGAGACACTCGTAATGTAATAGTTTACATGGTACGAAATGGACACGGCGATACGGGTTCAAATGCTGATTCGGAGCTGATGATTTTATTAAACAAAAATAATTAGGGAAGTAAATATTAATGGTGTTGTAGAGGAATTAACACCCCTACAAGATGGACTGGCTCATGGCCTTATAAGAGTCGACTGGATGTGGTAATTGCATTTCACTTAGCGCTCATACCCTTGGGAAAGGTATGAATCCTACTCTCCCTCTAGCTATGGATAAATAGTAGGGCAGACTGGGCTCTTTAACCTTGGTTAGGCAACCGGTCTAGGAGAAGGAAAACTCTGAATTCAAACCTGTTGAATTCAGCTTAAGAAATTGACCTTGTGTCACATCCTGCTCGTGCGGAGGGGTTGGTAAATATATATAAGAGTCGACGTAGCAATGATAAAGTCGGAAAAAATATATTCGGACGAAATCACTGCGTTTGCCTACAAACATTTGACCCTCCTCATTCTTTTACACTTGTCTTGTGAATTGTACTACTTCTTGTTTTATGTAATAATTATCTGTTAGCACCAGATGCAAGTGATGAATAAAATATATATCAAGCACACTATTTCTCTGTGTATATTTTACCACCTCAACGATACATATTTGTTTGATAGAGTAACGATTTGGGTAATCCTTAACTATTTCCTCGTAAATTCCTACCATAGAATAAACTGAACCCTCAATTTATGTCCGTGTTCTTGCAATAAATGTTTTATTTTTCTTGCACCCGTTATTTTACAATACTAAATATATTTTCTTGCGAGGAAATAGTTAAGAATTACCACGATTTGAATAAAGAAGCCTGAAACGGCAAGGAATAATTTGACATTTACACAAGCGTGGCGGATATAGTTGTTGTATATCCTTTCTTTAATTCTTACTTCTAGTCGTCTTTTCTTCTATCCGGCTTTGGTTCTTCTATCATCTTGACTTGGTATATCTTCTAACATCTTGTGTCTGGGTCTGGAATCTTCTAAGGTCTGGACTTTCTTGGGGACTTCGGGTCTGGTTTCTGTTAGAGATTTCTCCTTATCAGAAGCCCTGTGTCATTGTTAGTTTTTAGGTAATAAACACAAGACTTCGATTTACTTTGATGTTACTTTATTTGTAAATCCCCAAACCAGACATCTGCGCACATCCTACGAGCTCGGCTCCTACTTGCTAACTCTGAGTTACTTACTATCCTTAAACCGGAAGACAAAGTCTTCTATGCCTTCCGGTTCTCACGATTTATCCCCGGAAGGCAAGGTGAGAGTGAGGTCAAATGCCGTCACTCACTCTCAAGGCCATCAGCTGTACTAATCGCCATTATGTTTCTACACTACCTTATATAAGTATTAGGGAACCAATAATTATGTAGCATAGTATAATGGTTATCGTTGTCAAAAATGTATACAGCGAGACGACTTCAACTCCTGGACGAGGCTGGTTGCATTTCACATAACACTAATACCCTTGGGAAAGGTGTTCGTCCAACTTTCTCCCTGCAGCTATGGGTAAAATAGTAGGGTAGACTGATCTCTTTAGCCTTTGTATGGCAACCGGTCAA
Source organism: Doryteuthis pealeii (assembly GCA_023376005.1). Classification (NCBI taxonomy): domain Eukaryota; kingdom Metazoa; phylum Mollusca; class Cephalopoda; order Myopsida; family Loliginidae; genus Doryteuthis; species Doryteuthis pealeii. The sequence continues at coordinate 81,538,541 of CM042166.1, forward strand.
AGAGGAGGAAGAAAGCTCCGTATCATTCCAGCACCGATGCTGTTACGGTTCTCCTGGCTCACATAGCTTCATCGTCACAGAAACACAAACAGCCTCGTCCATGATTTTGAATAGTCACACCGAGTTCATTTCGAGTAACGTTAAAATAAAAAAAATCGTAAGAAAAGCTCTCCCAAATGAAAGTTCCATTTTTTTTTCAGCTGAAACCCGTGCAATAGATCTAGCACTTGACATCATCTCTGAAAATAACCACAAAAAAGATATCATCTTCTCAGACTCGCTCGCTGTCCTACTATCATTAAGAAATGAAAAATTGAAAGACCCTCTCATCATTAAGCTCCTGTGTGTGTGTGTGTGTGTGTGTGAAGAGAATTAAGATGTTACTGGTGAGAATCAAATTCGTAATCAGTACCCGATTAACTAAACACAAGAGGGGTAGGATTTAGCGAGGGGGCAAGAGAGAGAGAGCGGATAGATAGAGAGAGAGAGAGGAGGAGAGAGCTGGGTGAGAGAGAAGGAGAGGAGAGAGAGAGAGAGAGAGAGAGAGAGAGAAGAGAGAGAGAGAGAGAGATTTGATATCTCGTAAAGACAATTAATTTAACTAAATAGAAGATCAATTATTCATTCAGCGATCAAAACATTTCCCGCTCTTTCCATGGCTCCAAAGTCCGGATCAATGTTATCAAGTGTATTATTAAATCGATAGAATAGTTTGTAGGAATTGTATAATTAATTACCAATATAATTTATGTTATGCTTGAACTCTTTGGAAATTCTAATTAAAACAATTTGACATTCCAATTCATTATTCACATTTGTGTGTAATAGTTTTCCTGCAGGAAATGACACGGCAATACGAGTTCAAATCCTGGATGAATGGTTTGGTTTGTTTTGTTTTACGGTATATCAACCTCGGTGGGTCATTTAATGCCGATAAAATTTTGAAATAAATTCATTTTTAATGGATATCAATTTTTTTAATACATTTTACTATTTAACCCATAGATGGGACCCTAACAGATACTACCACTCCGGGTCAGAGTGGACCAAGGGAGCATGGTGATGAAGGGGTGCTTCACATTCCCCAAACCTCCAGAACTGGAACCTCACCATCAGATAGAGTTTAACGTCATTCCCAGGACATGTAGACCCGCAGCCACCCGGCCTGTTAAAGTCATGGGGAAATGGACTCGTCGCCCCGAGTTCAAATCCTGGATGTGGTAATTGCATTTCACTTAGCGCTAATACCCTTAGGAAAGGTATGAATCCTACTCTCCCTCCAGCTATGGATAAATAGTAGGGCAGACTGGGCTCTTTAACCTTGTTTAGGCAACCGGTCTAGGAGAAGGAAAACTCTGAATTCAAACCTGCTGAAGTCTGCTTAAGAAATTGACCTTGTTTCACATCCTGCTCGTGCAGAGGGGTTGGTAAATATATATATGAAGCCCCCCAATAGTTTTGTTTTACGACATATCAACACTTTCGGGTCATTTAATACTGGACCAAGTCATTTTGATACACAAATTATATCAAACCAGGAACTTTGCGGGGTAACTTTCACCTTTAGTTGGCTAAATTCCTAGCATAAAATTGTGCGTGCGCATTATCTGAAATGAACTTAATTGTTATGAAGAACACATTTTATGATATTTTGTGTTAAAGCATGCAGTTGTATTGTTTTCGAAAAAGTTTCTAAGATTTGTTTATTTCGCACGGAGACTTTCAAAATGGCTACCGGCTTGTTTCAAAGTGAAAGTCAATTGGCTAAATTTCAAGCATAAAATTATCTGAAATGAACTTAATTGTTATTAAGAACACATTTTATAATATCTTTGTGTTAAAGCATGCAGTTGTATTGTTTCTAAGATTTGTTTATTTCGCACGGAGACTTTCAAAATGGCTACCGGCTTGTTTCAAAGTGAAAGTCAATTGGCTAAATTTCAAGCATAAAATTATCTGAAATGAACTTAATTGTTATTAAGAACACATTTTATAATATCTTTGTGTTAAAGCATGCAGTTGTATTGTTTCTAAGATTTGTTTATTTCGCACGGAGACTTTCAAAATGGCTACCGGCTTGTTTCAAAGTGAAAGTCAATTGGCTAAATTTCAAGCAAAAATTATCTGAAATGAACTTAAATTGTTATTAAGAACACATTTATGATATCTTTGTGTTAAAGCATGCAGTTGTATTGTTTCTAAGATTTGTTTATTTCGCACGGAGACTTTCAAAATGGCTACCGGCTTGTTTCAAAGTGAAAGTTAAGGGAGGTTACTCTAATTGCCTTATTTGCAAGGAATTTAGGGCGGGTACTCTAAGGGGCCGGGTTAGCTCAGTCGGTAGAGCGTTCGGCTAGAAACCACAACGTTCCTAGTTCGATACCGATCCCCGCCAACTCAGCGTATGAGTAGCACAGGGATCTGTGCGGTAAACTAGGAGTTGATGGTAGGTGTGGCGCTCCACCACAGATGCTAAAACAATCTCCTTGGTCTAGTGATATTGAAAAGGGGATAGACTCTCTGGCTGATACCGACTTTAAGCCGCCCCGACGACTTTTTTTACCTACTCTACTGACTGAGCTGTAACAGCACAAATACCGGCCACTTGGGGTTCTAAGGGTTAACCAAGTGTTATTATTGTTATTGTTTATTGCCATAAACAAAATTCCGTTTTAATTGATTTCTTTATTAATAGCCTCTTATCTTCACAAAAGTCTGTGAATGTTTTTCTTCTATTTATAAAGAAGCTTAAAAATCTATTAAATCAAACTTTTGTCGGTGGTATTCAATAAAACTTAATTTAAAATGAAATTGCCACTAAAATAGATAATTACGGTTAAGTGATGCTGAAATCATTGGTTCCCACTAAAGTTAAGCAGCCTATTCAATATTTAATTGGTTGGCCACTTAAGAAATTTATCAAAAATGACTTGATTAAATGACCCGAAAAAGGTTGACTAAAATAACCCGACAGATCACCCAAGTTAAGCAGTTATTAGCCTGTTCAATACTTAACTGGGTGACCACTTAAGCAACAGTAGTAACTCAAAACAACCGTTTTTCGCCATTTGTATTTCTGGATTTAAAGTGAGGGATCATTTTGGTATTGTAAACATGTTGTAAAATGATCACCCACTTTGTGACCACATTAGATTGATGAGTTATGCTTAACAAATTACAATCAAGTCACGCTGAAAGCAATAGTTCTCGCTAAATGACTGAAGTTAAGCAACAATGAGTCTGTTCAATACTTAATTGGGTGACCACTTAGGCAACAGCAGGTACTGTAAGCAACCTGAGGTCTTTGTTTATCAAAACTGACTTGATTGATTTGGCGTTGAATGAATCGAAAGGGTTGATATACATAAAACAAAACAGTCACAACCACTACATATATATATATATATATATATATATATATATATATATATATATATATATATAGAGAGAGAGAGAGAGAGAGAGAGAGATATTTAAAAATTTGTTTTGGGATGAAACAAAGAAATCAGTGCTCGACCACAAATTTGTAGGAGCTTTATTTATTTGCTGAATTTTTTAAATATAAAAGTTTTTCATAAGCAACTACCCAGGTTTCAGATTATTTCACCATCGTCAGGTTGATACTGGTATTTCTTTGAAGAGATTTTGTGTTGTTATGTTTATGGATCGCAAATTACGTCGGTTGATTATTGCGGACGCTCCTTATGTATTCGAATGTATTTTTGAATTTTTTTTTTTTTAATTCCTGTATTTTATAAAAATTCGTAAAGTTATCTCCCTTTAACCCTTTGAAAATTTGTTTTTAATTGTGCTTATTTTAATCGATTTCATATGTTAAAATATGTATGTCCTTTCAAATTTTCTGATGTTAAATCTTGCACATTTTTCAATTTAATTTTTTTTGTGGTGGATGGTGAGTTTCCCTTATTGAAAATGCATTCTTTTATTGAATAATATATCCGAAATCATATTTTAAAAGTCTGTTTATATTTAATTTTCCTGGTGTTAAAGTCTTGTAAGAATCCGTAACTTCATCTTTCATGGTGGATGTTGGGTTTCACTTATCCATGCATTTAGGAAGAATTTTTTCTTATGTGGACATGTGTGCGCTTGTCTCTCTCTCTCTCTCTCTATATATATATATATATATATATATATATATATATATATATATATAGACACACACGCACACACATATATATTTATATGTACACACATATATATGATTTATTAATTAATATATGTATGATTATAAATAATGATTTCCAACAATAATATTGTTAATATGGTTACGTCATGCTGAAAGCACTGGTTTTGGCTAAATCTCTGAAGTTAAGCAACAATGAGCCTGTCCAATACTTAATTGGGTGACCACTTAAGCAACAGTCGTAACTCTAAGCAACTGCTTTTAGCCATTTGTGTTTCTGCATTGAAAGTGAGGGATCATTTTGTTATTATAAACAAGTTGTAAACTGATTCCTCTTTTCTTGGCCATATTAGATCCATGTTATGCTATCCAACAAATTACCGGCCCTGTCGGCTGCGGCGTTAGAATGCACCGACTGCACCTCTGCAGAGGGGTAAGACTCCCCCAATGGGGCCACCTGTTTGCCGTGGGTAGCGACCCGTGATGCTTAATGATAGAGCCCAGATGGATGAGCAGTTCATGACATGCAATACTCCACTTTGGCCCTATCTTGGGCTAGACGGGCGGCCGGAGAGGCCCCCTCCGATCAATCGGCTGGTCACGTCAAGCCCTAGCACCTATATGATTGCCCCAACCCTATTGCCCTTATGGCAAGCTCCAACCCCTTTTTATCATATGGGTGCAAGAAGGCAGTGACTGAGGGTCTACATGTCCTGGGAATGACGTTAAACTCTATCTGATGGTGAGGTTCCAGTTCTGGAGGTTTGGGAAATGTGGAGCACCCCTTTATCACCATTGCTCCCTGGTCCACTCTGACCCGGAGTGGTAGTACCTGTTAGGGTCCCATCTATGGGTTAAATAGAAAAATGTATTTATAAAAAAAATTGTATTATCCATTAAGAATTGATTTATTTCAAGACTTTATCGGCATTAAATGACCCACTGAGGTTGATATGCCGTAAAACAAAACAAACCAAACAAACAAGATCCATGTTATGCTATCCAACAAATTACGGTCAAATTTACTGGAAGGAATTCACTATGAAGTTTTAGCATGTTTTTCTCTTGCTTGTCTTATCAAACTAGATGAGGGAACCAAACAATCAAAGCACCGGTTCCCGCTAGGTCACCTAAGTTAACCAACAACGAGCCTGTTCAATACTTAATTGGGTGACCACTTAAGCAACTGCAGCTACTGTAAGCAACCTGAGTCCTTTGTTTATCAAAAAGGACTTGATTTAGCATTCGATGACCCAAAAAAGATTGATATGATATAAAACAAAATAACCCACTAGATCACACAAGTTAAGCAACAACGACCCTGTTCAATACTTAATTGGGTGACCACTTAAGCCACAACAGGTATTGTAAGCAACCTAAGTCTTTTTATAAAAATGACTTCGCCATTAAATGAAATCACCGGTTCCCACTAGATCACCTAAGTTAAGCACCTGTAAGGGCAGTCTCCTTGTCTGGGGGTTTTGTTTAATCTCCTGCGTCAGGACATCCTATTTTGGTCACATGACACAGGAACGCAAAGAGAGAACCCTCTTCTTCCGATGCCACTGAACAAGCCTGGACGTGCTTGTCACCTCTCTCCAGCAGACACCTATGGTGCATGCCAGACGCCAGAGCCTCTACTTACAGTAAGTGGTTTCCACCTATTTTGTCTATTAACATTATTATGTATGTTTGGACACTTGTGACATTATATAGCCTGGGCAACTTCGTTCTCCTATATATGTCATAATAAAAGTTATATAAATGTAACTAACTTGTTTCTCTAACTGAAGTATTCCGCATTGGGTACTTATCCTTTAAGTAACCTAATGCTTTATAAGAACCAGAATTAACACTCTGTGAACGCTTTATACAACAATGAGCCTGTTCAATACTTAATTAGGATGGTTGATTGGTTGGATTTTGTGGTATGTCAACCCTTGTTGGGTTATTTTATGCCGAAGACGTTTTTGCTTTATTCATTCTTGATTTGGTTTAGATTGTTGGATTTTATGGCATGTCAACCCTGGTTGGGTTATTTTATGCCGAAGACGTTTTTGTTTTATTCATTCTTGGTTTGGTTTAGATTGTTGGATTTTATGGCATGTCAACCCTTGTTGGGTTATTTTATGCCGAAGACATTTTGTTTTATTCATTCTTGGTTTGGTTTAGATTGTTGGATTTTATGGCATGTCAACCCTTGTTGGGTTATTTTATGCCGAAGACGTTTTTGTTTTATTCATTTATGTTGGGTATTCAATTACTAATTTTTAAAACTCAATTGTTTTAAAAACATATTTTTAAAACTCTTTTTTTTTTTCATCCATTTAACCCATAGATAAGACGCTAATAGGTACTACCACACCAGAGTGGTAGTACCTGTTAACGTCTAACCTATGATCATAGTGGACCTGGGAGTAATGGCAATGAAGGGATAGTCCACACTCCCCAGAGCTCAAGAATTGAAGCCTCACTACTTGATGGTCTTTAGCCACCGCCTTCTAGCGCATATGATAAAATGGGTTGTGGGGTTTCCATAAGGACAAAAGGTTATGATTATATATATATTTACCAACCCCTCCGCACGAGCAGGATGCGACACAAGGTCAATTTCTTAAGCGGAGTTCAACAGGTTTGAATTCAGAGTTTTCCTTCTCCTAGACCGGTTGCCTAACCAAGGTTAAAGAGCCCAGTCTGTCCTACTATTTATTCATAGCTGGAGGGAGAGTAGGATTCATACCTTTCCCAAGGGTATTAGCGCTAGGTGAAATGCAATTACTACGTCCAGGATTTGAACTCGGGGCGATGAGTCCACTTCCTATGACTTTAACCATTACACCACGCGCTTCATGATTATATAAGTGCCAGGACTTGGCGTGACTAGCTAATTAATCGGGGCTCTCCGACCGCTCGTCTAACCCAAGTAAGGGTCAAAATTGAGAGTTTTATGTCATGAACTGATCAGCCACCAGGATTCCGGTAAATGGGCGCGCCAGTGTGGGCCGACCAGCAAAGACGTACATTGATCAGCTCTGTGCGGATACAGGATGCTGCATAGAGGACCTCCCGAGAATGATAAACGATAGGGACGGATGGAGAGAGACTGTCATGGATATCCGTGCTAACAGCGCGACATGATGATGATGATGATGATATATATCATTGCTATTATTCTCTTCTTACCGAAATGTTAGCAGATGTATATCTAACAGAATGATGATGTTAAATCTCTTTTCCATGTGAGGCAACCTGACACCTTTGTAGAGCGTCGGATTTTACCATGGATCACCCCCCCTCCCTCACTCCCGGCTTTCTCGCTCAAATGATCGACCCTTCGAGGCCTATGATGAAGCCTATTGGAGCAGCGGCCGCAAATGTTGTATTTTGATAACGTCTCTGCATACAGATGTTATTGTATCTTTTCCCCATCAATATGTCTTGTCTGTTTTGTTGCTCCATTATTGTAAATTGCTTTGTGGGGGGGGGGGATTGTATTATATAACATGTCGGTCAATGGAATTACAACTGCTCCATAAGCCGGTAGTATAAAGAAGTATTATAGTTAGTTTCCATATATATATATATATATATATATATATAATGTAAACAAATATGGCTATTTTCAGCCGACAATATTTGGGAGAATATGTGCTTAATTGAAGTCAAACCTAATTTTTTTGAAAGTTAAATCATTAATGATTAATTAGGCGGGATTTAACTACTTAAATGTAAGGCTGAACAAATCGAGAAAAATCAATCTCTGTATGTACATTTCGGCCCACTAGGCCTCATCAGCAGAGTTATAGATACGAAGATCGCCTCGTGTGTGACTTGAAACCTGTATGTCGGATCGACAAGCAAGCCTCTTACCTCTACACCAAACGGAACCTCGCAGTTTGTTTACATTATCGTAAGTGCGTGCGAAGTATCTTAAGAGGAATATGAGTACTACTACTACCTAAACAAAGCGATGAAAAACTGCGAGGTTCCGTTTGGTGTGGAGGTAAGAGGTCTGCTTGTCGATCCGACATACAGGTTTCAAGTCACACACGAGGCGATCTTCGTATCTATAGCTCTGCTGATGAGGCCTAATGGGCCGAAATGTACATACAGAGATTGATTTTTCTCGATTTGTTTAGCCTTACCTTTAAGTAGTTAAATCCCGCCTAATTAATCATTAATGAATTAACTTTCAAAAAAATTAGGTTTGACTTCAATTAAGCACATATTCTCCCATATATATATATATATATATATATATATATATATATATTTATGAAAAATAGATGGAAATTAATCCGACAGTATGAAATTTAACATTTTGAAAAAAACAAATGATGTTATATAATTGCTGACAGAAATCTGTTTCGACCCGTTCGATAAACTGGTCATCTTCAAGAGCAACATAGACGGGAAAAGAAAAAATATCCGTTTAAAAGACTGTTTACAAAACAAACGCTATATTCAATGCTGAAATTTTTTGAAAAATGCGTGTTCTGTTTTAAAAATAAAATAAATTTTATTTTTAATTTTTAAAAATCAGAAGCATTATAGTTTATGGTAAAACTCAAAAGAGTTTGTTGTAAAATTATATAAAATTGTATAGTGGGTATCAAAATTGTTCGGGATATATTCCAGCTTTAAAAATAACAGATTTCTGTCAGCAATTATATAACATCATTTGTTTTTTCAAAAATGTTTAAATTTCATATAATATATATATATATATATATATATATATATGTGTGTGTGTGTGTGTGTGTGTGTGTGTGTGTGTGTGTGTGTGTGTGTGTTAGTGTGGGGGTCGTTTTAGCTCAGTCGGTAGAGCATTCGATTAGAAACTACACGGTTCCTAGTTCGACACCGACCCTCGCCAACTTAGTGTATGAGTAGCACAGGGATATGTGCGGTAAAGTAATGAGCTGATGATAGGTGTAGCGGTTCACTTCAGACGCTAAAATAATCTCCTTGGTCTAGCGCTAGTGAACAGGGGATAGACTCCCTCGCTGATTGGCTGATACCGACTTTTGGCCACTCCGACGACTTTATATATATATATATATATATATATGTATGATTATTCTTTTTTAGTATTGGAGAATTGAAAGATCTGTATTTATTTATTCATTATAATGTACAATACATTTAAGGTGCTGCTGTTACCATTGGTTTCCAAGCAGTATCTTAGCCACTTATCATCAAGACAATGTCAAATCATTTACATATTTATATGTGTGTATTCACAAATATATAAATGAATTTACATTCCCTGAATTTCTTAACAGGCGTGTTATCTTGAAGAAAAGTCTTTAACATTTGCACCATAAATGTATTGTACACTATATATATATATATATATATATATATATATATATATATGTGTGTGTGTGTGTGTGTGTGTGTGTGTTTGTGTGTGTTCATATCTATATCTTTATGAATCTGTTTCTCTCTTTTTCTGATCACAACTATACCCCTCTCTCTCTCACTCTTTCTCTCTCTCTCTCTCTCTCTCTCTCTCTCTCTATATATATATATATATATATATATATATATATATATATATAGTTCAATGAAAAATCAAAACAAATAAGTTTTTGCTTTTATTTATTTAATTACGAACGGTATACTATATATATATATATATATATATATATATATATATATATATATATATATATTGAGATTACTTTCCTTTTTACTATAGAATATTTACCTCGCTTAATTCGTCATATGATCATCGGAAACAGTAGCTAGTCCTTGTTTGAATACGAGAGAGTGTCCAGCAGTTGCCGAAAGTAAACCTGTTGACGTAATTTCCAAGGGAGAAATCTTCGTAGGTGTAATGGCTAACATGCTGGGGGTAGCATGCAAACATTTTCGTTCTAACATTTTCACAATAAGTACATCTGTCCGGTGTTGCAATTAAAAGCAAACCCCTGTATCAAGCAGCCCTGTCGGCTGTGGGTTTAGAAAACACAGACTGCACCTCTGCAGAGGTAATACCACTCCCCCCAAATGGAGCCATCTGTTGGCTGTGGGTGGCGATCTGGGATGCTTAAGGATGGAACCCTGGCAGCTAAACAGTCCATGATATGCAACGCTCCACTTTGGCCCTTACTTAGGCTAGACGGGCCCCTCCAATCAATCGGCTGATCATGTCAAGCCCTAGCATCTACATGATTGTCCCGACCCTATTGCCCTTATGGCAATCCCCAAACTTTTTCATCATACATGTGTTAGAAGGCTGTGGCTGAAGATCTTAGTGTCCTGGGTATGACGTTAAACTCTATCTGATGGTGATGTTCCATTTTGGAGCTCGGGAGAACGTGTACCACTTTATCTCCATTACTCCCAGGTCCACTGTGATCCGAAATGGTAGTACCTGTTAGTGTCCCATCTATGGTTTAAATAGAAGAAAAGAGTGACTTTTAAAAAATTGTTTTAAAAATTGAGTTTAAAAATAGAGTACCCATGAACCTCCAAAACTGGAACCTCACCATCAGATAGAGTTTAACGTCATTCCCAGGACATGTAGACCCTCAGTCATCGCCTTCTAGCACCCATAAGATAAAAAGTGGTTGGGGCTTGCCATAAGGGCAATAGGGTTGGGAAAATCATATAGATGCTAGGGCTTGACGTGACCAGCCGATTGATCGGTAGGGGCCTCTCCGACCACCCGTCTAGCCCAAGATAGGGCCAAAGTGGAGTATTGCATGTCATGAACTGCTCATCCACCTGGGTTCTATTCTTAAGCATCACGGGTCGCCACCCACGGCCAACAGGTGGCCCCATTGGGGGAGTCTTACCCCTCTGCAGAGGTGCAGTCGGTACATTCTAACGCCCCAGCCGACAGGCCGGCTTAGTGTCTTGGGTATGACGTTAAACTCTATCTGATGGTGAAATTGCATTCTGGAGCTCGGGAGAACGTGTTCCACTTCATCTCCATTACTCCCAGGTTCACTCTGACCCGGAGTGGTAGTACCTGTTAGTGTCCCATCTATGGGTTAAATAGAAGAAAAGAGTGACTTTTAAAGAATTGTTTTAAAAAATAGAGTTTAAAATATAGAGTACCCATGAAGTATGAATAAAATAACACATCATCATCATCATCATGTCGTGCAGGCAGCACGGATATCCATGACAATCTCTCGCCAACCTTCCCTATCATTCATCGCCCCAGGGAGTTCTTCCTCGCTGCAGCCAGCATCTTTACATAGCTGGTCAATGTAGGTCACTGCTGGGCAGCCCACACTAGCACGTCCATGTGTTGGCTTCCACAGGAGAACATCGCTTATGAGTTCGTCCTTGCTTCTCCAGCAGTGTCCTACATGTCTAGTCCGTCTCACTCGGATGATCTGTGAGATAGGGGGCAGGTGACTATACAGCTGCTCCCTTGTGGGGTGCTGTTTCCACGACTTGTTCAGTACTGCACGCAACATTCTTGTGCAGGTCCCATCTAGCTTACTCTCAAGGCGCCTCGTCAGGGTCCACGTGGTGCAGCCATACAGCAGTACTGATATGACTACAGCCTGGAAGAAATGTCGCTTCAGCTTGTCAGTGAGATCAGATTTCCATATGACTGACAGTTTGTTTGTGGCCAGCCATGCCTTTGCTATTCGTGCATTAATATCGTCATCTGTGGATGAGATATTACTACCTAGGTATGTGAATTGTTCTACTGGCTTAAGGGGCTTACCGTCTAGTGTGGAGATGTCTTCTTTCTTTTTGAAGCTCATGAACTCTGTTTTATCGGAGTTCGCAAAGAGGCCGATGTTTTTTTTATCAAAATAAACATAATCGGTATAAAATAACCCAATGGGAGTTGGCATGCCGTAAAACCCACCCAACCAAGCCACCAACCCTGTATCAAGATAAAATAAAACTTGTATTGGCCTAAATAACTGGACAGAGTACACTACATGCTCTTAGGAGAGAGCACCCAGATCATTGCCGACGTTCCCACCCACCTCACTTCATGCACCTTCTCCAGTCAAATTTCAACTCTGTAGCTGCTCAGCTGAGAAAGTTATGGATGTACATACAAACAAACATACAGACAGACAGACAGACGTCCCAACCAACATCACGTTGTACATCTTGTCGATATGTATATGTAAGCCAAATTTCAACTCAGGAACTGCTGAACTGAGAAAGTTACAAACAAACATACATACGTCGTATTTTATATAAATTAGCAAGCATATTTGCCCAATGGGCGTAAGTATTCAAGTTTTAATGTAATGAAATATACGAAATTAGAAATACCAATAAAATTAAATAAGAACGCATATAAAAAGATTACACGTATTTTAATTGGTTTCTATTAAAAAAATCAATGTTGGAGAAAAGAATATTAGAGATCAAAAAGACTAAGTAATTATTTATTAAACCCAGTTTTGTTAAAACCAGTATGCAAATTAACCACACCTTATATTATGTAAACCTTAATTTCTTAGTGATATATAAGACACATTGCAGGATTTTAAATGCACTAATAACATGGGCAGTTTTGGGGCAAATCTAACTCAGATATTCATAGACATTGTTAATAAATAAAATCTATTCTATTCAATGTATTAAATTCATCATCATCATCATGTCGCGCTTTCAGTGCGGATATCCATGACAATCTCTCTCCGTCCGTCCCTATCGCGCATCATTTTCGGGAGGTCCTCTATGCAGCATCCTGTATCTGTACAGAGCTGATCAACGTATCTTTTTGCTGGTCAGCCCACACTGGCTTGTCCATGTGCTGGCTTCCACTGGAGGACGTCGTTTATGAGTTCGTCCTTGCTTCACCAGCAGTGTCCCGCGTGTCTTGTCCGTCTTACTCGGATGGTTTGGGTGATATGTGGCAGGTGGCTGTACAGCTGTTTTCTCGTAGGGTGCTGTTTCCACGTCTTGTTCATGATCACCCGCAGCATTTTTGTGCAGCTCCCATTTAGTTTATTCTCTAGTCGCTTAGTTAGGGTCCAGGTGGTGCAGCCATACAGCAGTACTGACACGACAACGGCCTGGAAGAACTGTCTCTTTAACTTGTCTGTGAGATTGGACCTCCATATGATCGATCATTTATTTATGCCCATGCTTTTCCTGATTTTGACTATAAATAAAATACATATTGATAAGCTTATGCAATTCCTAAACGTATTAATAGGTAAGTAGTGGTACATTCTAACGCCCCAGCTGACAGGGCGCCGCAATACTTAAACGTATTAGGAGGTAAGTAGTGGTGTAATTTCAGACACCGAATCTCCATTATAATAAGAAGTTGAAACTTCCAGGGTCGAGACCCTTCGGAGTCGGGTGTAACTTCAGGCGCGCCCGCCCCGGGTTAAAATCACGAGCGTCGATCCCAGGGGGGGGGGCATCGATTTAAAGGGGCAGGGCTGGGTTTATTGCCCAGTGCCTGAGGCGCCCCCCTTGAGGGGGAATACCGAGGGGATAGACACAATTTTTAAACCCGCCACCAATGAGTCTCGGCTTGTAGATGGTCCCACGTTAATAGGGCCTTGTGCCAAACCTAGTACAAGTGGGGTACGAGTATAATACAGTTTGTTTAATAAATGTTTAAGGAGAATTCGTATGAATCCGTTAATTTATGAGAATCTAAAAATAACTCACACACGCGTTGGTATTTGATCAACTTCTGTGTTATCTGTAACAAAATCTGCTAGTAGAATAGATATACATATATATGTATACGTATATATGTATACAATGCGTTTATTTACTTTGTATCTCTATTGCATGCACACTAATAAAAAAAAATCAATGCCCAATTGCTAGAAGAGAGAGAGAGAGAGAGAGAAAGGGAAGTGATGTAAAAATAGACGCCGCTGTGAAAAAGCTGCCCTGGTGTCGATTTGGAGAACTAAAAAAGAAACCTCAATACTGACTCATAGATCCAAAGAATTCTGACCAATTTAATTCCGTTTTCATTAAGAATTTGTTGCATCGTTTATTTGCCGCTTAGAATCCGATTCCTAAACAACGTCAATTCCATTACAGCGTGTCGAGTCGTTCGCAAGTGACGGAAAGTGGCGGAAAAAGGCGGA
>CM042166.1:81555245-81557745 GCA_023376005.1 Doryteuthis pealeii
TAGTTATTTTAATATATCACTAATTTGGCTGATTAGAAATAATATTCAGCATGAACAGAGATTCTAAAAAATTATCATTTAGTTGGACTGGAAATTGCTTTATTCTTTAAGTTATAACATTTTAAATATATTGCTCTAATGAATATTACACTGTAATGTGCCATTTTTGTTTGGTTAAAGAGTTAAAGAGTGCATGTCTTCCCTATTATTAACCCATAGCTGGAGGGAGAATAGTCTTATGCATGTCAAAAGAGATTTTTTTAAAAACCCACAATTAATCTCTTGGGTATAACACAACTGCATCTGATGCTGAGGTTCCAGTTCTGGAGATATGGCGAGTATTTCCTTCATTGCAATTACTCCCAGGCCAACTCTGACCAGGAAGAATGTTAGGGTCACATCTATGGGTCATACAAGTATGTTAAAAATTATTAGTATTACTAGCAAAATAAAAAGACACCCACCGGGCGATGTAAAAATAATTTTTTGAAAGATATTGCCTGAGGGGATGGGAGCTGAAAATTCAATGTCATAGAGTGTGTACCATAAGTATGAAAAATCATCAAATTTATTAAAGGAGTAAAAAAAAAAAATTTAAAAAAAAAGACAATTTGAAATGGAAACAGTTCCGATAACTTTAAATAGTATATTAAAATAAAACAATCTATATATAAATATATAACGCCGGGCATCTATTTATTGAAACAATGAGGATTGTCTAACATTGCATGCTCACATTTTGAGTATATTTATTCTATGTTATGACGTTGGATTATGTGTTGGGTAATGTGACGTAAGCAGTGACGCAGTTTTTGTTACAGACAAAAACCGGAAACGAGTCTCCTTTATTAATAGATGTATCTACTCAAACCCTCCGCACATACAGGATGTGACACAGTTTTCCTTCTCCTAGACCGGTTGCCATACCGAGCTTAAATATCCCAGTCTGTTTACCCATAGCTAGAAGAGGGAATAGTTGTATGCATACATTTCCCAAGGGTATTAGCACTATCTGAAATGCAAATGGCCTCGTCCAGGATTTTAATTTAGTTCGGTCTGTCCAATCGCTACGACGATAACCACTACAAACACGACCCTATATAACATATACATCTAACAGATATATATGTTCTATAAATGATATTGAGCACTCATTATATATATACCGCCCTGTCGTCTGGGGCGTTAGAATGCACCGACTGCACCTCTGCAGAGGGGTAAGACTCCTCCAATGGGGCCACCTGTTGGCCGTGGGTGGCGACCCGTGATGCTTAAGGATAGAGCCCAGGTGGATGAGCAGTTCATGACATGCAATACTCCACTTTGGCCCTATCTTGGGTTAGATGGGCGGTCGAAGAGGCCCCCTCCGATCAATCGGCTGGTCACGTTAAGCCCTAGCACCTATATGATTTTCCCAACTCTATTGCCCTTATGGCAGGCCCCAACCCCTTTTTATCATATGGGTGCTAGAAGGCGGTGGCTGCGGGTCTATATGTCCTGGGAATGACGTTAAACACTATCTGATGGTGAGGTCCCAGTTCTGGAGGTTTGGGGAATGTGGAGCACCCCTTCATCACCATTGCTCCCTGGTTCACTTTGATCCGGAGTGGTAGTACCTGTTAGGTCCCATCTATGGGTTAAATAGAAAAATGTATTTATAAAAAAATTGTATTATCCATTAAGAATTGATTTATTTTCAAAACATCGGCATTAAATGACCTACTGAGGTTGATATGCCGTAAAACAAAACAAACCAAAAAAAATCATTATATATATATATATATATCAACCTCTCCGCACGAGCAGGATGTGACACAAGGTCAATTTCTTGAGTGGATTTTAACAGGTTTGAAGTCAGAGTTTTCCTTCTCCTAGACTGATTGCCTATCCAAGGTTAAAGAGCCCAGTCTGCCCTACTATTCAACCATGGCAGGTAGGAGAGTAGTTGGATGCATACCTTTTCCAAGCGTATTAGCTCTATGTGAAATGTAAACAGCCTCTTCTAGGATTTGAACTCTGGTTGACGAGTCCATTTCCAACGTCTCTGACCATTACACAACGCGCACATTTACTTATGAATGTAAGAAACGATATTATCAATATAAGTCGTCGTCGGGGCGGCCTAATGTCGGTATCAGTCAGACAGCGAGGGAGACTATCCCCTTTTCACTAGCGCTAGACCAAATGAGATTATTGTTAGCATATGAGGTGGAGCGCCACACCTACCATCAGCTTCTCACTTTACCGACATATCTTTGTGCTACTCATACGCTGAGTTCGCGAGGGCCGGTATCGAACAAGAACCTTGTGTTCCTAGGCTCTTTGGGGGTTTTTGTGATATGCGAGACCCATCTGATGAGACGAGCCGGCAACATGGCCCCAATTTTCGTCGAAATAAATTTATTATGGAGTTACGGTTGGTTCTTCCTTCCTAAATATTGCTCTCTGGTTATTTTACATTGAGCTCTCTTTAGTGATTTAATGATTCACTTTTTATACT
>CM042166.1:81562745-81612745 GCA_023376005.1 Doryteuthis pealeii
AACTAACCCTAACCCTAACCCTAACCCCGTCTTCTTTTTTCCTAGTAGATTAATAAATAAATAAATAAATACTTTATCAGTCAAGAGTGGTTCCCCTTTGATCATGTTAGATTTATAGGAAATAACCTTAATGTTATGCTTAAGGTATCAGATACTTTTTTACAATATCACAATATCACAATATTTCCTTTAAGTGACCCCCCCTTTTCGGCGTAAATGGCCGGTACTTAAACTTTGACCCCTTGACCCCCCCCACCCCACCAGCCTAATCAGGTGACTTGTGGCGAAGGTTTCCCTTACCGTGCTACTTTACACTCTTAATCAGCTGATAGAGGTCACGATGACACTTGAGAAAACCTGGATATGCGCGCGGAGCGAGATGAAATAGACATTAGCGACATCAGATGCCAGAAAATCGGCAAATCGAAGCGACGCATTAGCGACATCAGATATCGAAAAACGACTTCACCGAAAGAAGAAAGAGCAACGACGACAACAGAGAGAGAGAGAGAGAGAGAGACACAGAGAGAGAGAGAGAGAGATGATGACGCGTGAATCGCCCATACAAGGGGGCATTTTCGCCCAGTCAATATGACGCGATAAACGTCTACAATCGCCCATACAGGGGGCATTTTCGCCCAGTCAATATGACGCCCGATAAACGTCTACAATCGCCCATACAGGGGGGCATTTTCGCCCAGTCAATATTTCTTTTTTTTAAATTTGTTATATGGAGAGAGAGATCCTTGGATTCGATCCCGTTCCCTTGAGTTCAAGGATTCTTCGCGTGTTTATTTGATTTTTTCGGGGAACTTTTTTAATTGTATTTTTATTTCTTTTTTAAAAATTATATTATTATTTTATTTAATTATTTTATCATTCGGTCTGGATTTTATCTAAATAATGTTTTGATGTTTTTAAAATAATAATATTAAGTGAACTTCCTTTTTAAAAAAAAGGAAGTTCACTTAATATTATTATTTTTATTTAGAACTAGCGGCGGCTATCCAGCGTCGCCTGGGTAAAGGGGATTTTTTAAAGTTAGTCCCGCAGATCCATTATTACTGAATCATGAGTTGAATCCTCGTGGAATGCCCCATTTAAATCCCTATTCAAAAAAATAGACCTTGCATTGATCCAGTTACTCTGAAAAGAAATGTTAATGTCTACTATCTAAAATATTAAATGAAAAAAAAACATGCTGTTATCATTTAAATTTCATCTTTTAATTATCTTCACGAATATAAATCAAATCTCTATTATATTTGCTCAAAAAATAAGCCCTGGTGATATTTAATGTGTATATATATTTATTTTGTCGTTAATTGTTTTATTTTCAAAGTTTCCTCCGGACACACAACTGCCCTTTATATATGGATAGAAGGTGTTTATGAAAAGATAACCTAATAATAAAACTGTCTATAAGATCTTTAGATCTTAAAATATTATATATATATATATATATATATATATATTATGCATCTTAAAAAATCTTCATGGGATTTGGAATTAATATATGTGTGTCTGTCTGTGTGTGTGTGTGTGTGTGTCTGTCTGTCTGTCTGTGTCTATGTTTGTGTTTGAGTGTGTGTGAGTGTATTCATATAAATTCGACTATATTTATAAATTCACATACACACTAATATATATATATATATATATATATATATATATATATATATTAATATTTGTATTTTTGCTTGAAGGCAATTACAATGCGCATATCGCATAAAATTCGATAATTATAGAAGATAAATAATATTGACAAGTGAATCTCGCAAAGAATTATTCGGCGTGTAGAACATCGTACAGCAGCAGCGAGATCGCCCCCCCCCCGAGTGCTCAACCCTAGGGGATGGGGAGCATATATATACCAAACCGTCCGCACAAGCAGTTTGTGACACAAGGTCAATTTATTAAGCGAGGCTTAACAGATTTACTTAAGAGTTTTCGTTCTCCAAGATTTAAAGTTAAAGAGTCCAGACAGCCCTACAATTTTCCCATAGCTGGAGGGAGAATAGTTGGTGTCATACTTTTTCCCAAAATAAAACTTTTCATGTTTATTAATCGGATTATTTTATAATTTCAGGACTATGAATTCCACGGATCATCCCAGTAATGGGATGAAATGGACGGATAGCTGGTCTACGCCGGGGACCCCCTTGAGCGAAGAAGACAGTTGCTGGAAGAAGGAACGCTGTCGTTACTGGACGGGGATATTGATCGCTTACACCTTGTGCCTCGTTATATTTGTCATTTGCACAATGATCAGTCGGAAATATTTTAAATTGTACGAACTCGAAGCGTCGCGACAGCACAATCCAATCGAAGTCCGCGATGGAACAAAAACGAAATGCAGCGTTTTGCCCCCCATAAAAGTTGGGCCTTCAGAGGCCCCCAAGGTAATGGTACCAAAATCTTTATCGACTTCCAGTGTCGTTACAATTGCCTAGAGAACTTTTACGAGAAACAGGGGCAGATAATCCTTGATCAAATTACCCGCCCTCAAAAGACTTGCCAATGGGCTCATCAAAATGCGTCAGATATATACACACATATATATATATATATATATATATATATATATATATATATTATATATATATATATATAAAAGCACTGTGTCTTTATACAAGGTATCTTTGTAAATTACATTGGTTGGTTCGTTGGTTGGTTGATTTTATGGCATGTCAAACCGCGTTGAATTTAATGCCAAAGACGGTCTTTTTTAAATATCTATATATTGAACCCTAACAGGTACTACCACTCTAAGTCAGACTAGACCTGCGAATCCTGTTAACAAATGGGTGACTCTACACCAGAGTTTTTCAACCTTTTTTACCTCACGGCACAGTGAGCTGGGCAATAAATTGATCGAGGTACACCATCTATATATAAACATATAATTATTTTATCATTTGAATTTTAAAAGAAATGGAATAGTGAAAATGTGTTACAAGTGTAGCATAATTAAATTTTTAAAAAATATTAAATTAAAACAAAAAATATTAAAGTAATAGAATAAAAATATAATAGGATGATCAAATGTCCTCAACATTCCACAGCACACCTACAGAATCTTCACGGTACACTACATTGGCTTTTTAAAATCTTTTTAAGAAATTATATGGTTTCAAGTACCTTAAAGCAATGATGATTTTTAAACAGTTATAGATTCAATTAGATTACCACGACCAGCAAATTTGGCAAACAACGCGTGATACATTAGGAAACACTGGACAGCCGTTTCAACCTATTAGGTGTCATCAGCTGTGTATACCATGATCTCCCCCCCCCGACGACCTCAGAATGCAGAGTCGAAACGCTACCCCAGAGCCACCAGCCCACGCCACACACTAGGCTCACCAAATCAACTAGTCGTGGTAAATGCGCAAGTTCATAACCATTGTATGTCTTGTAGTTACATCTGCAACATTACTGAGGACAAGGTTACCTCCAGATTTACGACTTCCCAACTGTCCAGTGTTTCCGCATGTCGCACGCGTTGTTTGCCGAATTTGTTGGTCGTAGTAATTTATTTGTATATAATTCATCTTTATAATAAGTATATTTTGGCAGCATTTTATTTTTAATTTGCATTAAATAGGAATACTCGATATTATATAATTGTTTGCAACAAAAAAAAAACTCTTATGAAACTACACAAAATATGTAAATATAAATGTTCAATAAACACGATTCCTTAACCTCTCGACATAAAATAACCCTAGATGTGTTGACATGCCGTTAAAATCAATCAACCAATAAAAAAAAAAACTCTTAAGAAACCACTGCACAAAAATGTAAATATAAATATAGAATAAAAACAATTACCTAACCCCTTGGCATAAAATAACCCCATACAGGTTGTTTGCTATCAAAGTCAACCAGTCTTCTTAAATGTGTATGTCAGTGTGTCACATTATCCATCTTTACTCCTAGAGGTCGTAGCCCAACATATCATTCTAATTTGAAATCAGGCCGACTCCGTGAGGCAAAGTAAAAACAATTTGGGCCGAATCCGGCCTCGCAATCCTGAAATTCTGGATTCCTAAGTTTCAATAACTGCGATGTGGATTTTCGGCGATGTATAATTTTTCGGTGATTTTTTACGGGATTTTTGCGGCGATTCTTTTATACGATAAGATTTAATATGTAGCCAATGCATAACGTGTTATTGTTGATCAATAAAAAGCCCTCAGCAGGAGTTTGCTTAATTGCTGCCAATAAGGCGGCTTTTAAGTTAGATTTACGATTGCTGTTTTGATATCATTGTGTATGAAATAAAATTTTACAAACGATATGGATTTTTCTCTCACAGTATATATTCGTGTATAAGTCGATTCTTGATTTTCCTGGAGTCATTAATTTGAGGAATTCATTTTTGATGTCAAAGGTCGTTCCCAACCCCTCAAATGTTTGAATTACAGCTTCGTCAAAATTATTACTCGTATACAAGGTGTGTCATAAAAGTTCCAAGTTTGAAGCTGTATTTACCAAGATAGAAATGAGCAATGAATGGAACGTTCATTTTTTTTTTCAGAATACAAGGTGTGTCATAAAAGTGCCGAGTTTGAAGCTGTATTTACCAAGATAGAAATGAACAATGAATGGAACGTTCATTTTTTTTCAGAATACAAGGTGTGTCATAAAAGTGCCGAGTTTGAAGCTGTATTTACCAAGATAGAAATGAACAATGAATGGAACGTTCATTTTTTTTCAGAATACACAAGGTGTGTCATAAAAGTGCCGAGTTTAAAGCTGTATTTACCAAGATAGAAATGAACAATGAATGGAACGTTAATTTTTACAGAATACAAAGTGTGTCATAAAAGTATCAAAATTAAAGCTGTATTTACCAAGATAGAAATGAACAATGAATGTAACGTTAATTTTTTTTTCAGAATACAAGGTGTGTCAAAAAGTACAAAAAATCTCGATATTTTTTTACACACCTTGTATATATCAACACCAAATCTTTTGCCTAAAATGTCGACCCATCAACGAGAATATACGGTGTTTCCATTTCAGATCTGTCTGTATGTCCACCTTTTTTTTTTTTTTTTAATTCTTTACCATCGAACAAATAGTGAGTTCGATCCTCGCTGGATGCCTCTTACTTGTGACCTTGTGTCACATCCTATGTGGCTAACGGTTTCGGTAAATATGTAGCGTTGTGGGTCTATTTGAAATGAGTGATGATGTGTTAATAATAATCGAATTATTGATATACATATCTTCTCATTACCTCTTTTCTACTTCTCGGGTTGGATCAGATTTGTTGGTTGTTGGACTGGATGGCATTCTTGCTATTTGAGTCTGGAACAACTTAGGAATCACCTGAGGATATATTGTCTTGTGTCATTCATAGTTTTTAATAACAAACACAAGATATTTTTGTTTTTTCTCATGAGTTCATTTATTATATCCTCAAATCAAAATGCCTCGGGAACAGACATGCATCTGATCCCTTCAACAGCTCAGTC
Source organism: Doryteuthis pealeii (assembly GCA_023376005.1). Lineage (NCBI taxonomy): Eukaryota > Metazoa > Mollusca > Cephalopoda > Myopsida > Loliginidae > Doryteuthis > Doryteuthis pealeii. The sequence continues at coordinate 81,568,232 of CM042166.1, forward strand.
CAGACTAATCTCTCATCCCCCTCTCTTTCTGTCACTCTCTTCCTTGCCTTGTTCTGACCAATAAGAACTCATTGTTGTGCTGACCACTCAGAAATCGACTATTTCCACTATTAACTACACATAATTTCTTGGATTTTTTTCACCTTATATTACAAATACCTACCTTTCGTAAGGGTATTAGCGATTTGTGAAATGCTAACAGCCTCGTCCTGGATTTAAATTCGGATCGCCATGTCCATTTTCTAGGAACGATAACCATTACACAACGAGCGCCTAATATTAGTAAGTAATAAATTGTCTTTGGGATAAGTCATTTACATTTACAGTGCAAAATTATACAAAAATCGATAATTGAAAATTTTTAAGAATGTTTGGGAAACATGTCACGTGATTGAGAAAATGGTTCTTTTTTTTTTTTTTTCAAAATTATCAGCCAAAATAAATTCTAAAAATTCCTCAAAATAATTTTTCTATGTATCCGCGTTTACAAGACAAAATTGTATTTAAAAAAAACAAACAATGATTTAAAACTAAAAATAAAACGTCTTTCTTGAAAAAATAAATGGTACGTGATGCCTAAAAATGGTATTATAACTTTTTTTTTTCATTTTTTTACTGAGAAACCAAAATTACTGAGAATTTATCCAAAATAATCTCAAAACAATTTGTCCAATGTATATCTGTACATTCTTATACTTATTTAGTTTTTCTTTGTTTTTTTTTTGTTTTTTTAAATTATTATTATTATTCACTCCTTTTGAGTTTTCACATCAGCGTTAGCTGATGGTCTTTCACTGGAGTCTGAGTGACAGCAAGTCTCCTCAGGTCTCCAGAACTCTTCTAGCAGATTGCAGCAGTGCAGTATTCTGGATGGTTTCAATTTTTCCTCTGATGTCCAGATTTTCCAATCCCTTTCCCTTTTCCAATCCTTTTGGGACCGTTCCAAGTGCACCAACTACAATTGGTATCACTTTGACTTTCATATTCCATAACTTTTTCAGTTCTCTGGCAAGGTCCAGGTATTTGTCCATTATTATTATCATTATTATTATTATTATTATTATTATAGTTTTTCACACCTGCCGTAGCTGGTGGTTCACTGGACTCCAGGACTCTTCAGAGTATTCTAGCCGATCCTAACAGTGCCGTAGTTTGGATGGCCTCGACTCTTCCTCTGATTTCCAGTTCACCCAAATTCTTTTCCAGACCTTTGGGGATCGTTCCAAGGTCACCAATTACAATTGGTACGACCTTCACCTTCATGTTCCATAGCTTCTTCAGTTCTCTGGCAAGGTCCAAGTATTTGTCTATCTTTTCGCTTTCTTTCATTTTCACTCGGTGATCGGCTGGGACAGCAAAATCCACGAGATAGCAGGTTCTATCTTTCTTGTCAATTAATACTAGGTCAGGTCTCCTGGCCGGGATTAGTTGATCGGTCTGTACCTCGAAATCCCAGAGAATTTTGTGCGTCTCGTTCTCTAGGACATGTTTAGGTTATTATTATTATTATTATTATTATTATTATTAGTTTTTCACACCAGCATTAGCTGATGGTATTTTGCTAGAGTCTGAGTGACAACAAGTCTCCTCAGGTCTCCATGATTCTTCTGAGTATTATAGCCGATTGCAGCAGTCCAGTAGTCTGGATGGTCTCAATTCTTCCTCTGATTTCCAGATCCTCCAGTCTTTTTTCCAAGTTTATTGGGACCGTTCCAAAGTGCACCAACTACAATTGGTATCATTTTCACTCTCATGTTCCACAGCTTTTTCAATTCTCTGGCAAGGTCCAGGTATTTATCCATTTTTTCATTTTCCTTCAGCCTCACCCTGTGATCTGCTGGAACCGCAAAGTCCACCAGTTGACTTGTAGCAAACTAGCACAAAGGGAATACAAAGCTAGGCACGACTGGGTTGGGAAGGTGATACTCTGGGAATTAAGCAAAAAATTAAATTTTGACCATACAACAAAATGGTATATGCATAAACCAGAATCTGTTCTTGAGAATGAAACGCATAAAATTCTCTGGGACTTTGAGATAAAAACGGACCACCTTATCCCAGCAAGAAGACCAGACCTAGTGTTGATTAACAAAACAGAAAGAACTTGTCAACTGGTGGATTTTGCAGTGCCAGCAGATCACAGGGTGAAGCTAAAGGAAAATGAAAAATGGACAAATACTTGGACCTTGCCAGAGAACTGAAAACGTTTTGGAATACGAAAGTGAAAGTGATACCAATTGTAGTTGGTGTACTTGGAACGGTCCCAAAAGGATTGGAAAAGTGTTTGAAAAGTCTGGAAATCAGAGGAAGAATTGAGACCATCCAGACAACTGCAGTTTCCTCCGGACATACATACACACAACTGCCCTTTATAAATGTATAGATAGATTGCCCTATCGGCTAGACGTAATGGTAACTTCACCCCTTCCAGCACTCCAGAACCGGAGCCTCACCATCAGATCCAGCTTAGTGTCATAACCAGGACCCCCACCAAAAAAAAATAAGAAGAACACGTCCACCTAGAAATCCTTGTGTGAATAAAGAGAAAGGATTTATATAACTCCAAAGATTCAAACAACCAAAACAAGATGTAGCCATATTGGATGGGGGCGGGGTGGTGTCTCGATTAATGGCGTCATATTTCTTTTTTTAGGAGTCATAAACATGGCAATATAAAAAAATATATACAGTTTTTATGGTTGATATTTTTTTGGTAATCTGCCGCGAAGCAGAGTGGTTTTGCAAAAAAAAAATCGATTAATACGATTGAAGAAGCAACTGTTTCATTGCTTGATCGATTTTTTTTCTCTCCTTCTTCGCCCTCCTCCTCTTCCCCTCCCTCCTCTTCCCCCTCCTCCTCTTCTATAAAAAAAAACTTCAAAGGCGTATTTAGGATTCCAGAGGAAGAAAAAAACAAACAAGGCGGATGTGGAATGACTATCGTGCGAGGATCTTACTTAATGAATAGGCACAGCCTATCATTTTTGTAAGGTAGTGTAAAATTCAAAATCTAACAGTAAACCATAATTCATGGAAAAATATAAATATTTTTTTTTATTATCAAGTCTATTTACCAATAGCAATTAAACCAATAGGTTTAGCTAATATAGTAAATAACTCGTCCTGTGGATATACCACAGTATGATAATTCAATTATTGCAATGTTTGATATGTTTACTTAAGAGCTATTGCTAAATACTTCAATATGTAAAAAGTATAATAATCTTGACTAGCAGCACCTGTGGCTACACCACAGTATGATAATTCAATTATTGCAATGTTTGATATGTTTACTTAAGAGCTATTGCTAAATACTTCAATATGTAAAAAGTATAATAATCTTGACTAGCAGGACCTGTGGCTATACCACAGTATGATAATCCAATTATTGCAATGTTTGATATGTTTACTTAAGAGCTATTGCCAAAATACTTCAATATGTAAAAGTATAATAATCTTGACTAGCAGCACCTGTAGATATACCACAGTATGATAATTCAATTATTGCAATGTTTGATATGTTTACTTAAGAGCTATTGCTAAATACTTCAATGTGTAAAAAGTATAATAATCTTGACTAGCAGCACCTGTGGCTACACCACAGTATGATAATTCAATTATTGCAATGTTGATATGTTTACTTAAGAGCTATTGCGAAATACTTCAATAAGTAAAAAGTATAATAATCTTGACTAGCAGCACCTGTGGCTACACCACAGTATGATAATTCAATTTTTGCAATGTTTGATATGTTTACTTAAGAGCTATTGCTAAATACTTCAATATGTAAAAAGTATAATAATCTTGACTAGCAGCACCTGTGGCTATACCACAGTATGATAATTCAATTATTGCAATGTTTGATATGTTTACTTAAGAGCTATTGCTAAATACTTCAATGTGTAAAAAATATAATAATCTTGACTAGCAGCACCTGTGGCTATACCACAGTATGATAATTCAATTATTGCAATGTTTAATATGTTTACTTAAGAGCTATTGCTAAATACTTCAATGTGTAAAAAGTATAATAATCTTGACTAGCAGCACCTGTGGCTATACCACAGTATGATAATTCAATTATTGCAATGTTTAATATGTTTACTTAAGAGCTATTGCCAAAAAGTTCAATATGTAAAAAGTATAATAATTTTGATATAACTCTCTTTCACGCTTGTTTTTCTTTCTTTCCTTCTTTTCATTATGTTTGACTGAAACAGATTAGCGTTATCGTGCCCCCTCTCTCTTTATATCATTCTCCTACTCTCTTTCTTTCTTTCTTTATTTATTTCTTTATTTCTTATTATATTTTTCCGTGTAGCATGTCCTTATCTTCCCTTTCTTTCTTTATATTGAAAACGGAATGGTCTATTATTTAGCCGAGGTGACGACATTCATAAGAAATTCGGTGGATAAACAACACCAAATAATTAGGATTTACATTTTTTGGATTTCATCTTGGAAGATTTGGACGATCTGATTTTTAACCAGAGGGTGTTGCAAATTGATAATGGTCGGAAGATTAAGGAACAAGCGTATTAATATATATATGAAATTTAACATTTTGAAAAAACATATGATGTTTGTTATGTAATTGCTGACAGATCTGTTTCGACCAAATCGATACGTTGGTCTTCATCACGAGCGAAATAGACGAGAAGAAAGATATCCGTTAAAAAGACTGTTTACAAAAACGAACGCTGAATTCAACCGCTGAAAATTTTGAAAAAATGCGTGTTCTGTTTAAAAAATAAAATAAATTTTATTTTTAATTCTTTTGAGTTTTACTATAAACTATAATGCTTCTGATTTTTTAAAATTAAAAATAAAATTTATTTTATTTTTAAAACAGAACACGCATTTTTCAAAATTTTCAGCGGTTGAATTCAGCGTTCGTTTTTGTAAACAGTCTTTTTAACGGATATCTTTCTTCCCGTCTATGTCGCTCGTGATGAAGACCAACGTATCGATTTGGTCGAAACAGATCTGTCAGCAATTATATAACAAACATCATATGTTTTCAAAATGTTAAATTTCATACTGTCGGATTAATTTCCATCTATTTTTCATATAATATATATATATATATATATATATATATATATATATATATATATATAATAAAGAAGGAAGAACTCAACACCGTAATTCCATAATAAATTTATTTCGACCAAAGTTGGGGCCTATATAAATCTAAGTTGATTTAAAATAGCTCCCAAACTTCCGTCTCATCAGATGGGTCTCAATTCACTTACCTGACGAGACGGAAGTTTGGGGAGCTATTTTAAATCAACTTAGATTTATATAGGCCCCAACTTTGGTCGAAATAAATTTATTATGGAATTACGGTGTTGAGTTCTTCCTTCCTTTCTAAGATAAATATTGCTCTGTATATAATCTAAAAAGATTATCATACATTGAGCTCTCTTTAGTGATTTAAAGATTCACTGTATTTATACATACTGGATCATACAATATTAATACAGTGTATCTTAGAAATCACATATAGAATCATCCCTTACTACCAAGTTTTGGATAAATCTCATATATATATATATATATATATATATATGTGTGTGTGTGAAGAGAGGAAGTAAATCCGACGGTATGTAATATATCAAGAAAAATGAAAAAACACAGGTTTAAATGGGTTAAGTGGTGAGTTTATTGGCCGACGCTGCAGTGTTTCGATCTATTAAATAGATCATCTTCAGGGCATAAGATAAGAAATTATATATCACAGAATGATGAGAAAAAGTGAGTGGTAATCCTTGTTATTCGGTCTGTTTAAAAAATTTTCTGAACTCACTTTTTCTCATCATTCTGTGATATATAATTTCTTATCTTAATTAAGATTAATTAATCTCGACCCCCCCCCCCCCGTGAGAGGCGCCTTTGTTGGTTTGGACACGTCAGGAGAATTGAAAATGGTTGCTCCCAAAAGATCTTCTGTACGACGAATTAGTAAAAAGGCTCCCGATTGGTTGGTAGACCACGCTTACGATTTAAAGATGTCTGCGAGAGAGCTATGAGGATATGCCATATTGACCCAAACACGTGAGAGTTAGATGCAAAAAAAAATGGAGCGACCTGGCGCCTCAACGTTAAGCAAGGCACGGAGAGGGGTGAGACAGAGAGGAGAGTAGCCTCGACAGATATGAGAGCCAGAAAAAGAGAGAAAGGCCTGCAGCCCTAGAAAGCATCACAGTTTGCGTGCATTCTGGCACCAAAGGTTGTCACTCAAAAATTGGCCTGCAGAGTCACTTGCGCAGATGTAGATAAAAATTTTATTTTGGACACCACGCCATTCGTCCTTTGTGGACTTGGAAGGATCCAATAATAATAGTATTGTAATAGTAATAGAATTTTTAGAACAAATTACTTGATCAGATGAAAACCAGCAATAATGTGAAAAAATTCAGATTAATTTGGATAAATTCAGAATTGTAAGAAGAAGAATTTAAGGGGGAATTTTGGGGGAAATCTTATTATAATGGAGATTGTGGGTTTGTCTGTCTGTAACCGAAACTACACAAGTCACAATTCCCTTTGTTATTTACACACATTCTCCATGATTTTATTTTTTATTTAAACCTCAATTATTAATAAAATTGTTTTACAACATTAAGACTGTTAACAATATCTACATACTAATAACATGCAATTATATTTATATATTCAACGAAATAGCGGTTTACAGTGTGAATGGGAAGGCTAATTTGCATATTGATCTTAAAAAATTTGATTTTAATAAATATATGCTTAGTATTATTGATTTCTATCTGTTTGGTTTTATCTTAATAAATATGAGCAAAAATCTCGGGGATAAATCTTAACAGAAATCTATTAACATAAAGAAATAACTGTAATTTTATTCTTTTCTTCTTATTTTAACTAAATAGTTAAATTAGGGAAATTTACCACTGAAAGACGGGAGTAAGGGAAAATGGTGGAACAGTTAGTTTCAAAGTTGTTCTATTTTCCGATTATACCCCCTCTGTTCCAAATATTTTTATCTGAGTTCTTATTCAGTTGCATTAGCCTTTCTAATTTAATATGATATTTTATTATATTAAAACTTAAATACTTGCACCCGGAGGGTGCATATATTTGCTAGTAATTATAAAGAATTAAAAAAAAAAACAATGTTTATTTATTATTTTTTTATTAACAATTTCCTGGCGTAAGTAAAATATCATCAACAGCCATGTCACTTCGGTACATTACTCCAGCAATACCTTCAAATTCAATCTGAAATTAAAAACAAAACAAAAAATGAATACAGTTCTTCCAAGCCGTTGTTGTATCATGGAAAATGGCCAAACACGTGGGAGGTAGATGCAAAAAAAAATCGAGCGGTCTGGTGCCTTAATGCTAATCAAGGCGCGGGAAGGGTGAGACGGAGAGGAGAGTAGCCTCTACAGCAAAGAGAGCCAGAAAGAAGGAGAAAAGACAGCAGCCCCAGAAAGCATTACAGTTTGTGTGTAGTCAGTGCACCAAAGACTGTCACTCAGGAATTGGCCTGCACAGTCACTTGCACAGATGTAGATTATTTATTTATTTAATTAATTCATTTGGACAATACGACATCGTCCTTAGACTGAACTATGCCAACCAACTGTACGGCTGCACCACCTGGACCCTAATGAATCGACTGGAGATTAAACTAGACAGTAGCTGCACAAGAATACTGCATGAAATCTTCACCCCACAAGAAAACAGCTGTATGGCCACCTGCCCCATATTACGCGGAACTATTCGTGTGAGGCAAACAAAACACGCCGGACACTGTTGGAGAAGTAAGGATAAACTCCTAAGTGACGTTCTTTTGTAGATGCAATCACAGGGGCACGCCAGCGTAGGCCGTCCAGAAAAGACGTACATTGACCAGCTATGCGCGGATACTGGATGCCGCGCAGAGGATTTCCCGGGGGCAATGAATGATAGAGAGGGTCGGCAAGAGATGGTTATGGATATCCGTGCCGTCGGCGCGACATGATGATGATGATTATGATGATAAAGAATTTTCAAAAATCTATTCTGCGCATGCGCATGTTATGTTAAAAATAGATGATGGAGTTCCGAAAGTAACTAACGATAAGGGAGGTTGGGTGGAACTTCTCCTAGACCGATTGCCTTACCAAGGTTAAAGATCCCAATCTGACCAACTATTTACCCACAGCTACACACACACACACACACACACACACACATATATATATATATATATATATTAAGGCCCATGGGTAATTATGAACAAAACAGAACCCATAAATTTTGTAATAAAACTGTTAATTTTCCAAATAAATAAATAAATTATGGTTTAGGGTTAGGGTTAGGGTTAGGGTAAGGGTTTAGGTTTAGCTTAACCCTAAACCCTAATTTATTTGTTTAATTGGGAAATTAACATTTTTATTACAAAATTTATGGGTTCTGTTTTTTCTGGGACACCCTAATTTACTAAACAAAAGTTCATAATTACCGGCCCATATATATATATATATATAATATATAATATATATATATATATATAGAGAGAGAGAGAGAGAGAGAGAGAGAGAGAGTCGGACCTTAGCCCTGAAGAGTATTAAGCGAAACTAATAGTAGGTTCGTCTGACTCATTAGATTTATCTTATATATATATATATATATATATATATATATATATATATTATTATTATTATTATTATTATTATTATAATTACTGTTTAAAAGTAAAAGCTGATGATAAAATAAGAAATATACTTTTCTAAATATGGCCCTAATATCAAATTAGAATGTATGTATCAAATAAAAGTATAAGTTAAAGTCTACGCATGGGAGGTAACTCTTGACAAAGTTCTCTCCCTTGATTTCTTTATTTAGATTTTTAAGTGTTGTATTTAATTATTATTTTTCTGTACAATTTGTCAGTAGTTATTTACTAGGTTTAACTTAATTTAGCCGAGTACGATAATGGCGAATAATAATTTTGTTTCTTTGTTTTGTTTTACGGCATATCAACCACGCTGGGTTATTTAATGCCAACAAAGTTTTGAAAGATTCGTAGTGATAGTTTGGAAGAAAATGTTATTTAAAATCAATTTTTATCTCGAAAACAAATGTTCTATTTAACCCTATAGATGGGTCCCTAACAGGTACTACCACTCCGGGTCAGAGTGGACCAGGGAGCAATGGTGGTGAAAGGGTGCTCTACATTCCCCAGACCTCCAGAAGTGGAACCTCACCATCAGATAGAGTTTAACATCAGTTAGAGTTTTAAGGACATGAAGACCTTCGGCCACCGCTTTCTAGCACCCATATGATAAAAATGTTGGGGGTTGTCATAAGGACAATTGGGTTGGGACAATCATATTGGTGCTAGGGCTTGACGTGACCAGCCGGTTGATCGGAGGGGGCCTCTCCGACCGCTCGTCAAGCTTAAGTAAGGATCAAAGTGGACTGTGGCATGTCATTAACTGCTTAGCCACCAGGGTTCCATCCTTAAGCATCACGGCTAGCCACCCATGGCCAACTGGTAGCCTCGTTGAGGAGTCTTACCATTCTGCAGAGGTGCAGTCGGTGTAGTCTAAAGCCCCCGCCTTCAGAGCTAATAATAGATAGTAAATAATTATAGCTTATAGAATACAAATTCTATATTTTACACCCAAATAAGGAAAAACACATTTCTTTTCCTAAACTTTGGGAAAATAGATTAAAACGAACACACGAACATATTTCTTTTCCCAAACTTAAGGAAAAGAAATTAAAAACAAACACACAACACAGTCCTTTTCCTAAACTTAAGGAAAAGAGATTAAAACAAATATTTACACAAAAGTTTCGATTGGCTGGATTAGCGATGCTTACTACTACGTCCGCGCATTCGCGCCGAAAAAATTAATTACTTTTTGATCCACCTGGTAATTATAAAAGACAGAGAAAAAAATCAGCAATTACACAGAATTCATCTCGCTGTCAAATAGGACACACACCCGACAACAAACAAACAAACACACATATCCCATCTCGCGGCCAGATAGAACACGACCAAGAAACAGAAGTCCGAACGAACGATTCCACTGCCTCAACACAACTACAGCGCTCCACTACTACCATTACTTTTACCACTTTGTTCTACACCAAAAATCCGTTTCGACAGGTCGTATCTACAAACTTAATTTTCATTTCTGTTCCACGTCTATTCGAACTTTGATGACTACATACATTTCACATTTCACATTTCACATCACACATATCTTAACAAACTTTTCCACGTCATATCATCATCATCATCATCATGACGCGCTGTTTGCATGGATATCCATGACGATCTCTCGCCAACCTTCCCTATCATTCATCGACTCTGGGAGCTCCTCCACGCAGCAGCCAGCATCCTTACATAGTTGGTCAATGTAGGTTCTGGCTGGGCGGCCCACATTAGCATGCCCATGTGCTGGCTTCCACAGTAGTACGTCGCTTACGAGCTCATTCTTGTTTCTCGTGTCCTGCATGCCTAGCCCGTCTTACTCGTATGGTTTGTGAGATGGGGGGGGGGGGGCAAGTGGCCATACAGTTGCTTCTTTGTGGGGTGCTGCTTCCACGACTTATTCAGGACCGCTCGCAGCATTCTTGTGCAGCTCCCATCTAGCTTATTCTCAAGGCGCTTCGTTAGGGTCCAGGTGGTACAGCCATACAGCAGTACCGACACAACCACAGTCTGGAAGAATCGTCTCTTTAGCTTGTCAGGGAGATCGGATTTCCATATGACTGATAATTTGTTGGTGGCCGACCATGCCTTTCCTATTCGAGTGTTAACATCGCTTTCTGTGGATGAAATATTACTACCTAGGTATGTGATATACACATTCTATTTCTTTTGAACATTCACATTTTGTTGTTAAATACATATACATTTATTCTCTGTCATTCTTAATACATATGGTTGCCGCTACAAAGTTGTTCGTCAATAATAATAATAATATTGATCGCCTCTACAAACTGCAATTAGCTATTTTTAATAAAATAATTTTAATTCATTTACAATGGGGTTCATCAAGTAAAAAGTTTTATAAGTTCTTGAATACCTTTCTGATTTCCATGTTTCTAACACATGGGGGGGCATCCCTAAAAAGTCAGAAAACAGCTCAACTCACAGGACTTTCGGAAGAAAGAAAATTCACGCTCATAGTTTGTAGGCAGTGTTAGAAAACATGGAAATCAAAAAGGTGCTCAAGAATTTATAAAACTTTTTACTTGATGCACACAAATGTATCCTGCTTTCGTTGTTGGCTGCCGAAATACTGCATCTTTCGAAACCTCCATGCTTCCTGTAATTCGACAACACTATACATGATATCACCCCCCCCCTATAAACATAGACATCCTCACGCGCACACATGCATACATGTATACCATGACTGTACGCTATTCATTTTTCTGACATTAGTACATTATTCGGTAATCTTCAACTTTTTACTCGTAAATTCCTACCATAAAATTAGTTGAATTCAAGGGAGGTTATTCTGAATGCTTTTTTTATTTTTTATCAAATAAATATATTTTTTTTATAATAAATTAGGCATATTGTGCCAGAATACTCAGAACAGTCCTGGACACCCGAGGAGTCTTATTGCCTTTTTTCTTTATATTATTAAATAAATCATAGTGTTTTATTTTATTTATTTATTCATTTATTTTATAAATTGCCCTTTTTTCTTTTTTTAATTGAATAAATCAGTGTATTATTTTACTTACTTATTTACGAGTAAAAATTGAAGATTACCTTTATGTAATAATAAAAAGAAAAAAAGGCATTCAGAGTAACCTCCCTTGAGTTCAACTAATTTTATGGTAGGAATTTACGAGTAAAAAGTTGAAGATTACCCATTATTCTATGTACTATACATGAGCCTTTGATAAGTTGTGGTGCATCTTAGCGCTGTATGCGATAATTTCATTATTTTTCTGTACCACGCCCATCTTTCTAATCAAGGGAAATAACTCGTGAGAGAGTTCTCTCCCCTGATTCCTGAGTAGATATTTTTAAAGGTTTTTTTTTATACAACTCATATGTACATATTTAGTAGGTATAACTTATTTTTACTTGATACTATAATTGCGAGGCACCCAGTGAGGATCGAACATGTAACAATAAATCCGTATCCTGACAGTTATCAGCCGATTTTCCCTATGGATATTCCCTTGCTACAGGCGACTATGACCCGGTCAATAAAGCCTAAGTCATAAAACCACCTCCTGCCTTTGTCTCTTCCTTTTTCGTTCCTTAAATTCCATTTCAGCTTACCAACCCACAAGAAGGAAGAACCATCTTTATTGGGGGTAGGATACAAGTACGAACGAACCAAACCGTACCCCATAAATCGCCAATCGCATTTTTTTTTTACTTACCTTTCCGCCATTTGGGGCTTGTAAAAAGACTTTCATTTGTTTCCATTTATTTCCTTGGTCACCTTTCAATCCTCTCAACTTCCAGGATAATCCATTCTTCACCAAATTCACAAATAAAGATCCCATATCTCTGCCGTGCATGTGATACCAAAAACTCAGGCAATAATCTCCGGGGGCAATTTCAGGAGATTGGATTTTAGCTACAGAGTTATAGTTCTTGAAAGCATTCACATAGATGTAAAATCCTACAAAAAGAAAAAATAGCAAAGCAATTGATTACAAAATGCTTTCATTTATATACTACGCCATAATGAACTGGCAGAGCCTATCATTTTTAGAATGTAGTGTAATAGGTCAATTTCAGGAGATTGTTTTTTAGCCACAGAGTTATAGTTCTTGAAAGCATTCACATAGATGTAAAATCCTACAAAAAGAAAAAATAGCAAAGCAATTGATTACAAAATGCTTTCATTTATATACTACGCCATAATGAACTGGCAGAGCCTATCATTTTTAGAATGTAGTGTAATAGATCAATTTTAGGGGATTGGATTTTAGCTGCAGAGTTATAGTTCTTGAAAACATTCACATAGATGTAAAATCCTACAAAAAGAAAAAAAAACACACAACAAAAAAGCAATTCATTTGATTTATATACAACGCCTAACAAAAATATGAATGGAATTGGCACACGAAAACTACATTAATTTGTTTTCTATAAGGCTTTTATAATTTGCTTGAAGCATCGTGTTATGTGAGAGTTATCGCCCCTAACGATTCTGGACAGGATATACTTACTGAGAAGCAGAGAGACAGAAAGACCGTAGCTTCTGTGATGAACACATCATATGATATATAGTCAAACTCTATCCAAACACATCCTACTGTATTCCCGCTCGGTGAGAATAAATAAAACAAATATTGTTATATGTTAAACATATTTCACTGTTTTTGTTATCTTTTGTTATTTCTACATCTTGGGATATAACACAGTATTTATTGGCCACTGGAGGGTTCGCTGGGCCAAGCTCTTGCTCCCTTGTTGGGTTAATCCGTTGTTAGGTTAAAACTTTTTAATTAGTATTATTTGGATAATTCAGACTATTGTCCTCATTTTTATTGTAAAATCTCCCTAACCCACCTTTACGTTGCTATAACAATGGAATATATTGCCAAACCTTTGCCACTATACTCCTGAATTATGATTGTGTGGGATAGTGGCGGGGTAGATCAAAAATATAAATCAGTATGTTAGGGAGAGTTATCTCCCTTAAAACTTCTGGACACGATATACTCACTGTCCTAAGACAGAGAGATAACGCAAGAACGTAGCTTCTGTGATGAACACATCACACGATACACAGTTGAATTCTATCCAAACTCATCCTACTGTATTCCCGGGGGGTGAGAATAAATAAAACAAATATTGTTATATGTTAAACATATTTCACTTTTTTTATCTTTTGTTATTCCTACATCTTGGGATATAACACATGGCGTTTTTATTGGTTTACTGGTTGGTTTTGAAGGCTATCACAATGCAAGTGTAAAGAAAAGGCGAGGTAACTAGGATGTTGTTTTTTCTACCTTTGATTTATTCTCTAAATATTTCGGGGTGAAAAATGATCCCTTCATTAACGACGTTGGCGAAGATGGGCGTAAACCTTATTAAATAGACCTGATTGGAAATTTTGAAAACAAAATAGTTTACCTTCAAATGTATTAAATGTATGATCTTTTGTTGGTCCACTGTGATAATTGTAACTCTCTCCACTCCATCGGGTCCATGTGTTATTCTTTAAGGGTGGCAAAATGTCGATGAGGGTCCAACCGCAAAGGTCAGAGTCAAATGTGCAATTTGGGGTCACCATTCCAGCTGGATTGATATACCAAAAATACGAATGAAAATATGAAATATTAATAACAATGTTATGATAAGGAGACTTTATATATATATATATATATATATATATATATATATATATATATATATATATATATATATGCATGTTGAATTAAACAAAAGACACATCTCCTGTTTAACAATTTGATTTTTGATTTTTTCAAGTTTTCTGGCCAACTTTTTAATATTTGGGTGGAATTCGTGTTCCGAGTACTAATCCACGAATTCCACCCAAATATTAAGAAGTTGGCCAGAAAACTTGAAAAAATCAAAAATAAAATTGTTAAACAAGAGATGTGTCTTTTGTTTAATTCAACATGCATAAATGAAAAATGCTGCCCAAATACACACACACACACACACACACACTATATATATATATATATATATATATATATATATATATAATGGACTCTCCCGTCGATTATCGACGTATGAGGGTTCATACACACAATGAACTCCCACACAGGGATTTGTTTATAGTGGTGAAGGCTTGTGTTGGACCATCCACACTTTTTGGCACAGTCGATAGCCACAAACCCAATCAACGACCGACCTCAGGAATTTTGAATTCAGAGTTATCCCTCTCGTAGACTGGTTACCTACCCAAGGCTGAAGAGCCCAGTCTGCCCTACTATTTAACCCATAGCTGGAGGGAGAATATATGGATTCATACCTTTCCCAAGGGTAATGGCGCTATGTGAAATGCCAACAGCTTCGTCTAGGAATTGAACTCGAATCAACGAGTCCATTTTCCACGACTCTAACCACCAGCCCACGCGCCTCCACACACACACACACACACACACACACACACACACATATATATATACGCGTGTGTGTGTGTGTGTGTGTGTGGTGTGTGGTGTGTGTGTGTGTGTGTGTGTGTGCATATAAGTTTAAAAGATAATTAAAATAAAAATATGTATTCATTGCTATGGATGAAATTTACTTTTATTTGTCGACACGTGTTTCGACTAAAATTCGCCTGCACATACGATATTCTATTTGAAACTATTTCATGTATAAAACTAAAATAGAATAATAATCTTGTTATGATGGAGATTCGGTGGCTGTCTGTCTGTAATTGAAACTACGTAACTGGTTAATTCCCAATACCCCAAGGAATTTCGTTTATCAATGAGTATTTTCATTTATAGTCAAAATCACTAATAGATAGAACAAACAATTATATTTATTAACAATGTCTCTATGAAAATCTTAGTTAGACTAGCAAATATATGCACCCTCCGGGTGCAAGTATTTAAGTTTTAATATAATAAAATATCATATTAAATTAGAAATGCTAATGAAACTAAATAAGAATGCAGATAGAAAGATTTGCAACGGAGGGGGGTATGATTGAAAAATAGAACAACTTTGAAACGAACTCTTCCATCATCTTCCATTACTCCCGTTTTTCATTGGTAAATTTTGCTAATTTAACTATTTAGTTAAAATAGGAAGTAAAGGATAATATTACAGTTATTTCTTCTTATTAATCGATTTCATTTAAGATTTACCCCCGAGATTTTTTCTCATATTCATCAAGATAAAACCAAACAATTAGAAATCAATAATACTAAGCACATATTTATTAAAATCAAATTTTAAAGATCAATATGCAAATTAGCCTTTCCATTCACACTGTAAACCGCTATTTTGTTGTATATATAAATACAATTACCTGTTATTTGTACCTAGATATGGTCAATAGTATTAATGATGTATAACAATTTTATTAATAATAGAAGTTTAAATAAAAATAAAATCATGGAGAATGTGATGTAAATAACAAAGGGATTTGTGGCTTGAGTAGTAATATAGTTTCGGCTACAGACAGAAAAACACACAATCTCCATTATAATAAGATTTGCCTCACAACATCCCATGTTATTTGTAGGTTTAAAGCCAAGCAATGTGCCTTATATATCACTAAGAAATAAAGGTTTACGTAATATACCGTGTGATTAATTTGCATACTGGTTTTAACAACACCGAGTTTGATAAATAATTACTTGCTGTTATTGATTTCCAATAATATTGTTTTATTTTCCAACGTATTAAAATCAATCCTATGAATGATTTTTTATAGAAACCAATTAAAATATAATTAAAATAAGTGTAATCGTTTTATATGCGTTCTTATTTAATTTTGTTAGTCTTTCTAATTTGATATATTTCATTAGATTAAAACTTAAATACTTACGCCCAGCAGAGGGGTGACATATTCTTACCAATAATCATAAGTAGATTTTAGAGAGAGAGAGAGAGAGAGAGAGAGAGAGAGAGAGAGAGAGAGAGAGAGAGAGAGAGCAAAATTGAGAGCAGATTATTAAACATGATATATGATGTGGCTAATTTACATACTGGTTTTAACAAAACCAGGTTTAATAAATAATTATGCTAATAGTACTAATGATATACTAATAGTATTTTTTATTCTCCAATGTATTGAAATCAATCCTATGAATGATTTTATATAGAAACCAATTAGAATATAATTAAAATAAGTGTAATCTTGTTTTATGCGTTCTTATTTAATTTTGTTAGTCTTTCTAATTTAATATATTTCATTTCATTAAAACTTAAATTCAAACGATCTTTATAGAAAAGACGTTCTGGGACATTGAGATAAAGACGGATCCCCCTATCCCAGTCAGGAGACCAGACCCAGTGTTGATTAACAAAAAAAAAGATAACGTGTCAACTGGTGGATGTTGCGGTTCCAGCAGATCACAGGTTGAAGCTGAAGGAAAACGAAAAGATGGACAAATACCTGGACCTTGCCAGAGAACTAAAAAAGGCTATGGAATATGAAAGTCAAAGTGATACCAATTGTAGTTGGTGCACTTGGAACGGTCCCAAAAAGCTTGGAAAAAAGACTGGAAAATCTGGAAATATAAGGAAGAATTGAGACCATCCAGACTACTGCACTGCTGCAATCTCCCAGAATACTCAGATGAGTCCTGGAGACCTGAGGAGACTTGTTGTCACTCAGACTCCAGGTGAATACCATTAGCTAATGCTGGTCTGAAAAACTAATAATAATAATAATAATAATAATAATAATAATAATACTTATTATTATTATTATTATTATTATTATTATTATTATTGTTGTTGTCTTCTTCTTCTTCTTCTTCTTCAGGGCAGAGTGTTTTGGGAAAAAATCAAAACACTCATCCCTGATGATGACCTTCTATTTGCATACTACAGAATTGAGCCTCGTGTTACTAAAATATTGCAAAACTTTTGACTCGCTTTTGTAAATTAACATTCGATAATGAAACTCACGTGTTTGTGGTTTGAGGAGTTTCCGCTCTTTGCACTTATAAAGCCTTTGTAATTGGACGATATCCAATTGGCTCATTCCCTTTCGTTGGCCAATGGTCACTCCTTTCTTCAATGGTATGATGGTTGGTTTTATGTGGTCAACCGAGAAAGTGGTTGGACCATAATGGGTGAGCGAGCTGTAATCGTATGGAAGACCTTGGGTGCTAATATCTGGGGCGGACAGTTTAAAGAAATTACGTTCATGGCCTGGAAAAAACAACAAAGAATACATTAGTGTATTTCCTCTCTCTCTCCCCCTCTCTCTCTCTCTCTCTCTCTCTCTCTCTCTCTCTCTTCTCTTCTCTCTCTCTCTCTCTTCTATTCTATTCCTTTTCTTCTTCCTTCTCTCTCTCTCTTTCTCTCTCTCTCTCTCTCTCTCTCTCTCTCTCTCTCTCTCTCTCTCTCTCTATTCTATTCTATTCCTTTTCTTCTTCCTTTCTCTCTCTCTCTCTCTCTCTCTCTCTCTCTCTCTCTCTCTCTATTCTATTCTATTCCTTCTTCTTCCTCTCTCTCTCTCTCTCTCTCTCTCTCTCTATTCTATTCTATTCCTTTTCTTCTTCCTTTCTCTCTCTCTCTCTCTCTCTCTCTCTCTCTCTCTCTCTCTCTATTCTATTCTATTCCTTTTCTCTCTCTCTCTCTCTCTCTCTCTCTCTCTCTCTCTCACTCTATTCTATATATTCTATTCTATTCTTTTTCTTCTTCCCCTCTCTCTCTCTCTCTCTCTCTCTCTCTCTCTCTCTCTCTCTCTCTCTCTCATACACGAACATAAAGACTGATTTAGACTAATGTAAAGAAACTAATAATTATCTTAAAGGATTGAATAAGGTTTTATACATTGTGACATTACTAACAATGGACATAACAGCATGTTTTAACATCTATTCAGTAACCGTCCTATTCAAAACGTATTTAGTGACAGTTTCCTGAGACAGCATTGCTTGTGTTGTATCCTATATTGTGATGCACTAGTGAGTTTGCGTCTCACTGGGTGCCCAATACATACGGCTTTGTACAACACCTAAGCACAGATTGGTAAATAACTTTTATTCTAACAGGTCTAAATCTTCTTTTAAAGAATTAGAGAGCTTTTTTTTTTATCAATCAACCGTCTCATATATATATTTACCAACTCCTCCGCACGAGCAGGATGTGACACAAGGTCAATTTCTTAAGCGGAGTTCAACAGGTTTGAATTCAGAGTTTTCCTTCTCCTAGACCGGTTGCCTAACCAAGGTTAAAGGGCCCAGTCTACCCTACTATTTAATCCATAGCTGGAGGGAGAGTAGGATTCATACCTTTCCCAAGGATATTAGCGCTAAGTGAAACGCAATTACCACATCCAGGATTTGAACTCGGGGCGACGAGTCCATTTCCCATGACTTTAACCATTACACCACGCGCTTCCTCAACCGTCTCATATAATATATCGGGAACAACTTTAAAATGCACTTCGGGACATTTTCAAATAACTCCATATTGTCTATGCAATATTATAAAAAAAAGAAAATAAAGTCATTGGGGCGGCCTAATGTCAGTATCAGCCAATCAGCTAGGGAGTCTATCCCCTTTTCACTAGCGCTAGACAAGGGGCTTATTTTAGCATCTGAGGTGGAGCGCCACACCTACCACCAGATCCTCACTTTACCGCACAGATCCCTGTGCTACTCATACGCTGAGTTGGCGAGGCTCGGTATTCCTAGCCGAACACTCTACTGACTTAGCTAAACCGCCCCCTTATGCAATATTATAATCAACAAGTGTGCCTTATCAAGATTGTAATTGTTAGCAAGATAGACTCTCAATTCCATTACTATTGAATAGTGAGTTCGATCCTCGTTGGGTGCCTGTGGCACATCCTTCTTGTGACTGACCTACTATAATTAACATGATATAGTCAAAGCTATGGGAAAAATTATAGTCAAGTTATCTGCCCTTGGCACCAGAAGACGAATCGCCAATATACGATATTGGCGCCAAAATTAAATTCCATGACTAAAATCAATTATTGTGTTGGGCAGTCAACCAGCGAGCCGTGTATTCCAACGCTCCCTTCACCTTCATTCTCAGCAAGAAAAGTCTGGCCGCAAGCACCATCAAGTTTGCAACTTTTTTGTACATTTTTGAAAATGTTTTTTTTTTATCTTCAATTGTTGTTCTTGTCTTCTTCATCCGAATTCACTTGCTAATAACCTGGGAATTATATGATTCCCGCGAAACCTCATAAAGCGTAAATAAAAAAAGAGGATCAAGTAACCAATAAGCACCCCAGCTGGGAGCTGTTTTGAAAGGAATACCTTTTGCTTTTCACCGTAAACTCCCGATTGTTTTTCTACAAACAACAGACGAATTTTTTGCATTAGAATTTCACTGTAAGATTTTTTTTTAATTTCTTCGTGTAAATTTACAACCCAAAGGCTTAAGTTTTTATACTAAAATAGTTTTCGATTTTAATAAAAAAGAAATTAGTTATTTCATTTTCTTGTTAATTCAATAGAAATTTTTTTAAGTTTTAAAAACTTTAAACGAAAGACACATTTTTATATTAAAATAGTTTTTATTTAATCCGAAGAGAAATGCAGATATGTTTATTTAAATGAAAATAGTTTTTATTTACAAAATGGTTTTTATGTTTATTTAGATAAAAGGATGTTGGGACCAAGTAACCAATAAATAACTACTGAACAAACTTTTAAAAAATCTTACAGTAAAATTCTAATGCAAAAGAAAATCGCCTGTTGTTTGTAAACAAACAACTGGGAGTTTATGGTGAAAAGCAAAAGGTGTTCCTTTTAAAACAGCTCCCAGCTGGGGTGCTTATTGGTTACTTGGTCCAAAAAAAGATATTAGAAAAACCTGACTTGCCCTTTTTAATATTCTCTTTGATTACTTTGATATAGTCGTCTCGGTCCGGTCGATTTTGTTCGTGGAAGAATCCGAGGCTGTGCAGCATTTCATGAATAACAGTCCCTTTGAAACGGCACAGGGCGCCAAGGGTCAAAGCTTGAGCCTTTCCGGTAAAGCCCACTTGACTTTGACAACTGGAGAGAAAAAAATAAAGTACTTTTAACAATACAATATTTGGTTAAATCGAACTTAACGGACCTAAATTCCACCTTTGTATGTCATTCCGCCGACAAAAGAAAAAAATACCAAAAATCAGGGAATTAACCGAATTTAATGAAATTTTCAGTGTTGATATATTATTGAATAAAAAATATAATGCACCAGTTATGTTATTTTTTCATGTCAATTAACTTTGAACCACGTATCTTTGAGGCGTAACACAGATTCTCAAAGATACGTGGTATAAAGTTAACTGACCTGAAAAAATGTAAGAGTTTTCAAATAAAATAACTGGTGCATTATATCTTTTATTCATTAATACATCAACACTGAAACTTTCCCGCCCTGTCGGCTGGGGCGAGTTAGAGAACGCTTGCACCGCACGTGCAACACTCTGCAGATACATACAGGGTGCAGCACTCCCCGCATTGGCCCACAGTGATGGCCAACCCCACCGTGCCAGTACACATCGCCCACTCAAACCGCCCGCTCCCTTCCGTGTCGTGGTGACCCCGTGATGGCCTTAAGGATTCAGAGCCAGTGGTACACCGCCTATCGCCATATACACTCATATGAGCAGCCTATCTTCTCATCTTCATAAAAACTGGTGACCAGACAGCTCTGAATTNCGTCACACAGAGATACCGTGGTTGTTTTTGACTTGTGTAGAAGCCATCGTTTGCCGAAAATAGGCTTGTGAAATCTCGACTCAAAACAAACTTTGTGTGTTTGCTCGCATCACCTCGTTCAACGGTCATGTTGCAATTTACCTCTATTCGCCGACTTGCCAAAAATTCGGCGTCTATTTCTATTTCTCCACTCTCTCGCACAAACCACCCCACTTCCTGTCTGTACTCTTTGTGAGAAAGAGTACAGACCATTCGGCGCCCATTTCTTTTTCCTAGCCCGAAGGCAAGAGGAGTTTTCATTTGTTTTTTTCTTTATATCACACGCCCCCTGATCTTCAGAAGTATAGCTTCGTAGTCCTTTGCAACCACTGGGGTGGCCGTCTACTTCCTCCTGTGCGAGTGGTTTGCAAACCTTCCTTGCTAGCACGTCGTTCCTGCTGCCTTCATCACTTCTTTCATCTTCAGAAGATAGGCCTTCCACCGGCGTCCACATTACGAGTTGTCGTGCACTCCGTACCAGACACTGTTGTTTTTTGACGTGGTTAGAGCCATCGTGCCAAAAATAGCTTGTTGAAATCTTACTCAAAAACATCTTTTGTGTTTGCTCGCAATCACCTCGTTCCAACGGTTCTGTTGGCAATTACCTCATTTCGCCGACTGCCAAAAATTCGCGCTCATTTATTTCTAACACTCCTCCTCCCACAAACCACTCACACGAAGGTTCGACTCTTATAAAAGAGCTACAAGTCCCTTTGGCGCCATTTCTTTTTTCCTAGCCCGAGGTAAGAGAGCCTCATTTGTTTTCTTTATATCACACACTTCTATAAACATTCTTTCTATATATCTTATTTCTTAATTCCTAATATATCCTTCCCTATAATAATTTTTGTTTTTCTGATGCACTCACTTGGGCATCTCACCTTTTCCCGCTATAATCTATTCTCTTATTAAATCCTTTCTCTTTCTATAAACTATCTTTTCTATAATCTATTCTCTTACCCTAAATCTATTCACTTCTATAATTCTTTTCTATTATCTAATAAGTGCCCAGGTCTGCATCCTTAAGCATCATGAGACGCTACCTATGGCTAAACAGAGGTCCCATTGTGTAGGAGTTTTACCCTCTGCCGTTGTGATACAGTTCAGTATTTTACTGTACAGCCGACGGTTTTTTTGGTGTGTGTGCTGGGAGACTAGATATATTATTAGAGGGAGTAGCAAATGCAGTATAAGTATATAGTACACTTAATTAGACTTATCTAAACTTTTTTTTTGACAATAATCTATCCGTACATATATAAGGTAATGGCGTATATATGTATGTATGTATGTATGGTATGTTAACGGTCCAGATGAAAGTACGCAAAATAAAACAATTAATCGAACAAAGTTAAAATATTATTACATACAAATTAAGATATTAACGGTTCTGCTTTTATTTGTGAAAATTACGAAGATTGATTTATATTCGAAGATATTAAAACTAAAATATACAATAGAATAGCATTTGAAATTCTAACTTAAAAATGTCCGCATTTGTAAATTATGAAGATTTGATTTATATTGAAGAGTGCCACGACACGTATGTGAGAATCCGGTGGAGGCCTATCTTCTGAAGATGAAGAAGTAGATGATAGGGCAGCAGGACGACGGCTCACAAGGAAGTTTGCAACCACGCGCACAGAGGAGTAGACGGCCACCCCAGTGGTTGCAAGACTACGAGCTATGATCCTGAAGATCAGGGGGGTGTGATATAAAGAAAAACAAATGAAAACTCCTCTTGCCTCGGGCTAGGAAAAAGAAATGGCGCCCGAAGGTCTGTACTCTTTCATAAGAGTACAGACAGGAAGTGGGGTGGTTTGTGGGAGAGGAGTGGAGAAATAAATGAGCCGAATTTTTTGGCAGTCGGCGAACGAGGTGATTGCGATTGCGCAAACATAAAGATTTTTTTAGTAGAGATTTCACAAGCTATTTTCGGCAACGATGGCTTCTACACAGTCAAAAACAACGTGTCTGTTGACGGAGTGCCACGACACGTATGTGAGACCGGTGGAGGGCCTATCTTCTGAAGATGAAGAAGTAGATGATGGGCAGCAGGACGACGGCTCACAAGGAAGTTTGCAACCACGCGCACAGAGGAGTAGACGGCCACCCCAGTGGTTGCAAGACTACGAGCTATGATCCTGAAGATCAGGGGGGCGTGTGATATAAAGAAAAACAAATGAAACTCCTCTTACCTCGGGCTAGGAAAAAGAAATGGCGCCCGAAGGTCTGTACTCTTTTATAAGAGTACAGACAGGAAGTGAGGTGGTTTGTGGGAGAGGAGTGGAGAAATAAATGAGCCGAATTTCTTGGCAGTCGGCGAACGAGGTGATTGCGAACAGACCGTTGAACGAGGTGACTGCGAGCAAACACAAAGATTTTTTTGAGTAGAGATTTCACAAGAAGAGAAAAGATTTAAGAAGAGAATAGATTATAGCAAAAAAGAAGGGAAGATGCCCGAGGAGTCATCACAAACAAATAAACAATAAACAAATAATTGAAAACAGAGTAAGACACTTGTAATCCCTGGAAATAAATACTCGCCGGAAGATATTAATGAGAGACTTTGATTCACGGTGCATACGTTCTAGGGAAAGACGCTGTTGGAATTCAACATGGCGTCCGGTGTAACAAGAAGAACGTGGTATAATTGGATGCATAACAGAGAGGATTATCTACAAATCCAGATGGAAGTGTTACATAATTATTGGATCCATAATACTTATATAAGGTAGTGTAGAAACATAATGGCGACTAGTGCAGCCCACGGCCTTGAAGGATGAGTGACAGCGCTTGACCTCACTCTCACCTTGCCTTCCGGGGATAAATCGTGAGAACCGGAAGGCATGGAAGACCCTGTCTTCCGGTTTAAGGATAGTAAGTTTAAGTCAGTTAGAAGGTAGAAGCCGAGCTCGTAGGATGTAAGGATCTGCGCAGACGTCTGGTTTGGGGACTAACAATAAAATAAGATCAAAAGTAAATCGAAGTCTTGTGTTTATTATCTAAAAACTAACAATGACACAGGGCTTCTGATAAGGAGAAATCCCTAACAGAAACCAGACCCGAAGTCCCCAAGAAAGTCCAGACCTTAGAAGATTCCAGACCAAGATGTTAGAAGATAGAACCAAAGTCGGCCAGAAGAAAATACGACTAGAGATAAGAAGTAAGAAAGGGTATACAACAGAAGGGCAGAATAGATTACTCTATAATTACAGAAGGCAGAGGATAATCTGAGGTGTGTTTAAAATGTATCAAGACAGGGTTTGCATTTATCAAGAAGATATTCTATGAGTAGAATTATTCCCAGATATATCAAGCCGGTTGTTTGGTTGGATTTTAAGGCATGTTTTTCTCCTTGCTTAAAGGTTAAACGGGCGGTCGGAGAGGCCCCTTCCAATCAATCGGTTGGTCACACCAAGCCCTAGCACCTATATGATTGTCCCAACTATGACAAGCCTCAACCCTTTGTATCATGTATGTGCTATAGGGCAGTGGCTGAGGGTATTCATATCTTGGGTATGACGTTATTCTATCTGGTAGTGAAGTTCCAAAACTGGAGCTCTATGGGAATGTGGAGTATTCCTTCATCACCATTACTCCCAGGTCCACTCTGATCCAGAGTGGTAGTACCTGCTAGGGTCCCATCTATGGGTTAAATAGTAAAATAATTAAAAAGATTATGGTTAGTGCTCGTTAAAATTATTAATAATAATAATCTTAAAAATATTAACTTTTGTATAACCAAATATTAATAAAGGATTCAATCTTTTTTATACTTACATAGGGATCGACTCCATCTTCAAGAATAATGTCTCCTTCAAAAAGACCTAGAAGAAAATACAATTTATACTTATAAAATCTCTGTGCTTACATAAATACAAATACCGTGTTTCCTCGAAAAATAAAATCTACCTGCAAAATAAGACGTTGTGTGATTGGACCAAATCACCAATAGGCACCCCATCTAAAAGCAATTTTCAAAAGAACAGCTTTTGATTTTCACCACAAACTTCCGGTTGTTAGTAAACAAAATCAACAGAATATTCTTTGACATTAGAATTTCATACACACCAGACACTAAAATAGTTTTTGATTTTGATATAAAAATTAGTTATTTCATGTTGTTGTTGTTAGCATATGTGAAAAAATTAATTTTGCACTAAAGATAAACTAATATTGTTTTAAGAGAGTTTTAAATTTGATTTATATTACATCCAACACGAAATATTATATATCACCATGGCCACCAAACACAAATACGCTCTTTAATACGCACATACACATGTGCAATCCCGCGCTAGGATACAGTCATAATGTCACAACTAACACGCATTTTTATGGACACACGCATGACAACATACGCACAAGTACAAACAAAAAAACCCGCATTCACGTAAACATACAAGTCGAGAATACTGTTATATAAAAATACCATCATTTTCAAAAAAAAAATAATTTAAAAAGAAATGCCATAACTAGACTACTTCAGTTCCAGTGATCTTTTGAAAAAGAGATTTTATCTCGAAAATTCAAGAATTAAATACAGGTTAACACACAACACCATTGTTACCGTATTTTTTTTTTTCTTTACACCTGCATTGTGATAGCCTTCTAAATCAACCTCCTAACTAATATTGTTTTGTTTCTTTTTTTTTTTTTGTTTTTTGTTTTTTTAAATTTTAATTATAAAAGTTTAAACGAAAGACACGTTTTTATATTAAAATATTTTTTTATTTAATCAGAATAGAAATCCAATTGACTTCTCTTTAATAAATCAGAAGTTTTGCTTATTAATCAGAAGTTGATAAGTATTTTTCAACACATACAATACTTTTTTTTTTTAAATTATGAAAAAATATCAATTATTAATTCTTAATTTAATTTTAATTAAAATTTAATATCGAAATCTTTTTTTTAAATAAATAGTTTTTAATTTTAAACTAATATGTTATTGTGTTGTTTTGTTTTTGTTTTTGTTTTTTTTAAATCAAATAAAAGGTTGTTGTTCAGAAATAATCTCACACATTTTATGAAATTTATTTTTCATGTGCCTCTTTCTATCTGAAAGCAAAAGCTGTTCTTTTAAAAATTGTTTTCAGGCGGGGTGCCTATTGGTGACTTGGTCCGGGTGATTTTTAAGGATGATTTTAATTTCAGCCCTTCCCTTAAAATAAGCCCTAGTTGAGAGCGGCAGACAGACGAAATAAGCATTCTTCGCATTCATATCATGCGACGCAGTCACTCGTCTTCATCAATGATCAAGAAAAGGCGCGTTTGTTTTTTTGTTTTTGTTTTTGTTTTTTATTTATCTAAGTCATACGAAAATTCCACAGGAAATTTGGAATCCAATGACTTGCAGAACAATAACATTCAAGAGGATGATGATATGATTATTTTTGAAGGAATTGTCATTAATAAGTTTTTTTAATAAAGGAACGTGTTTTTTATGCGTTCTTATTTAATTTCGTTAGTCTTTCTAATGTAATATATTTCATTGTATAAGAGGTCCACAGAGTGTTAACTCTGGTTCTTATAAAACATTGGGTTACTTAAAGGATAAGTACCCAATGCGGAATACTTCAGTTAGGAAAACAACAAACGCGTTAGTTACATTTATATAACTTTATTATAACATATTAGGAGAACAAAGTTCCCCAGGCTATTTAATGTCACAAGTGTCCAAATATACACAATAAGTGTTAATAGACAAAGTGGTAACCACTTACTGTAAATAGAGGCTGTAGCGTCTGGCGTGCACCTTAGGTGTCTGCTGGAGAGAGATGACAAGCACGTCCAGGCTTGTTCAGTGCATCGGAAGAAGAGCGTTCTCTCCTTGCGTTCCTGTGTCACGTGACCAAAATAGCGTCTCCTGACACGGAAGATTCACCAAAACCCTCAGACAAGAGAGACTGTCCTTACAATTGCATTAAAACTTAAATACTTACACCCGGCGGAGGGTGTTTATTCTTGCTAGTTTTTTAAATACATAAAGAAAAGTCATCGTTAATGCACTGTTATCATAGCCATTTCGGGTTTTTCAACATCCTATTGGTTCGAAGGAAAGGCTAGGGGAGTAAACCCCGAAAACAAATCAGGAGCCGGAGTCCCTAAGGTTGTGTGATGCTGAAATCCAATATTACCCATCAACTCCTGCGAAACTACCGTTGCCAAACCGCATTGGTACCTTACCTTTCCTTTGGATCACAGTGGCAGTGTGAAGAGGAGAGATTTGCTGCATTGGCAACAGTTTATCCTCCATATGAACCCGTCCAGGCTATGTAGTTCAAATTTTAAAAAAAACTTTGACACCACTCCATCGTCTCTCGTAGACGGAAGGCTGCCAACCATTGGCTCCGATAGCAACCCCGGCCTAACTCAGGTCACCACCCTGACAACCCCGTGCTGCTAAGATTAGCATTGCAAACTCCAATGATAAAAAGCTACAAAAATTCAACCGTTTAGATTGAAAGCCTCCGTCGATGCAACTTAATGAGAGTTAGATCAAGCAAAAAGACCAACACTAACGTAACAAAAGTGCCAACTAACCTGGTACTTCCTCAGGGTTAGGTAAATTGAGCTCTGAAAGAAAAAAAATACAAAATTAAACTTTAGCTAAAAAAAAAAAAAAGATACATACATACGTAAAAATATACACTTTTCGGTTAAATCCTATTTAACGGACATAAATTCCACCATCGTATGTCACACCACCGAAAGAAAAAGAAATACAAAAAATCAAGGAATTAACCGAATTTAATGAAATTTTCAGTGTTAATGAATAAAAGATATAATGCACCAGTTATTTTATTTGAAAACTCTTACATTTTGTCAGGTCTGTTAACTTTGAACCATGTATGTTTGCGAATCTGTGTTACACCTCAAACATGGTTCAAAGTTAACTGACCTGAAAAAATGTAAAAGTTTTAAAATAAAATAACTAGTACATTATATCTTTTATTCATTAATATATCAACACTGAAAATTTCATTAAATTCCGTTAATTCCTTGATTTTTAGTATTTTTTTTTTCTTTTTGCAGGGTGACATACGATGGTGGAATTTATGTCCGTTAAGTAAGATTTAACCCATTTTTTTATTTAAAATCATTATGCAAATTATTCCTACCATATACTATGTAAATCTTTATTTATTTGAGATATATAACACGTATTTTAGGAATTTAAATGCATTAATAATATGGGTAGTTTTGCGGCAAACCTTACTCAGCTAGAAAATCGTTAAAGATTTAGATGGTAATTAAGATTAAATAATGACAATTTCATAATTGTTGAGAATATACTTTAAATAATTACAGAAATTGTGACGTAGTTTCGGTTACAGACAGACAGTTATATAATCCAGAGTCTACTCTTCTATTTACCCATAGCTGGGGGGAGAATAATTGGATTTATATCTTCCCGAAGGATATTAGCGCTTTGTGAAATGCAAACAGCCACGTCCAGGATTTGAACTCAGCTCGCGGTATCCATTACCAGAAACACATCCAAATAAGATCATGTCCAGGGTATGGAACTCTGGGAAGTGTGAAGTACTCCTTCATTGCCATTACTCCCAGGTCCACTCTGACCCGGATTGCTAGTACCTGTTAGGGTCCCATCTATGGGTTAAATAGGAAAAAATGTGTTTACAAAAAAAAAGAATTTCAGTACCCATCAAGAATGAATAAAACAAGAGGTTAGAGAATTGTATTCATTGTACATTTATATTTTTGTAGGGTTTGGGGGTTACCACATATATCAAGTATTTGTATCTAATCTTATTATAATGGAGATTGTGGGTTTGTCTGTCTGTAACCGAAACTATATTACTATTCAAGTCACAATTCCCTTTAGTTATTTACATCACTTTCTCCCTGACTCTATTTTATTTAAACCTCAGTTATTAATAAAATTGTTTAACATCATTAAGACTGTTGACCATATCTACATACTAATAACATGCAATTGTATTAATATATACAACAAAATAGCGGTTTACAGTGTGAATGGGAAGGCTAATTTGCATATTGATCTTAAAAAAATTATTTTAATAAATATATGCTTAATATTATTGATTTCTAATTGTTTGGTTTTATCTTATTGAATATGAGCAAAAATCTCTTCAATAAATCTTAAAAGAAATCCCTTAACAATAAGAAATAACTGTAATATTATTCTTTACTTCCTATTTTAACAAAACAGTTTAATTAGGAAAATTTACCAATGAAAGACGGGAGTAACGGAAAATGATGGAAGAGTTAGTTTCAAAGTTGTTCTATTTTTCAATCATACCCCCTCTGTTTCAAATATTTTTATCTGTATTCTTATTCAGTTTCATTAGCCTTTCTAATTTAATATCATATTTTATTATATTAAAACTTAAATACTTGCACCCGGAGGGTGCATATATTTGCTAGTACAAATAATTTAGACAATTGTATAGTTTCAAGTATTCGTATCTAAATACTAATAATTATATATAAAAAGTATGTTTGCCACCATTAAGTATCACGGTTGCCACTAACGGCCAACAGGTGGCCCCATTGGGGGGGGGTCTTATCCCTCTACAGTTCGTATATTCTAAAGCCCCATCCGACAGGGCTGTCACTGACAGAGGTTTGGCTTTCTATACGACCAAGATATTAAAATGTTTGAAAGATTCCATCTGTGTGAGCAGGATCAGATGACAAAACACAAACATTTTAAAGTATGCCAAAAGGCAGAGTTTTGAGAGTCTCATTATCCAGCATTGACGCTGGTGAATCCTTAAGCGTCACGGGTTATTTCCAATAAGTCTAACATGATCAAAGGGGAACCACTCTTGACCGATAAATTATTTCATATATTTATTTGGTCTACTAGGAAAAAATAAGACGGGGTTAGGGTTAGGGTTAGGGTTTAGGGTTAGGGTTGGCCTTCTTCAGGTATTTCTTGTCGGACTCGGGAACCTTCTCGAAAAGAAGGTTCCCGAGTCCAAAAAGAAAGTTTCAGTTTTTATCAAACCTTCATCGGGACATTAGGATGGAAAAAGTATTGTCTGAAAAGTGATGGAAATCTTTTCAAAATCAAACAGGAGAAGAGGAAGTATATAGAGAAAAATGGGTTATTTCCTATAACTCCAACATAAACAAAGGGGAACCACTCTTGGCTGATAAATTATTTATTTATTTATTTATTGGTCTACTAGGAAAAAAGAAGAGACGGGGTTAGGGTTCCGGGTTAGTTTGATGGGAAAATAAATAAATAATTTATCAGTCAAGAGTGGTTCCCCTTTGTTTATGTTAGACTTATAGGAAATAACCGCATCATGGGTCGCCACCCAAGGTTAACAGGAGGTTCGATTGGGGTTTGGGTGCTACCCCTCTGCAGAGGTGCAGTCGGTGTGTTCTAAAGCCCAAGCTGACAGGGTGTTGTACCGGCCGTTCCTACAGTGGAGAATATACACCGGTTCTCACTATAAATAGTGAGACACCGAGGGAAAAGGAGGTACTGTTACCGTACTGTTACCGTACTGTTACTGTTTAGCGGCAAGCTAGCCGTTCTTGTACCTTATTGTAAATACACTTGTCTCTTTTTACCCTACCTCGACTTGACTTCTTTTTTTACTGTTGAACTAACATCACAACACAGGGATAACGAGTTGTGACAGTCAGATATAACAAACAAACAAACGAAAACAACTTTCGGTCGTTGACCCCATGACTCGGCCTCTAAACATTTGTCCTCGTTTTAGGGAGATATTTCTGCTAACAGTTGCAAAATTTCTCATACGTGTTTTATTCTCAAGATAATCGAAAGATGAAGGTCTTATCTTCTTTATTTAAAAATACATCGAACAATCTATATATTAATACGTGGAAAGCGCGTGGTGTAATGGTTAAAGTCATGGGAAATGGACTCGTCGCCCGAGTTCCAATCCTGGACGCAGTAACTGCATTTTCACTTAGCGCTACTACCCTTGGGAAAGGTATGAATCCTACCCCCTCCAGTTATGGGTAAATAGCAGGGCAGACCGGGCTCTTTAACCTTGGTTAGGCAACCGGTCTAGGAGAAGGAAAACTCTGAATTCAAACCTGTTGAACTCCGCTTAATAAATTGACCTTGTGTTAAAAATATATTGGTCAGAAACATCGAAGCTACAATATTGTAAAAATCATAGAACTAAAACAAAAGAAACAGTTCTAAGCAAAACAAAATAAAGAAGCTCTCTATACTTCTCTTCTTAAAAAGAATACAATGTTATATTTCTTTTTGTGTGTGTAGTCTTGTTAAACTTTAAATATACACTCATTACTACATTTTGGAGGATGTCGTCAGTGATGTCATTACTTGGTTCATAGAGGAGTTTCGGGTCTTACAACATACTCCACTCACCAGGTGGACCCTAGCAGAGAAAATCAAACTCTGACCCCCACCCCGTCTTCTGCGAATTTAAACTTGGGATAGTATAAATCATAATGAAAATTAAGTTTCGTTGTCTTTTTTACATTAAATTAGAAATGATGATCGATCATTGAAAATAAGTTGTAAAAAGATGATACAGCTCTAAATTTTGGTTAATTAGCGGATTAGTGCGTCCTGACCTCCTGCCCTAAAAAAGCTAAGCGGTGCCTGCTCAAAATCTGAACCGTGCTAGTTTTGAACTCCTTGGCTGTTTCAAGGCGTTTTTCCCAGAAAGTTACTGCGATATGAAAGCGATATTTTGCACACACACACTCTCTCGACAAGTACATGTATATATTTTACCCCCCCCTTTAGAATATTTTTTAGTGGTTTGAAGGTGTTAAAATCGGCAAGTTAATGCGATAAGAAAGCGATATTTTACAGCCAAATATTTTTTTTAATGGTGGGGGTAGAATATTTACATTTACTTACATTCGAGAAAAAAATATCGCTTTCGTATCGCATTAACTTTTTGAAATCGAATTGAAAATATACTCACCTGGTGGAAGTCTAATCTGCAATGAAAATTAACAGAATCACGTTTTTAAAATTTACATTTTATTCTCTTCATAAGTATAGACCCCCAATATGATTCCATCTTTAAGCATCATGAAATAAAAATATGAAAATATTATATGAATATGAATATGCGCCCTCTGGGCGTATGTAAGTATTTACTAACATCCCCACATGTCAGTGGAACACAAGGATCATTATAGTTAGAAACTCCGCACAGACCGAAGCTCATGCGTGGCTAGTGTTTAAAAACTGCGTGAATCCCTTCGGCATTCCTCTTTTGATTCACCTCGGGCACTGGGCAATAAACCCAGCCCTGCCCCTTTAAATCGAGGGACAGGTGTTGTCTGAAAGAGTAGCCCCCTGGGATTACGCTGATATTAGATATCTTACCGGTTCAATGGCTGAAACCACTGGACACAGGCCCCAAACGGGGTAAGTATTTAAGGTTTAATGTAATAAAATATATCAAATTAGAAAGACTAACGAAATTAAATAAGAACGCATATAAAAAGATTACAATTATTTTAATTATATTTTAATTGGTTTCTATATAAATATTCACAGGATTGATTTTAATACGTTGGAGAATAAAACTATAATATTAGAGATCAATAACAACAAGTTATTATTTATTAAACCCGGTTTTGTTAAAACCTGTATGCAAATGAACCACATCATATATTATGGGAACCTTTATTTCTTAGGATATATAAGACACATTACAGGGTTTTAAACGCTCTAATAACATGGGTTGTTTTGAAACAAATCTAACTCAGAAGTGGATTTTTTTTTCCAAACATTTAGTAGCCCTAAACTAAGGAATAATTAAAGACAATTTATTGTGATCAAGGTCACCAACAAAAAGCCTTAAGACATTTAAGCTGAAAATCTCAGCTTTAGATATAATAAATAGAAGATGTGTGTGTGTGTGTGTGTGTGTGTGTGTGTGTGTGTGTTGTGTGTGTGTTAAGAAAGGTTAGCAAAATGGTTTGAATTTTCTTTATTAATTTATTTTATTGGGCGCTACATGTGTTTTGGGGTTGTTTAAAATCCTTTTCAAGCTATATGTAAGTGTATATATGTGTATATTTTGGGTTCATATACGAAGATTCAAGGTGTATGCATTTGTATGTGTCCTAGTAGTTGGTTTGTGTGTGTGTGTGTGTAGGTTGAAAAGTGGAAATGAATCCGACAATATGTTGAAAGGATAAATAAATAAAGGAAAGAAAATGTTGAATAGATAAAATAGATTTAATGAATTACCAACACGTTTTCAACTTCAAATATCGAACAGTTTACCCTGAAAGAACCGTTTTTCTTTGTATACTTAAATATTCATAATTTCCTATTATTATTATTATTTCATTTTTATATTAAAATAATAATAAATATAAATACAATGCACATGAACTAATATATATATATATATATATAATATATATATATATATATTATATTATATATATATATATATATATATATATATATATATATATATATAAAGAAATAACAAAATACTTAGAGATTTAGCATTATAGTCTATTTCAGGGAGCTTAGACAAAGTGTCTAACTCTCCCGATTCATCAGATGCGAATGATGAATTCTTTATTACTTTTCTAAGCATTTGAAATAGACATAAAGCTAAATCTCTAAGTCTTTTGTTATTTCTTTACTTATATATTTGCTCTGTGACTCTAAAATTAAGAGCACACATTGAGCTCTCAAACTGCGACAGGTTTTTTAAATAAAACTCTTGTGTCGCAAGGAAGATTTCTTCTCTGGACTTTTGGATTATATATATATATATATATATATATATATATATATATATATATAAGAAATGGATATAAAGTAACCTACTCGAGTTTCATCATCTGAATTGTCAGGGTTACATCCGCTGAATTAATCGAGTTTTCGATTAATATCAGTTAATACCACGTATGTCTGTTATTTTCAACAGACATACGTGGTATCAACTGATATTAATCGAAAACTCGATTAATTCAGCGGATGTAACCCTGACGATTCAGATGACGAAACTCGAGTAGGTTACTTTATATCCATTTCTGAAATAAATTTTGCTCTACATTGTATTGAGCACTTT
Organism: Doryteuthis pealeii; assembly: GCA_023376005.1. Taxonomy (NCBI): domain Eukaryota; kingdom Metazoa; phylum Mollusca; class Cephalopoda; order Myopsida; family Loliginidae; genus Doryteuthis; species Doryteuthis pealeii. Next base: position 81,602,659 of record CM042166.1, read on the forward strand.
GTGTTTGTTTTTTCACGGTCTTAACCCCCTGGATTCTGTGCGCTCCCAACGATCGTACCCGTACCCACCAGTAAGCCACTACTCATACATAAATACACACACACATATATATATATATATATATATATATATATATATATATATATATCACTTAAAAGCAATAAATAGAAAATTTGGTTGCAGTACCTTCATTGCCAAGGTCCCAGATGAGACCAATCCCAGTAATAAAGCCGCCACCCACAACATTGTCCCTGGATTATTTAACCACTCTTTTCAAATGTTCTTTAATGTTAGATAGTTTTATAGACAAAACGGAATTAGATAGGTTCTCTCTCTTCTTTTCTTTCTTTTCTTTTTTCTTTTCTTTTCTTTTTTTAAAAAATATTATTGTTATTATTTATTGTCATATTGAGATTTTGTGCTGCTCCGAGATAAACCTTTTATTTTTTAAGGAAATAAATACAACAAAAAAAATTATAAGATAATAAAAAGACAGTGATATGACAAATAATTGTGTGTGTTTTTTGTTGCTTTTTTTGTTTTTTTTTGTTTCTTTGTTTTGTTTTTGTTTTCTATCTTGGTTTCATAAGATAAGTAATAAATATAGGTTGTGTGTTTTATCAAAGAAACAAACCATATGTTGATAAGGACTGCGTATCAAAATAAATTCAACCAACTGTATTTAAATACATGAATGACAACCAAATCCTCCTGTTAGTGCAATGGGGTTTGCGACCCATGATGCTTAAGAACGGAATCCTGGTGGCTGTACAGTAGGGTTGGTCAGGTTTTCACTTTATTAAAATATCAAATTGTCCATCTATGCGAAAGTTGTGTTTTAGTATACTGAATACTGATACCAAAAATTATATCTTTTTTACTTGCGCCAATGTTTGAGGAAATAGCATCAAATATCGTCTACTAAAAATCCTCATTTTCACAAAATTTAGCCTGGAAATTGGTTAAAAAATTTACCGTTTTCAACATTTAAATCAGAAATATTATTTCATTCTATTAAAATAAAACTAATAAAATATTGTACATAAAATTCAAATTGATAATGTTTTATTAAATTAATTATTACCTAATGATTATGGCAATAGTGTAGAAATCATAATGGCGATTAGTGCAGCTGGTGGCCTTGAGAGTGAGTGACAGCGTTTGACCTCACTCTCACCTTGCCTTGCGGGGATGGATCGTGAGAACCGGAAAGCATGGAAGACCCTGTCTTACGGTTTAAGGATATAGTAAGTTTAAGTCAGTTAGCAGGTAGGAGCTCGAAGGTGTAAGTCGCATTTCTATGCGCATCCTGTCATCTGCGCAGATTGTCTGGGTTGGGGATTTGGAAATAAAGTAACATCAACGTAAATCGAAGTCTTGTGTTTATTACCTAAAAATTAACAATGACACAGGGCTTCTGATAACGAGAAATCCCTAGCATGGAAAACCAGACCGAAGTCCCTCAAGACACCGCGCGACCAGACCAAGATGATAGACGATCGGAATAGCAAAGCCGGCCAGAAGAATAGATGACCAAGATATAGAAGTAAAGAAGTAAGAAAGAGTATACAAGTTATATAGATTAGGTAGTGTACGTAACAATGTGTCCCTCCCATCACCACCGACACCTCTGATTTTTACTTAATTAAGCTGTAACAGACAATCTTTGATGCTATTTCCTCAAACAATGGTGCAAATAAAAGATCTAATTTTTTACATCAGCATTCAGTATACTAACACACAACTTTCGCATAGAGGTGCAGTCAGTGCATTCCAACGCCCCTGTCGGCTGGGGTGTTGGAATGCACTGACTGCACCTCTACAGAGGGGTAAGACTCCCCCAATAGGGCCACCTGTTGGCCGTGGGTGACGACCCGTGAGGCTTAAGGATAGAACCCAGGTGGTTGGGCAGTCCATGACTTGCAATACTCCACTTTGGTCCTATCTTGGGCTAGACGGGTGGTCGGAGAGGCCCCCTCCGATCAATCGGCTGGTCACGTCAAGCCCTAGCACCTATATGATTGCCACAACCCTATTGCCCTTATGTCAACCCCCAACCCTTTTTATCATATGGGTGCTAGAAGGCGGCGGCTGAGGGTCTACATGTCCTGGGAATGACGTTAAACTCTATCTGATGGTGAGGTTCCAGTTTTGGAGGTTTGGGGAATGTGGAGCACCCCTTCATCACCATTGCTCCCTGGTCCACTCTGACCCGGAGTGGTAGTACCTGTTAGGGTCCCATCTATGGGTTAAATAGAAAAATGTATTTATTAAAAAAATTGAGTATCTATTAAAAATGATTTTATTTCAAAACTTTATCGGTATTAAATGACCCACTGAGGTTGATATGCCGTAAAACAAACAAACAAACAAAAATGTATCTTCTGTGTCCGCCATTTCTTTTCTTGTCTGTTTTTTTTTTTTGTCTTTTTGTTTTTTGTCGCTTCTCTTCTTGGATCTATTTTTCTCGGGCGAAATCATGAATAACACCGAGACCACATTTTATGTGCACATATTTTATTCATTATTTGACGATAACCTTTCTCTAACGACCCCCCCTCCACACACACACACACAGTCCGGGAATCGTAGAGATTTAGAAATAAATTGCTGGTTGGTTGGTTGGTTGGATTTTTATGGCATGTCAACCCTTGTTGGGTTATTTCATGCCGAAGACATTTTGTTTTATTCATTCTTGATTTGTATTGAACGTTTTTGAACTCAATTTTTCTAAACACATTTTTAAACTCATTTTTTTAATCTATTTAACCCATATGTAGAACCCTAACAGGTATTACCACTTCGGTTCAGAGTGGATCTGAAAGTACTAGGAATAAAGGGGGAATCCACACTCCCCAGAGCTCCAGAATTGGAATTTCACCTCTAGATACAGTTTAATGTCATACACAGGACACCAATTTCTGATTAAAATTATAAAAAGGGTAGTAATGAGGCTGAGGATCCAATGACCCTTGGTCACCCATCTAGATATTTACCTTGATTATCATTGCTTAACTTATTATTTACGAACCTTTGCTTAGTCTGGCACACAATCCTTTAGCTATTTATAATACCTAATGTTACTAAGGGGTCACTCATTTAAGTACTGAACTAGTTTATCATTGCTTAACTCATTATTTACTTAGATTTGGTTAGTCTGGCATAGAAGCCATAGGTTGTTGGCAGTACTTGCTGTTACGAAGTGGTCACCCATCTAAGTAATGAACAGACTCATCATTGCTTAACCTGTTATTTACTAAGCTTTTATTACTAAGTGGTCACCCATCTATATACTGAACAGGCTCATAATTGCTTAACTTATTTACTGAGCTAAAAGGAAACTAGAATTAACAAATATTAACAATCTATCTATCTTCACATACCTAGGTAGTAATATCTCATCCACAGAAAGCGATGTTAATACACGAATAGGAAAGGCATGGTCGGCCACAAACAAATTATCAGTCATATGGAAATACGATCTCACTAACAAGTTAAAGCGACAATTCTTCCAGACTGTGGTTATATCAGTACTGCTGTATGGCTGCACCACTTGGACCCTAACAAGCGCCTTGAGAATAAGCTAGATGGGAGCTGCACAAGAATGTTGCGTGCAGTCTTGAACAAGTCGTGGAAACAGCACCCACAAGGAAGCAGCTGTATGGCCACATGCCCACCATCTCACAAACCATCCGATTGAGACGGGCTAGGCATGCAGGACACTGTTGGAGAAGCAAGAATGAGCTCATGAGCGACGTTCTCCTGTGGAAACCAACACATGGACATGCAAGTGTGGGGCGCCCACCAAGGACCTACATTGACAGCTATGCGAGGATGCTGGTTGTTGTGTAGAAGACCTCCCAGGGGCGATGAATGATAGGGAAGGTTGGCAAGAGATTGTCATGGATAACCGTGCTGCTTGCGCGACATGATGATGATGATGATGATGATAATATATATATATATATATATATATATATATATATATATATAATATATATATATATATATATATATATGCATGTTGAATTAAACAAAAGACATATCTCCTGTTTAACAATTTTATTTGTGATTTTTTTTTTCATGGGGCATGAAAAAAAAATCACAAATAAAATTACCGAAATATTCTAACGGAAAATACACACACATTTTGCCCCCCCCAAAAAAAAAAAACAAAAACTCCAAATACTAGAAGCTTATACATAAAACAAATACAAACCATCCTTAAACAAAATTAATTTCCAATGCAGTACACACAGTTTAAAATGCCTATAGCACTTTTCCCATAATTCTCTTCCTTCAGCCTCTACATCCATTGATATAATTTGAAAAAACTGGAACACATGATCCCTGATGATGGCACTTCGAACTGCCGAAAGTCTCGGACATGAACTTTGGTGGACTAATCCACGAATTCCACCCAAATATTAAAAAAGTTGCCAGAAACTTCGAAAAAAATCACAAATAAAATTGTTAAACAGGAGATGTGTCTTTTGTTTAATTCAACATGAATAAATGAAAAAATGCTGCCAAATACACACACACACACACACACACACACACACCACACATATATATATATATATATATATATATATATATATATATATATATATATATAACTTAACACCAATTATTTGATGGGATATTTTAACAAATGCAAACGTATGTAGGTCTTAATGATCCATGTTTTCTATGTCGACACAAAAAAATAGAAATAATGAAATTCCCAATAGAAAAAAAATATTAAACAATAGAAAAGAATCAATTAGCAATTGTAGACACAGCACAGGTCTCTCCATAAAATAAGATTACAGCGTCTCTCGCATCACAGCGATCCAACCGTAAGTCTTATTGGAAATTCCATGAGAATTATCTTCCCCTGCCAATAGGGGGACGAATCGCCAATGGGATATTGGCGCCAAAATCAAAACCCACTACTTGTCTGGGGGCCCTCATACTGGACGGACGTATTTTTTGAGTCAAACCCTTTTCTAGGCATAGTATCAGCAAACTCGTCGGCTGTTACTATTTAGCATACTGAGAACCTAATAATCTCCTGGAGAGGGCCCCATCCACCGTTACTTATCACAGACCTCGCACTAAGGGTAGTCGCGGTATTACCGTTCCCTAAACCTTCAACGGCATTAATTTCAGCATACTGTAAAGGCTGTTTTAATAGCAAACTGAGAACTGAAACTTCAACAAACTTTCAAGGCATTAATTCAGCAAACTGTAACGGACTGTTTTAATAGCAAACTAAGCCCAATTAACAAAGAACACGACCGAGAGAGCGTTTTGGAGCCATTTTTCCTAGAGACGAAAGAACGACCTGATCACCACTGACATCAAGAACTCTTAAGAACAGATGAAGTCTGGCTGCGCGAATTCCATCTCAATTTGGCAAACCCCTTTTGTTTGTTAAAACCTTTTGTAAATCCTTGTATTTTTCTAGAACAGAAAAATATCACTGTATTGTAAAAAGTAAGTTTAACATGTCGGTAGATGTGGCCTACTTGTCGGTATCCAGCCGGTTTACAGCCAAGTAATACAGAACGTTTTCAGTTATAAAATAAGTCCCATATATATTTAAAAGCTATAGGTAGGGAAGCGCGTGTTTTGAACATGGTTTAAAGTCTCCCCGAGTTTCAAATCCTGGACGTAGGTAATTGAGCATTTTCACTTAAAGCTAAGGTACGAAAGTATGAATTCATACTCTTCCTCCAGTTGGTTAATAGTGAGGCAGCTGGTTCTTTAACCATGCTAGGTATACAGTCTAGAGAAGGGAAAACTCAATTCAACTGTAAAATCCGCTTAAGAAATTACTTGTGTCGCATTCCTGCTCCGTGCGGAGGGTTGGTAAAATAATATAATAGTTAAATTATAGAAAAATAGGAAAAACGAATCTCCGGCAGATTGTAAAAATTAATTTTTTAAGATATGCCTAATATGGGGGTCCAAGACGTTTTCCAGTATAAAAGAATCCCTAATAACTATTTAAATTATAGAAAAAAAAGACCGGTAGCTGTAAAAAAACTTTTTTATTTAGATATTGCTAAATGGGGTGGGTTAATTATGAAAATAAACGTACTAATATTTCTATAAAAAATACAATTACTTAAAAAATCCACCCAGTATTCACTCCACCTCCCACTGAGATAGTCTTGTTTTGTTTTACGACCTGTAGAGACCCCCCCAAAAACCGTTATCCTAAAAATGTCCTATTCCCAATTATTCGGACTCCTTGTTAGCGTGAATATTAGATAACTAATACATGCTGCCGAATAGCGATTGTTAGAAATCAAAATGCCTTTATCGAGTTACAGCCCCACGGTGATTGATGACAAGGCTGACCCCTCCCAGCATCCTAACGTGCGGTGATAGCCCCGTTAGAGATCCGGTGCGCAGACGTTTTCCGAGTTCGTCAGATTAGAACTAGATTGTTTTCGTCAGTCGGCCCGTAAAAACCACCGACAGGTGGGTAGTCGTGTTATACACGCTCCGACTCACTCGCTGGCGCAGATGTTCTGGCTTGGGCATTTAAATACAAGTAAGACTCCCAAAGGCAAATCGGGAGTCTTGTGTTATTTACCTCCCTAAAAAACTACCCAATGACAAGGGCTTGCCTCATAAGAGCTCCCATTAACATAGAACCGACCCCCCCAGACCCCCGAAAGTCCCCCCAAGAAGTTCCAGACGTTACGAAGATTACACACACATGTATAGATCCCACCGACAGGAAGATTTCTTACGTGCAAAGAAGTAAGAAAGATAGATAAGAAGAGGGTATGGCCATCTAGTACAACCAAGAAAAAAATGTGTAAAAATAATAAAATAAAAATAGTACTTCTGTCCAATTTCATAACGACCGAATAAATGGAGAGCCACCCTACGTAAAGAGAGTGGTGTGCTCCTATTTTTTAGGTGGCACCAGCTTATTTTAATGCATCACATTTATCAATAACCACTCATACAGTATCGAATCTTTTTGGTGAAAAACTATTGATTTTTAACAAGAATTTGTTAGTATTTTTCGTGTAGTAAGGAGATAGCTGACTATAAATTAAGATGACTCCCATGATTAATTAACTGTATTTATTGAAAGTAACTTGTGATGAAGCGGTGAGGTGATTGTCGGGTTACAGACAAATATGATAGCCGAATCTCTTATAATTAAGTAGGATTTAAACAATTTAAAATCCAGCCTAAGCCAACAGCCAGCCTTACGGTCATTGTCGATATATAATTCTTGAACTAAAAATAAATCTATATAGTAAAAGATTGATTGATTGGATCTCTTCTCTTNTGTGTGTATTTTCCGTTAGAATATTTCGTATTTTTATTTGTGATTTTTTTTTCATGCCCCATGAAAAAAAAAAATCAATAAAATTGTTATAACAGGAGATATGTCTTTTGTTTAATTCAACATGCATATATATATATATATATATATATATATATATTATATATATATATATAATATAATATATCATCATCATCATCATCATGTCGTGCAAGCAGCACGGTTAACCATGACAATCTCTTGCCAACCTTCCCTATCATTCATCGCCCCTGGAGGTCTTCTACACAACAACCAGCATCCTCCGCATAGCTGTCAATGTAGGTCCTTGGTGGGCGCCCCACACTTGCATGTCCATGTGTTGGTTTCCAACAGGAGAACGTCGCTCATGAGCTCATTCTTGCTTCTCCAAACAGTGTCCTGCATGCCTAGCCCGTCTCAATCGGATGGTTTGTGAGATGGTGGGCAGTGGCCATACAGCTGCTTCCTTGTGGGGTGCTGTTTCCCACGACTTGTTCAAGACTGCACGCAACATTCTTGTGCAGCTCCCATCTAGCTTATTCTCAAGGCGCCTTGTTAGGGTCCAAGTGGTGCAGCCATACAGCAGTACTGATATAACCACAGTCTGGAAAAATTGTCGCTTTAAACTTGTCAGGAGATCGTATTTCCATATGACTGATAATTTGTTTGTGGCCGACCATGCTTCTTATTCGTGTATTACCATCGCTTTCTGTGGATGAGTATTACTACCTAGGTATGTGAAGATAGATAGATTGTTAATATTTGTTAATTCTAGTTTCCTTTTAGCTCAGTAATAAGTTAAGCAATTATGAGCCTGTTCAGTATATAGATGGGTGACCACTTAGTAATAAAAGCTTAGTAAATAACAGGTTAAGCAATGATGAGTCTGTTCATTCTTAAGATGGGTGACCACTTCGTAACAGCAAGTACTGCCAACAACCTATGGCTTCTATGCCAGACTAACCAAATCTAGTAAATAATGGTTAAGCAATGATAAACTAGTTCAGTACTTAAATGAGTGACCCTTAGTAACATTAGGTATTATAAAATAGCTAAAGGATTTGTGCCAGACTAAGCAAAGGTTCGTAAATAATAAGTTAGCAATGATAATCAAGGTAAATATCTAGATGGGTGACCAAGGGTCATTGGATCCTCAGCCTCATTACTACCCTTTTTATAATTTTAATCAGAAATTGGTGTCCTGTGTATGACATTAAACTGTATCTAGAGGTGAAATTCCAATTCTGGAGCTCTGGGGGTGTGGATTACCCCTTTATTCCTAGTACTTTCAGATCCACTCTGAACCGAAGTAAGTAATACCTGTTAGGGTCTACATATGGGTTAAATAGATTAAAAAAATGATTTAAAAATGTGTTAGAAAAATTGAGTTAAAAAACCGTCAATACAAATCAAGATGAATAAAAACAAAATGTTTCGGCATGAAATAACCCAACAGGGTTGACATGCCATAAAAATCCAACCAACCAACCAACCACCAACCAGGAATTTATTTCTAAATCTCTACGATTCCGGACTGTGTGTGTGTGTGTGGAGGGGGGTCGTTAGAGAAAGGTTATCGTCAAATATGAATAAAATATGTGCACATAAAATGTGGTCTCGGTGTTATTCATGATTTCGCCCGAGAAAAATAGATCCAAGAAGAGAAGCGACAAAAAACAAAAGAACAACAGACAAGAAAAGAAATGGCGGATACAGAAGATACATTTTTTGTTTGTTTGTTTGTTTACGGCATATCAAACTCAGTGGGTCATTTAATACGATAAAGTTTTGAAATAAATCATTTTTAATAGATACTCAATTTTTTTTATAAATACATTTTTCTATTTAACCCATAGATGGGACCCTAACAGGTACTACCACTCCGGGTCAGAGTGGACCAGGGAGCAATGGTGATGAAGGGGTGCTCCACATTCCACAACCTCCAAACTGAACCTCACCATCAGATAGAGTTTAACGTCATTCCCAGGACATGTAGACCCTCAGCCGCCGCCTTCTAGCACCATATGATAAAAAGGGTTGGGGGTTGACATAAGGGCAATAGGGTTGTGAATCATATAGGTTGCTAGGGCTTGACGTGACCAGCCGATTGATCGAGGGGGCCTCTCCGACCACCGCGTCTAGCCAAGATAGGACCAAAGTGAGTATTGCAAGTCCATGGACTGCTCAACCACCCGGGTTCTATCCTTAAGCCTCACGGGTCGTCACCACACGGCCAACAGGTGGCCCTATTGGGGAGTCTCTACCTCTGTAGAGGGCAGTCAGTGCATTCCAACGCCCCAGCCGACAGGGGCGTTGGAATGCACTGACTGCACCTCTATGCGAAAGTTGTGTGTTAGTAACTGAATGCTGATGTAAAAAATTAGATCTTTTAATTGCACCATTGTTTGAGGAAATAGCATCAAAGATTGTCGTGTTACAGCTTAATTAAGTAAAAATCAGAGGTGTCGGTGGTGATGGGAGGGACACATTAACGTTGTATACTCTTTTACTTCTCTTTACTTCTTCTATATCTTGGTCATCTATTCTCCTGGGCGGCTTTGCTATTCCGATCGTCTATCATCTGGTCTGGTCGAGCGTCTGAAGGACTTCGGTCTGGTTTCCATGCTAGGGATTTCTCGTTATCAGAAGCCCTGTGTCATTGTTAATTTTTTAGGTAAATAAACACAAGACTTCGATTTACGTTGATGTTACTTTATTTCCAAATGCCCAACCCAGACAATCTGCGCAGATGACAGGATGCGCATA
>CM042166.1:81617745-81642233 GCA_023376005.1 Doryteuthis pealeii
AAAGAAATATACATTGTATTCTTTTTAAGAAGAGAGTATGAAGAGCTTCTTTTTTTGTTTTGCTTAGAACTGTTTCTTTGTTTTAGTTCTATGATTTTACAATAATTGTAGCTTCGAATGTTCTGACCAATATATTTTAACACAAGTCAATTCAGAAGCGGAGTCACAGTTTGATTCAGAGTTTTCCTTCTCCTCGACCGGTTGCCTAACCAGGTTAAAAGCAGCCCGGTCTGCCCGCTATTTACCCATACTGGAGGGGAGTAGGATTCATACCTTTCCCAAGGGTAGTAGCGCTAAGTGAGAGCAGTTCTCTGCGTCCAGGATGGAACTCGGGGCGACGAGTCCATTTCCCATGACTTTAACCATTACCTAACGCGCTTTCACGTATTAATATATAGATTGTTCGATGTATTTTAAATAAAGAAAGACCTTAGCATATATGTCATATAGCTGAAATAAAACCGTATGAGAAATTTGCACGTGCAAAATATAACAACGGACAATGTTTAGAGGCCGAGTCATGGGGTCAACGACCGAAAGTTGTTTTCGTTTGTTTGTTTTGTTATATCTGACTGTCACAACTCGTTATCCTGTGTGTGATTGTTAGTTCAACAGTAAAAAAAGAAGTCAAGTCGAGGTAGGGTAAAAAGAGACAAGTGTATTTACAATAAGGTAAAGAACGGCTAGCTTGCCGCTAAACAGTAACAGTACGGTAACAGTACGGTAACAGTACTCCTTTTCCCTCGGTGTCTCACTATTTATAGTGAGAACGCGGTATATTCTCCACTGTAGAACGGCCGTACAAACACCTCTTCAGCTTGGGCTTTAGAACACACCGACTGCACCTCTGCAGAGGGGGTAGCACCCAAACCCCAATCGAACCTCCTGTTAACCTTGGGTGGCGACCCATGATGCGGTTATTTCCCTATAAGTCTAACATAAACAAAAGGGGAACCTCTTGATGATAATTATTTATTTATTTTCCCATCAACTACCCGGAACCCTAACCCCGTCTTCTTTTTCCTAGTAGACCGAATAAATAAATAAATAAATATTTATCAGCCAAGAGTGGTTCCCCTTTGTTTATGTTGAGTTATAGGAAATACCCATTTTTCTCTATATACTTCCTCTTCTCCTGTTCGATTTAGAAAAAGAATTTCCATCACTTTCAGACATACTTTTTCCATCCTAATGTGCCATGAGAGAAGGTTGATAAAACGAAATGAAACTTTCTTTTTTGGACTCGGGAACCTTCTTTCGAGAAGGTTCCCGAGTCGACAAGAAATACTGAAGAAGGCCACACCTACCTAACCCTAACCCTAACCCTAACCCCGTCTTATTTTTTTCCTAGTAGACCAAATATATATGAATAATTTATCGGTCAAGAGTGGTTCCCCTTTGGATCATGTTAAGCTTATTGGAATAACCCGTGACGCTTAAGGATTCACCAGCGTCAATGCTGGATATGAGACTCTCAAAACCTCTGCTTTTGGCAATACTTTCAAAAAAATGTTTGTGTTTTGTCCATCTGATTCCTGCTCAATCACAGATGGAACTTTCAACATTTTAATATTTGGTTCGTATAGAAAGCAAACCTCTGTCAGTGACAGCGTGTCGGATGGGGCTTTAGAATAATACGAACTGTAGAGGATAAGACGCCCCCCCGCAATGGGGCCACCTGTTGGCCGTTTGTCGCAACCGTGGATACTTAATGGTTGGCAAACATGACTTTTATATATAATTTTAGTATTTAGATACGAAATACTTGAAACTATACAATTGTCTAAAATTATTTGTATCTAGCAAATATATGCACCCTCCGGGTGCAAGTATTAAGTTTTAATATAATAAAATATGATATAAATAGAAAGGCTAATGAAACTGAATAAGAAACAGATAAAAATATTTGAAACAGAGGGGGTAATGATGAAAATAAAACAACTTTGAAAACTAACTCTTCCATCACTTTTCCGTACTCCGTCTTTCATTGGTAAATTTTCCTAATTAAACGTTTTGTTACAAAAGGAAAAGTAAAAGAACTAATATTAACAGTTTTTCTTATTGGTTAAGGATTTCTTTAAGATTTATTGAAGAGATTTTTTGCTCATATTATAAGAATAAACCAAACAATTGAAATCAATAATATTAAGCATATATTTATTAAATAATTTTTTTAAGATCAATATGCAAATTAGCCTTCCATTCACTACTGTAAACCGCTATTTTGTTTGTAATATTTAATACAATTGCATGTTATTAGTATGTAAGATATGGTCAACAGTCCTTAATGATGTTAAACAATTTTATTAATAACTGGGGTTTAAATAAAATAGAGTCAGGGAGAAAGTGATGTAAATACTAAAGGAATTGTGACTTGCATAGTAATATAGATTTCGGTACAGACAGACAAAACCCACAATCTCCATATAATAAAGATTAGATACAAACAACTTGAATATATGTGGTAACCCCCAACCCCTACAAAATCATATAATCGGTCAATGATACAATTCTCTAACCTCTTGTTTTATTCATTCTTGAATGGGTACCTGAAATTCTTTTTTTTTGTAACATCATTTTTCTCCTATTTAACCCATAAGATGGGAACCTACAAGGTATAGCAATCCGGGTCAAGTGGACGCTGGGAGTAATGGCAATGAAGGAGTACTTCACCTTCCCAGAAGTTCATACCCTGGACATGATCTTATTGGATGTGTTTCTGGTATGGATAACCCGCGAGGCTGAGTTCAAATCCTGGATCGTGGCTGTTTGCATTTCACAAAAGCGCTAATATCCTTCGGAAGATATACAGATTCATTATTCTCCCCCAGCTATGGGTAAATAGAAAGAAGACTCCTGGATTATATAACTGTCTGTCTGTAGCCGAACTAGTCACATTTCTGTAATTATTTAAGTATATTCTCAACAATTATGAATTGTCATTATTTAATCTTAATTACCATCTAATCTTTAACGATTTTCTAGCCTGAGTAAGGTTGCCTTGAAAACTAACCCATATTATTATTGCCTTTAAATGTCCAAAATACGTTGTTATATATCTCAAATAAAATAAAGATTTACATAGTATATGGTAGGAATAATTGCATAATGATTTTAAATAAAAAATGGGTTAAAATTACTTAACGGACCATAAATTCCACCATCGGTATGTCAACCCTGCAAAAGAAAAAAAAAATCACTAAAAAATCAAGATTAACGGAATTTAATGGAAATTCAGTGTTGATATATTGAATGAATAAAAGATATAATGTACTAAGTTATTTTATTTTAAAACTTTTACATTTTTTCAGGTCAGTTAACTTTGAACCATGTTTGAGGTGTAACAACAGATTCGGCAAACATACATGGTTCAAGTTAACAGACCTGACAAAATTAAGATGTTTTCAATAAAATAACTGGTGCATTATATCTTTTTCAATTACACTAGAAAATTTATTAAATTCGGTTATTCCTTGATTTTTTGTCATTTCTTTTCTTTCGGTGTGTGACATACGATGGTGAATTTCATGTCGTTAAATAGGATTTAAACCGAAAAGTGTATATTTTTAACGTTGTATGTTCTTTTTTTTTTTTTTAGCTAAAAGTTTAATTTTGTATTTTTTTTCTTTCAGAGCTCAATTTTACTACCCTGAGGAAGTACCAGGTTATTGGCCTTTTGTTACGTTTAGTCGTTTGGTCTTTTTTGGCTTTGATCCTAACTCTCATTAAGTTGCATCGACGGAGGCTTCATCTAAACGGTGAATTTTTTGTAGCTTTTTTATATTGGAGTTTGCAAATGCTAATCTTAGCAGCAACGGGTTGGTCAGGCGTGGTTGAACCTGAGTTAGGCCGGGGTTGCTATCGGAGCGCAATGGTTCGGCAGCCTTCCGTCTACGAGAGACGATGGAGTGGTGTAAAGTTTTTTTTTAAAATTTGAACTACATAGCCTGGACGGGTTCATATGGAGATAAACTGTTGCCAATGCAGCAAATCTCTCTCTTCACACTGCACTGTGATCCAAAGGAAGGTAAGGTACCATGCGGTTTGGCTAACGGTAGTGTTTCGCAGGAGTTGATGGGTAACTATTGGAATTTCAGCATCACCACCCTAGCGGACTCCGGCTCCTGATTTGTTTCCGGGGTTTACTGCCCCTAGCCTTTCTCGAACCAATAGGATGTTGAAAACCCGAAACTGGCTATGAATACACAGTGGCCATTAACGATGCTTTTCTTTATTATTTAAAAACTAGGCAAGAATACACACCTCCCGCCGGGTGTAAGTATTTAAGTTTTAAATGCCAATTGTAAGGAATACTCTCTCTGTCTGAGGTTTTGGTAATTTCCCGTGTCAGGGGAGACGCCTATTTTGGTCACGTGACAAGGAAACGCAAGGAGAAGAACGCCTCTTCTCCGATGCCGCTGGAACAGCCTGGACGTGCTTGTCATCTCTCTCCGCAGACACCTAAGGTGGCACGCCCAGACGCTACAGCCTTATTTACAGTAAGTGGGTTACCACTTTGTCTATTAACACTATTTGTATATCTTGGACACTTGTGCATTAAATAGCCTGGGGAACTTTGTTCTCCTAATAATGTTTATAGATAAAGTTATATAATGTACTAACGCGTTTGTTTTGTTTTCCTAACTGAAGATTCCGCATTGGGTAGCTATCGCTTTACAAGTACCCATGTTTTATAAGAACCAGAGTTTAACACTCTGTGGACCTCTTATACAATGAAATATATTACATTGAAAGACTAACGAAATAAATAAGAACGCATACAAAACACGTTTCCCTTTATTAAAAAAACTTATTACTGACAATTTCCTTCAAAAATATCATATCTCATCTCTTGAATGTTATTGTTCTGCAAGTCATTGGATTCCAATTTCCTGTGGAATTTTCGTGACTTAGATAAAATAAAAACAAAAACAAAAACAAAAACCAACGCGCCTTTTTCTTGATCATTGATGAGACGAGTGACTGCGTCGCATGATATTGAAGCGAACGACATGCTTATTTCGTCTGTCTGCCGCTTCTCAACTAGGGCTTATTTAAGGGAAGGGGCTGAAAATTAAAATCATCCTTAAAATACCCGGACCAAGTCACCAATAGGCAGCCCCGCCTGAAACAAATTTTTAAAGAACAGCTTTTGGCTTTCAGATAGAAAGAGGCACATGAAAAATAAATTTCATAAAATGTGTAGAGTTATATTTCTTGAACAACAACCTTTTATTTGATTTAAAAAAACAAAAACAAAAACAAACAACACTAATACATATTAGTTTTAAAATTAAAACTATTTATTAAAAAAAAGATTTCGGAATTAAATTTTAATTATAAATTTAAATTATAGAATTAATAATTGATATTTTTTCATAATTTAAAAAAAAAAAGTATTGTATGTGTTGAAAAATACTTATCAACTTCTGATTAATAAGCAAACTTCTGAATCTGTATTAATGAGAAGTCAATTGATTTCTAATTCTGATTAAATAAAAAAAATTATTTTAATTATAAAACGTGTCTTTCGTTTACATTTTATAATTAAAATTTAAGAAACAAAACAAAAAAAAAAGAAACCCAAACATATCAGTTAGGAGGTTGATTTAGAAAGCGCTAATCACAACGGTTGTGAAGACAAAAAATCACGGTAACAATGGTGTTGTGTGTTAACACTGTAAATATTTAATTCCCCTTTTTTCGCTATTATCTTTTTCCGAGTAAAGAATCCTTTCCCCACCGCTTCGGAACTGAATGTAGTCTAGTTATAGGCATTTCTTTTTAAATTTTTTATTTTTTGAAAATTGATGGTATTTTAGTTATAAGCAGTAATTCTCGACTTGTAGTTTACGTGAAGCGGGTTTTTTGTTTGTCTTGGTGCAGTTGTCTGTCATGCGTGTGTCCATAAAACCATGCGTGTTTAGTTGTGACATTAGACTGTATCCTAAGCGCGGGAATGCACATGTGATGTGCGTATTAAAGAGCGTATTTGTGTTTGGTTGGCGCCATGGTGATATATAATATTTCGTGTTGGATGTAATATAAATCAAATTAAAACTCTCTTAAAACATATTAGTTTATCTTTAGTGGCAAATTATATTTTTTCACATATGCTAACAACAACAACAATGAAATAACTAATTTTTATATCAAAATCAAAACAACTATTTTAGTGTCTGGTGTGTACTGAAATTCTAATGTCAAAGATATTCTGTTGATACTTTTGCCCCGCCCCCAAAATAAACAAAACTCAAATACTAGAAGTGTATACATAAACAATACAAACCATCCTTAAACAAAATTAATTTCCAATGCAGTACACACAGTTTAAAATGCCTATAGCACTTTTCCCATTAATTCTCTTCCTTCCAGCCTCTACATCCATTGATATAATTTGAAAAAACTGGAACACATGATCCCTGATGATGGCACTTCGAACTGCCGAAAGTTCTCGGGACATGCACTTTGGTGGACTAATCCACGAATTCCACCCAAATATTAAAAAGTTGACCAGAAAACTTCGAAAAAAATCACAAATAAAATTGTTAAACAGGAGATGTGTCTTTTGTTTAATTCAACATGAATAAATGAAAAAATGCTACCCAAATACACACACACACACACACACACACACCACATATATATATATATATATATATATATATATATATATATTATATATTATATATAACTTAAACACTAATTATTTGATGGGATATTTTAACAAATGCAAACGTATGTAGGTCTCAATGATCCATGTTTTCTATGTTGACACACAAAAATAGAAATAATGAAATTCCCCAATAGAAAAAAATTATTAAACAATAGGAAAGAATCAATTAGCAATTGTAGACACAGAACAGGTCTCTCCATAAAATAAGATTACAGCGGCTCTCGCATCACTGCGATCCAACCGTAAGTCTTATTGGAAATTCCATGAGAATTATCTTCCCCTGCCACTAGGGGGACGAATCGCTAATGGGATATTGGCGCCAAAATCAAAACCCACTACTTGTCTGGGGGCCCTCATACTGGACGGACGTATTTTTTGAGTCAAACCCTTTTCTAGGCATAGTATCAGCAAACTCGTCGGCTGTTACTATTTAGCATACTGAGAACCTAATAATCTCATAGAGAGGGCCCCATCCACCGTTACTTATCACAGACCACGCACTAAGGGTAGTCGCGGTATTACCGTTCCCTAAACCTTCAACAAACCTTCAACGGCATTAATTTCAGCATACTGTAACGGGCTGTTTTAATAGCAAACTGAGAACTGAAACTTCAACAAACTTTCAAGGCATTAATTCAGCAAACTGTAACGGGCTGTTTTAATAGCAAACTAACACAAGGACAAGAAACGACCCGAGAAGCTTCTTAGAGCCATTTTCCTAGCAACGAAAGAACACCTATCATATGAAAATTTCCTTTAAAAAATCAAATCAAAAATGACTAAAGTATATGTCAAAAAAAGAAAACGCGAATTTAAACGTATATGAAAATTTTATTTAAAAATCACAATAAAAACTTGATTAAAGATGACGTGTCTATTAAAGATATGTCCCATTTCTTAACCCGAACGCCTTGGGACTTTAAGGCGCCAGATTCCAGTGCCCTACTGCTACGTCATCGATCCCCACTGTTAACGAGAAAACAGTCAGTGGTCGGTTCGGCTTAAACCTGTAAGGACCTGAATGAGTTGACTCCCTCAGACTGAATTGGTAAATAAGTTGCCACTCGCTTCCAGGAGCAAACCTTGAAATTCGACAAATTCAACTTGAAAGAATTATACTACAGAAATCATCTCAACTCAATTAGGGTTTGCAACTCAAAGACAGCTTCCCTAAAAGCAACCTCTAAAATTCATCACCAACAAAACATACGAAATTTCAAACTGCCTCTGCCTCTGTCGATAGGTTTGCGGGTCATTCTTCACTTCAAAGAACAATAAGGAAATTTGTAGCATACGCTACCTTATTGTAACACGAAATCTACATTCAAAGAACTCTCGACATTCAACTACGAAATCTACATTCAAAGAACTCTCGACATTCAACTACGAAATCTACATTCAAAGAACTCTCGACATTCAACTACGAAATCTACATTCAAGAACTCTCGACATTCAACTACGAAATCTACATTCAAAGAACTCTCGACATTCAACTACGAAATCTACATTCAAAGAACTCTCGACATTCAACTACGAAATCTACATTCAAAGAACTTACACAAATGAACTTTGTTAACCGGACTCTGAGTTAAGTTCTCCGCAAATCACACCAAAATTTGCAAAAACTATCCTTAAATCTATCTTTCCCCTTTTTTTTGTTTATACATATTAAATTTGTTGTTAAATATATTTGTCTTGTCTTGTCTTTTCATTCAGTGTCCGAACTTGAAAGTTGCGGTAATTCCCCCACAAGTGAGAGTTAATCCTTTTACAGTTTTAATTCCCATATATTGCAAATTTTGTTTGTAACGTTCGGATACCTGTTTGAGAAGATGAGCGCAGCATTTTGTTAACTTGTCTGAGAGATAGTTGTTAGTTTTGTTAGAAATTAACTGGGAAGTCCTTTAAACGCTAAAATGGAAGAAATTAGAATTCTGGTCGGTACTCGAAATAGTGCATGTCGACGCGTTTCACACATGCTATCGTTTATTGCGAGTAAACGCGGACTGACTGAACGACTGTTCGAGAAACTAGTATCAGAGGTAAATATCTGGATAGAAGAGGCCCTTAGATTAAATAAAAAAATTACATATCTTAAAAATATTAAAATAGAATGTGGTCTAGAAGATGACAGGTTCTGGGAAAGTCACTTCTTATTTACGACCACAAATAAAATAAAATCAATTAGAACTAGCCTGCAGCATAAGGTCGCAGATAGTTCTGCTAACGAAATAAAAATTAAACCGAGTACTTCGGACGAAATAAAAATTAAACCGAGTACGTCGGACGAAATAAAAATTGAAAATATAGAAGTTACCTCTTCTAACGAAATAAAATTGAAAATATAGAAGTTACCTCTTCTAACGAAATTGAAATTTTAGAAGTTACCTCTTCTAAAGAAATTGAAATTTTGGAAGATAGTTCTTCCAAAGAAATTGAAATTTTGGAAGATAATTCTTCCAAAGAAATTAAATTTTGGAAGATAATTCTTCCAAAGAAATTGAAATTTTGGAAGATAGTTCTTCCAAAGAAATTAAATTTTGGAAGATAATTCTTCCAAAGAAATTGAAATTTTTTGGAAGATAATTCTTCCAAAGAAATTGAAATTTTGGAAGATAATTCTTCCAAAGAAATTGAAATTTTGGAAGATAATTCTTCCAAAGAAATTGAAATTTTGGAAGATAATTCTTCCAAAGAAATTGAAATTTTGGAAGATAGTTCTTCCAAAGAAATTGAAATTTTGGAAGATAGTTCTTCCAAAGAAATTAAATTTTGGAAGATAGTTCTTCCAAAGAAATTGAAATTTTGGAAGATAGTTCTTCCAAAGAAATTAAAATTTTGGAAGATAATTCTTCCAAAGAAATTAAGATTTTGGAGATAATTCTTCCAAAGAAATTGAAATTTTGGAAGATAATTCTTCCAAAGAAATTGAAATTTTGGAAGATAATTCTTCCAAAGAAATTGAAATTTTGGAAGATAATTCTTCAAAGAAATTGAAATTTTGGAAGATAATTCTTCCAAAGAAATTGAAATTTTGGAAGATAATTCTTCCAAAGAAATTGAAATTTTGGAAGATAGTTCTTCCAAAGAAATTAAAATTTTGGAAGATAGTTCTTCCGAAGAAATTAAAATTAAAAATAGTAACTCTAACGTTACTAAGTTTTTAAAAAATTATCTTTCTGGCAGATTTGCTCAGATATTAAAAATTAAAATACCTACGATAAAAGAAATTAAAGTTGAGGGTACTTCTCTCAAAATTAAAAATAGTAATTTTAACATTACTAAACAAATTAAAATGAAAAAGTTGGCTCTAGAGCCAGTTGAAATTCTAAATTGGAAAAAAGAAAAAAATGTATAAACCTTGCTTACCTACGACCCCTAAATTTGGTCTAGGATCATTCTGGAAATTTTGAAGGTTAAACTAACTGAGGTTAAAATTAGAAATTAAAAAATGTGCTTAGTCATGAGCATAACTTTGAAATACGAAATTGAAATTTATCTTACCTACACACAATGTTGGTTAAGATATCTAAAAATTTAAAATACCTTGTTTGAAATACCTTATTTAAATTATCTTTCTGACATATTTGTTCTGTCGGATATCTAAAAATTTGAAATACCTTGTTTGAAATGCCTTATTAAAATTATCTTTCTGTCATATTTGTTCAGTAAGATATCTAAAACTTTGAAATGCGAAATTAAAAATTCTTACCTACATACAATGTTGGTTGAGATATCTAAAAAATAAAAAAATAAAAATATCTTTCCGACAAATTGGTCAGATATTAAAATTTAAAACACCTCGTTAAACTTGTCTTTCTGACAGACGTAGTCAGTCGGATAGCTAAAGACCTAAAAATTAAAAAATTATCCCAAGTCATTGAAATTAAAAATTATGTTCCCAACATACAATGTTGGTTAAAATATTAAAAAATGAAAAATAAAAATTATCTTTCTGACGAATTGAGTTGGTTGGATAGCAAAAAATTAAAAATAAAAAAATGCTTAATTATGATCATAACATTTGAAATTCGAAATTAAAAATTATCTTACCAACGTACAAACTTGTTTAAGATAACCTAAAAATGAAAATTTTGCTTCTGGTCGTTCGACCATTTTTGAGAATCTTAAAAATCTAAATTTAAATGTGTCTTCCCAACACGCAAGTTGGTTAGATATTCTAAACTTAAAAATAAAATAAGTCAGTGTGCATAACTCTGCCCGTTAGACTTCCCCTAAATAAAACATATATATAAATGAAAATTCTCGAATTCTCTTCCAACTATGGGTGGCTAGGATAGCTAAAAACGAAAAATGCTAATTTGATTGAATATGAACTCTTGAATGCCTTTACCTGTCTTGGTTGACGATGACTTTGATATTGAATTTAAATTTGATAATTACAAAAATGTTTTACACAACTTTGATAAACAATTTGAAAACTACAAAATAAAACATATTAAAATACCCTTGTATTCCCCTTGGAACGCCTTATAGGAGTTATAAAATCATGTCTCTATAAAACTATTGGTCGTTCCAAAATAGAATATTTTGAACTACTAACCCTACTCTCTGACATACAAAATGCTATTAATACTAGGCCCCTTACATATAGATGTTCATCTGACAGTGATCTACAAGTAATAACCCCTAATTGTTTTTTGCGCCCTAATGTTAACAGCGAACTCATTCTAAAACCTAAGGTTCAAAACATTTGGGAGACCGGTCCGCCTTCAAGAGATTTATTGTTAAAAAGCATTGAAATTCGTGACGAGATGTTGGTTAAATTTCGAGAAATGTGGTACGAACAATATTTTCTCAGTTTAAGAGAAAATTGCTAGAAAATTGCTAGGACTTGCACGAAACCAATTATTCTGAGAAAATTAAAACTGATGATGTGGTACTGATAAGAAATCCAATCAAGCCAAGACCTTATTGGCAACTTGGGAGAGTTGTTGAACTTTTCCGAGGAGAAGACAACAAAATACGTTCAGCTAACGTAAAAAGGGGAGATGGTTTGACACAAAAACATTCACTAAAACATCTCTATCCATTGGAGTTGACTTTAACTCATGACTATCATCCTCTCTCACCTGAAACTGACAACTTAAAATCAACAGATTCTAATGTTCAACCCTCATCACTGCCGAAAAGAAAGGCAAGTACAAGAATGAGGAAAAGACCTGCGAATGATCAATATTTATATTATTGAAAAAAAAAAATTTTTTGCTTTAAATGTGGTCGTTAGACTATTCAAAAAATATTGAAAGCTTGAATAAAGAAGAAAAAAGAAAAATGAACAGTGAATGTATGTTCCCAATGCAATGAAATTGCATTTTTTCTTGTTGTTGGGAATATATGAAAATTTCCTTTAAAAAATCAAATCAAAAATGACTAAAGTATATGTCAAAAAAAGAAAACGCGAATTTAAACGTATATGAAAATTTTATTTAAAAATCACAATAAAAACTTGATTAAAGATGACGTGTCTATTAAAGATATGTCCCATTTCTTAACCCGAACGCCTTGGGACTTTAAGGCGCCAGATTCCAGTGCCCTACTGCTACGTCATCGATCCCCACTGTTAACGAGAAAACAGTCAGTGGTCGGTTCGGCTTAAACCTGTAAGGACCTGAATGAGTTGACTCCCTCAGACTGAATTGGTAAATAAGTTGCCACTCGCTTCCAGGAGCAAACCTTGAAATTCGACAAATTCAACTTGAAAGAATTATACTACAGAAATCATCTCAACTCAATTAGGGTTTGCAACTCAAAGACAGCTTCCCTAAAAGCAACCTCTAAAATTCATCACCAACAAAACATACGAAATTTCAAACTGCCTCTGCCTCTGTCGATAGGTTTGCGGGTCATTCTTCACTTCAAAGAACAATAAGGAAATTTGTAGCATACGCTACCTTATTGTAACACGAAATCTACATTCAAAGAACTCTCGACATTCAACTACGAAATCTACATTCAAAGAACTCTCGACATTCAACTACGAAATCTACATTCAAAGAACTCTCGACATTCAACTACGAAATCTACATTCAAAGAACTCTCGACATTCAACTACGAAATCTACATTCAAAGAACTCTCGACATTCAACTACGAAATCTACATTCAAAGAACTTACGACAAATGAACTTTGTTAACCGGACTCTGAGTTAAGTTCTCCGCAAATCACACCAAAATTTGCAAAAACTATCCTTAAATCTATCTTTCCCTTTTTTTTTTGTTTATACATATTAAATTTGTTGTTAAATATATTTGTCTTGTCTTGTCTTTTCATTCAGTGTCCGAACTTGAAAGTTGCGGTAATTCCCCCCACAAGTGAGAGTTAATCCTTTTACAGTTTTAATTCCCATAATCACCACGACACCAAGAACTCTTAGAACAGATAAGTCTGGTCGCGAATTCCAACTAATTTGCAAACCCCTTTTTGTTGTTAAACCCTTTTGTAAATCCTTGTAAATTTTGTAATACAAGTGTCTGCATTCTACTTTTGTGTTTGTTCTTCTTTGTCCGACAATTTGCCAAAGACTACGGGGAAATAAAAGCCCCCTCGAATCCGTAAATACTTTTAGTCTCTGATGGTTCCATTAACAAAGTACAAAAACTGAAGGTTAGTTAATTATAATTAAACAGAATAACTCAGATTATAATAATAAAAGGACTTTATTTGAAGAGAGTTCTGAGGTGAATAGATAGCGAACTTTCAAATATTCCATCTTACAGGTAAAAAGTACCAAGAAAATTTGGTACTGCCGTGAAGGTAATTTGGTAGGAAAGAGCTAAATCTTAATTAACAAAATGTTTTGTATAATTGTTGGCCTTATCTACACACAATTCAATTTATATATACAATATTTTTTTCGTCATACAACGTGTGATAGCACGTGCGATACCCTGCCCTCATCAGCTACCAACTAGGAGTGATAACACAGTTTCGGTAGCTAAGGCAGGACTGCCACTTCCTTGCGCTACCCAGCAGCTTTCGTCACCGGACAGGGTATTAAAAAAAAAACAGAAGAGATTGTGGCGTTATTTTCGTATTTGCCTGGAGAGTTGTCTGCCCATTTGGTTTCGCTGGTTCCCGCTAGGGCCTTTGATATTTAAGCGGCTGATTTGAACGTCTCTTTCTCTTTTCCTGCTGCTCGACCTACGAGACACCACTATGGGTTAGACTCTGGTCTACCCCCTTCTTGTTGGGGCTTTGGCCCCCCTTACATTACTGTAAGTGATTTATACAGCATGGACTATTCCTAGTCTCATGTCTGTTGCTTTTATGTTTATCCTTTTATGAGTAACTTTGTATTACTTATGTATGTATATTTATGTACACCTCTATGTATTATGTACCCTGTTTATTCTGTGCTGTATATAAAATGTCTATCAACCTTTGTCGGAGTTTTATCATCAAGTATTATCACTTTGAATCCTTACAACTGGTGACGCCGACGTGATGAAAACGTTTTGTGAAGGCTTTGTTTTGCATTTGGAACTTTAATCCTTACAAGATTATATGATCCGGGGAAAATGTACAGTAATACCTTGATTTACGAGTTTAATTCGTTCTACTCGTAACTCAGTTTATTCGTATATCAAATCAATTTTCCCCATTGAAATAAACTGAAATGTCATTAATATGTTACAGCTCTCATTCACCCAATGAACACCCTGATTTTTTTTTGTTTCGTTTTTCTAGATAAGAAAAATATCACTGTATTGTAAAAAGGAAGTAAAGTCGGTATAGTGGCCTATTGTCGGTATCAGCCGTACAGCAAGGTAATCCAAATCGTTTTCAGTATAAAATAATCCCATATAATATTTAAAATTGCTATAGGGTAGGAAGCGCCTGGTGTAATGGTTAAAGTCATGGGAAATGGACTCATCGCCCGAGTTCAAATCCTGGACGTGGTAATTGCATTTCACTTAGCGGTAATACTCTTGGGAAAGGTATGAATCCTACTCTCCCTCCAGTTATGGGTAAATAGTAGGGCAGACTGGGCTCTTTAACCATGGCTAGGTAACCAGTCTAGGAGAAGGAAAACTCTGAATTCAAACCTGTTAAACTCCGCTTAAGAAATTGACCTTGTGTCGCATCCTGCTCGTGCGGAGGGGTTGGTAAATATATATAATATTTAAAATTATAGAAAAAAACGACCTCCGGGCAGTGTAAAAATAATTTTTTTAAGATATTGCCTAAATGGGGGGTCCAAGACGTTTTCAGTATAAAATAATCCCTAATAATATTTAAAATTATAGAAAAAAAACGACCTCCGGGCAGTGTAAAAATTAATTTTTTTAAAGATATTGCCTAAATGGGGTGGGTTAAATATAAAATAAACCGTCTAATATTTCTTTAAAATCAATTACTTAAAAATCACCATATTCACTCCACTCCACTGAGATATTTGTTTTGTTTTACGACTGTAGGAACCCCAAAAACTTTTCTAAAAAGTTCTTATTCAATTATTCAGACTCTTACCATTCAAGAAAAATTAAAAAATCATACGAATCAAATATATTTTGTTCGGATTTCATAAAATTAAATAACTAGGTGGGGACAACCTTGTAAAAAAATATTTTCCCTGGTATATTTTAGGAAAAACTATTTTAAGCATAA
Source organism: Doryteuthis pealeii (assembly GCA_023376005.1). Lineage (NCBI taxonomy): Eukaryota > Metazoa > Mollusca > Cephalopoda > Myopsida > Loliginidae > Doryteuthis > Doryteuthis pealeii. The sequence continues at coordinate 81,633,052 of CM042166.1, forward strand.
ATTTATATAAAGGTTAATAAGTATCAGTATAACTGATTTTTCCTAGAATTTTAATATTTTTATGTAGTAAGGATACTGACTATAAATTAAATACTCATTGATTAACTTACTTAATTTCTGAAATAACTGTGATGAAAGCGGTGACGTAGTTTCGGTTACAGACAAATAGATACCGAATCTCTATTATTAATAGATTTAAATAATTAAAATCCACCTAACCAACCAGCCAGCCTTACGGTCTATTGTCGATATATAATTCTTGGAACTAAAATAAATCTATTTAGTAAAAATGATTGATTGATTGATCCCAATAGCATGTCAACCCGTCTAGGGTTATTTCATGCTTAGTGGTTAGAGAATGGCATTTATTATTCGTTCATATTTACATCTTTTATGTTGTTGTTTTGTAAGTGTTTCTTCTTTCACGCTGTTAGGTGATATTAAGTATTCATATCTAATACAAATAATTTGTATGTATAAATCAAATTTTTTTCTTTGGGGAACTTATTAACATAAGCATATCTGAAATTCGTATAAGGTAATCAGTATTCCACTGTATCACAATTTGAATCTGTTCTGAGACTCCAGAGTTGTTAGGTTGTTTAAATAGCAGGTTGGGCTATTCCACTGTGCCTTGGCCAAGACCATTACCAGGATTCTCATTGGCTGCTGGTTTTAGTGTGGATACTTTGATCCATATATCCCAACACATGACTGTATTCTGGTAGTTGGTACATATCCTGTATTTGGTTACAGTTTGTCTTTTTTGTCTGGTGACTGGATGCTAGTCACAGCCTTCATGCGAATGGGGAGTATTAGGTTGATTCTATAGCTTATATCTCACATTTTAGCTCTCAACACAAAGCAAAAATTCGACCAAGTGACAGCTCATAACTCGGAAAAGTTGGGGCACTCATAAGTGAAGGTATTACTGTATCTTTAAAAAAAATACGATAGGTGTGTCAAAAAGTACCCAGACCCAATTTGGAAAGCAGATTGAATCACTGCATTGCAAGAAATCCGTCGTTCAATATTTTGGTATTCTCTACAAATTCGTAATTCTTCCTCCCAATAAGTGAGCCCCCTTGCTTTTCACAATGATAAACAATGAACACTGCACACCAGAACTCATGTACCGTTGTAGTATATTTTCACAGTACCAAAATGATATAAGTAACGTTGTCCTTTTTTTTTCTTGGTACTAAAACTATAACCGTAAGGCGGCGGCGGTGTATACTATGTAGCGGGTCTCGTCCACGTGCCTCCAAATTCACCGTGCTAAAATGGTGATGATAGAAATTATAACACGAGAAACATGTCGTCACAACTGCCAGCCTTTATTATCGTGCTCGTATAGTGGGCTCGTACCAGAGAGGAGGAAAGGCAGAGAGAAAAAGAGAGAGAACACTACTAGATTACTGTGATCCCATGAGGGACCCAAGGTCAGGTCCGTACCCTACGACCGCGGCAGGCAAAAAGAGACTGATCCCTTTCCTCGCCGCTCCACGCCACCACGCGACACCCAGCCCCGGTCAACACCCGACTTCCGCTTGCGGTCAACACCCGACTTCCGCTTGACACCCAACTCTCCGTCCGGGGTCACGCTACGGTCAAACCATCGTTCATCCTGTTTTGGGTCATCACTATTTTCCTTAAACCTTCACTATTTCTTCCTCCTCCTTCCATTAGTAGTCCTAGCTCACAAAAGTCAGGAATATACCCATCTTGCAACACTCGATTAAAATTCTTAAAAAATTGTGCATTGATGACTTATCAAATTGCTTTTCTAACAAAAACATTTGTCACATTTCTAACATGGGAAATGTTTCTTTCCCTTTTTTTGTTTCATTTTCTTATTAGATTTTTTTAGAAGTCAAGGGGCCCCTGTCCTGGGGCTAACACTTGATTTATTTTTAAATAGTATTTATATCCTAATGATCTTTTTAGGGTGGAGCATGTTCCTTTGGTATTTGTACTTCATAGCAGCTTGGTTTCCCTGGTATTGTTTCAAGGTATTTTTTTAGATTTTGTTTCACCAGTCCAGTTGCCCCAATCACAACGGGTATGATGTCTATTTATTTTAATGACCAAGTTGTTTTTAGGTCATTCTTGAGGTCTTGGTATTTTGTGATCTTTTCTCTCTCGGATCTATTTAGGCCATAGTCCTTTAGGACAGCTATATCAATAATAAGAGCAGTTCTTTTTTTTTTGTTTATCCCAGATGACAATATCTGGTTTAATGGCTTTGTCTTTTATATATCTACCTGTCTGGATTAATTTGTCATAGAACACAGTCACCTTTCCATTTGATGTTATTGGTAGAGAGGCTCATGTTCCATGATGTACTGTGTTCTCTCAAGCTGCATTTCTCCACAGATTTTCCAGTGGAGGTATTTGCATACTTTGTTATGACGAATAGTGTAGTGGCCATCTACCAAAAGGATCTGGCAACCAGACATTAGATGTCTTGGACTTTCGATGGCTGAGTGGCAGAATCTGCATTGGTCATTTTGTTGTATTCCAATCATTTTCTTGAATCCATTTGTGAGTAGGCCCTGGTCTTGTCTTGTCCCCTGTAGGTGTGCGTTCATGGCTTTTTAAATGGCTTAACTTCTTTCTGTTTTTCTTGACATACATCACACAGTCTGAGAAGTATTCCTACACCTCCTATGGTGGTATTAATTGATTTTCCAAGTGGTTACCAACACAAAATGTCGACATGCATGATCATAAATTTCTTTCTATATTCCATATTCCTTTATTCATTCCTCCTTTATTTTAATTGAAGGATTGGCAGAGTTATTCTATGTAGATGCAATCCTCATTGGGGCAAGTTCACTTCGTCCAGTTTTCTTTTTGATCTTTTCTTTGTGTATTTCAATTGTTGAGTTGCTTTTAGTATCAACCAAAAAATAATTGCAATATTTTCCACTTAGTCATCTTTATTATAAATATTGTTTTGTCTTGGCTTCAAAAACTAACATAATGGTTGTGGAAGTAAAGAAGTATTTGTACCGACTCTAGATGCAACCCTGATGAAGCAATCCTCATTGGGGCGACTCTAGAAAAGTAATTGTTAATTATGAAGAATATTCCTTTAGGTAACCATATTGTTGATTTACTTCTGATATCAAAGAAAAAAAAAGGATTGTGGCGGTTGAGGTGTCTTTGAACTCTTCCTCCTGTTTTCTTGAGACATGTATCCTGCAATCCTCATTGGGGCAAATCCTCTTCTGTTTTCTTGGGATATGTATCATACAGACTGAGAACCTACATTTCTGATTTCTTTTTTATATTCCATATTCCTTCATTCATTTCTCTTTTATTTTAAGAATGGTTCAATTGCTGATTTTATTGATACTGATCTTACCAATTGGTGTAATCAGTCTTTCGTTATTTTTGTATATTGTTCTATGTTATACACCATAATAACATCAAATATCAAATATTTTGGTAATCTGAACATTAGCTACATAAATGGGAGTAACCTCCCCTAGTTTGTTTCACTTTGAGGAAGGCATATTTTGGTTGGCCATTTTCATTTCCCCTGAAATCTACGCTGAAAATACGAATTACTCTCATGTAACTAATATTCATATTCCTTCATTCATTCCTCTTTTATTTTAAGAATGGTTCAATTGCTGATTTTATTGATACTGATCTTACCAATTGGCGCAATCAGTCTTTGTTCATTTTTTGTATATTCTTCCAATGCCCTTAATCCTTGTATCTATGCATTTCTCATTAGGGCAAGTTGTCTTTCTGCTGTTTTCCATTTTTTACAATCAATTCGACCTCTTATCGAATTTAGGAATGGTCTCTTATATCAAATCCTCCATTTTTAGAACAAAAACAGTTTTAGCAACAAATCTTTGAAATATATTCTATGTTATACACCATAATAATATCAAATATATTACATCCAATCTTTGCTTAAGGATAGAGCCCAGGTGGGTGAGCAGTTCATGACATGCAATACTCCACTTTGGCCCTATCTTGGGCTAGACAGGCGGTCGGAGAGGCACCATCCGATCAATCGGCTGGTCACATCAAGCCCTAGCACCTATATGATTTTCCCAATCCTATTGCCCTTATGGCAAGCCCCAAACCCTTTTTATCATATGGGTGCTAGAAGGCGGTGGCTGCGGGTCTACATGTCCTGGGAATGACGTTAAACTCTATCTATATAGGTTCCAGTTTTGGAGGTTTGGGGAATGTGGAGCACCCCTTCATCAGCATTGCTCCCTGGTCCACTCTGACCCGGAGTGGTAGTACCTGTTAGGGTCCCATCTATGGGTTAAATAGAAAAATGTATTTATAAAAAAATTGTATTATCCATTAAGAATTGATTTATTTCAAAACTTTATTGGCATTAAATGACCCACTGAGGTTGATATACCGTAAAATAAAACAAACCAAACAAATACATCCAATCTTAATAATTTGTTTAGGACTGGTATAATTAGAACTACTTCTTAGAGCTACTTCTTGACTACAGATTTCACTTCCTTGTCGCTGGAATAATGTTTGCCTCTCAAACCCACTTTCATGGGGTCGAAGAGATGATAGTCTGAAGGTGCTAAATCTGGGGAGTATGGAGGATGCGGTAAAGTTGTCCAAGAACAGTCAACAGAATTTTACGGGGCAGGGATACACGCTCTCATTCGAAGGTGGAACATTGCTATTGAGAGAAACGGTGATTATGTGGAGAAGTAGGGATGTGATCGACAGAGGACCAGCTTCATTTTGATGTATGATACATGTTCCTGTGTTGGTAATTATACCTGTCCTAAACAAAATGGCATTACTTTTTGATTCACCTATGTGGAGAAGTAGGGATGTGATCCACAGAGGACCAGCTTCATTTTGATGTATGATACATGTTCCTGTGTTGGTAATTATACCTGTCCTAAACAAAATGGCATTACTTTTTGATTCACTTATGTGGAGAAGTAGGGATGTGATCCACAGAGGACCAGCTTTATTTTGATGTATGATACATGTTCCTGTATTGGTAATTATACCTGTCCTAAACAAAAAGGCATTACTTTTTTACTCACCTATGTGCAGAAGTAGGGATGTGATCCACAGAGGACCAGCCTCATTTTGATGTATGATACATGTTCCTGTGTTGGTAATTATACCTGTCCTAAACAAAATGACATTAATTTTTGATTCCCCAACATATATCAAAATAAGAAATAAATAAATGAACACAATAATATTTTTATTCACAATTTTATTTCTTATAATTTCTTCTTAGCATTTTCCATCCAACAATAAAACATCGTCAAGGCCGATGTCACTTTTGTGATAAAAACCAGTGACACTCACAAATTCAATCTGAAAAAAAACAAACAAAAAATACAAAATATATACAAATATTTATTTACTCTGTTGGGACACAATTATAATTGTCTCCTTGGGATTGTAAGCGGGGCTTCCCAAGTCACATTGAATTTGTGAGTGTCACTGGTTTTTATCACAAAAGTGACATCGGCCTTGACGATGTTTTATTGTTGGATGGAAAATGCTAAGAAGAATTATAAGAAATAAAATTGTGAATAAAAATATTATTGTGTTCATTTATTTATTTCTTATTTTGATATATGTTGGGGAATCAAAAATTAATGTCATTTTGTTTAGGACAGGTATAAATTACCACACAGGAACATGTATCATACATCAAAATGAGGCTGGTCCTCTGTGGATCACATCCCTACTTCTGCACATAGGTGAGTAAAAAAGTAATGCTTTTTGTTTAGGACAGGTATAATTACCAATACAGGAACATGTATCATACATCAAAATAAAGCTGGTCCTCTGTGGATCACATCCCTACTTCTCCACATAAGTGAATCAAAAAGTAATGCCATTTTGTTTAGGACAGGTATAATTACCAACACAGGAACATGTATCATACATCAAAATGAAGCTGGTCCTCTGTGGATCACATCCCTACTTCTCCACATAGGTGAATCAAAAAGTAATGCCATTTTGTTTTAGGACAGGTATAATTACCAAACACAGGAACATGTATCATACATCAAATGAAGCTGGTCCTCTGTCGATCACATCCCTACTTCTCCACATAATCACCGTTTCTCTCATAGCAATGTTCCACCTTCGAATGAGAGCGTGTATCCCTGCCCCGTAAAATTCTGTTGACTGTTCTTGGACAACTTTACCGCATCCTCCATACTCCCCAGATTTAGCACCTTCAGACTATCATCTCTTCGACCCCATGAAAGTGGGTTTGAGAGGCAAACATTATTCCAGCGACAAGGAAGTGAAATCTGTAGTCAAGAAGTAGCTCTAAGAAGTAGTTCTAATTATACCAGTCCTAAACAATTATTAAGATTGGATGTATTTGTTTGGGTTTGTTTTATTTTACGGTATATCAACCTCAGTGGGTCATTTAAATGCCAATAAAGTTTTGAAATAAATCAATTCTTAATGGATAATACAATTTTTTTATAAATACATTTTTTATTTAACCCATAGATGGGACCCTAACAGGTACTACCACTCCGGGTCAGAGTGGACCAGGGAGCAATGCTGATGAAGGGGTGCTCCCACATTCCCAAACCTCCAAAACTGGAACCTATATAGATAGAGTTTAACGTCATTCCCGGAGGACATGTAGACCCGCAGCCACCGCCTTCTAGCACCCATATGATAAAAAAGGGTTTGGGCTTGCCATAAGGGCAATAGGATTGGGAAAATCATATAGGTGCTAGGGCTTGATGTGACCAGCCGATTGATCGGATGGTGCCTCTCCGAACCGCCTGTCTAGCCCAAGATAGGGCCAAAGTGGAGTATTGCATGTCATGAACTGCTCACCCCTGGGCTCTATCCTTAAGCAAAGATTGGATGTAATATATTTGATATTATTATGGTGTATAACATAGAATATATTTCAAAGATTTGTTGCTAAAACTGTTTTTGTTCTAAAAATGGAGGATTTGATATAAGAGACCATTCCTAAATTCGATAAGAGGTCGAATTGATTGTAAAAATGGAAAACAGCAGAAAGACAACTTGCCCTAATGAGAAATGCATAGATACAAGGATTAAGGGCATTGGAAGAATATACAAAAATGAACAAAGACTGATTGCGCCAATTGGTAAGATCAGTATCAATAAAATCAGCAATTGAACCATTCTTAAAATAAAAGAGGAATGAATGAAGGAATATGAATATTAGTTACATGAGAGTAATTCGTATTTTCAGCGTAGATTTCAGGGGAAATGAAAATGGCCAACCAAAATATGCCTTCCTCAAAGTGAAACAAACTAGGGGAGGTTACTCCCATTTATGTAGCTAATGTTCAGATTACCAAAATATTTGATATTTGATGTTATTATGGTGTATAACATAGAACAATATACAAAGATAACGAAAGACTGATTACACCAATTGGTAAGATCAGTATCAATAAAATCAGCAATTGAACCATTCTTAAAATAAAAGAGAAATGAATGAAGGAATATGGAATATAAAAAAGAAATCAGAAATGTAGGTTCTCAGTCTGTATGATACATATCCCAAGAAAACAGAAGAGGATTTTGCCCAATGAGGATTGCAGGATACATGTCTCAAGAAAACAGGAGGAAGAGTTCAAAGACACCTCAACCGCACAATCCTTTTTTTTTCTTTGATATCAGAAGTAAATCAACAATATGGGTTACCTAAAGGAATATTCTTCATAATTAACAATTACTTTTCTAGAGTCGCCCCAATGAGGATTGCTTCATCAGGGTTGCATCTAGAGTGGTACAAATACTTCTTTACTTCCACAACCATTATGTTAGTTTTTGAAGCCAAGACAAAACAATATTTATAATAAAGATGACTAAGTGGAAAATATTGCAAATTAATTTTTTGGTTGATACTAAAAGCAACTCAACAATTGAAATACACAAAGAAAAGATCAAAAGAAAACTGGACGAAGTGAACTTGCCCCAATGAGGATTGCATCTACATAGAATAACTCTGGCCAATCCTTCAATTAAAATAAAGGAGGAATGAATAAAGGAATATGGAATATAGAAAGAAATTTATGATCATGCATGTCGACATTTTGTGTTGGTAACCACTTGGAAAATCAATTAATACCACCATAGGAGGTGTAGGAATACTTCTCAGACTGTGTGATGTATGTCAAGAAAAACAGAAAGAAGTTAAGCCATTTAAAAAGCCATGAACGCACACTACAGGGGACAAGACAAGACCAGGGCCTACTCACAAATGGATTCAAAGAAATGATTGGAATACAACAAAATGACCAATGCAGATTCTGCCACTCAGCCATCGAAAGTCCAAGACATCTAAATGTCTGGTTGCCAGATCCTTTTGGTAGATGGCCACTACACTATTCGTCATAAAAAGTATGCAAATACCTCCACTGGAAAATCTGTGGAGAAATGCAGCTTGAGAGAACACAGTACATCATGGAACATGAGCCTCTCTACCAATAACATCAATGGAAAGGTGACTGTGTTCTATGACAAATTAATCCAGACAGGTAGATATATAAAGACAAAGCCATTAAACCAGATATTGTCATCTGGGATAAACAAAAAAAAAGAACTGCTCTTATTATTGATATAGCTGTCCTAAAGGACTATGGCCTAAATAGATCCGAGAGAGAAAAGATCACAAAATACCAAGACCTCAAGAATGACCTAAAAACAACTTGGTCATTAAAATAAATAGACATCATACCCGTTGTGATTGGGGCAACTGGACTGGTGAAACAAAATCTAAAAAAATACCTTGAAACAATACCAGGGAAAACCAAGCTGCTATGAAGTACAAATACCAAAGGAACATGCTCCACCCTAAAAAGATCATTAGGATATAAATACTATTTAAAAATAAATCAAGTGTTAGCCCCCAGGACAGGGGCCCCTTGACTTCTAAAAAAATCTAATAAGAAAATGAAACAAAAAAGGGAAAGAAACATTTCCCATGTTAGAAATGTGACAAATGTTTTTGTTAGAAAAGCAATTTGATAAGTCATCAATGCACAATTTTTTAAGAATTTTAATCGAGTGTTGCAAGATGGGTATATTCCTGACTTTTGTGAGCTAGGACTACTAATGGAAGGAGGAGGAAGAAATAGTGAAGGTTTAAGGAAAATAGTGATGACCCAAAACAGGATGAACGATGGTTTGAC
>CM042166.1:81642333-81685868 GCA_023376005.1 Doryteuthis pealeii
AAACACCCGACTTCCGCTTGACACCCAACTCTCCGTCCGGGGTCACGCTTACGGTCAAACCATCGTTCATCCTGTTTTGGGTCATCACTATTTTCCTTAAACCTTCACTATTTCTTCCTCCTCCTTCCATTAGTAGTCCTAGCTCACAAAAGTCAGGAATATACCCATCTTGCAAACACTCAATTAAAATTCTTAAAAAAATTGTGCATTGATGACTTATCAAATTGCTTTTCTAACAAAAACATTTGTCACAGTTTCTAACATGGGAAATGTTTCTTTCCCTTTTTTTTTTTTTTGTTCATTTTCTTATTAGATTTTTTTAGAAGCCAAGGGGCCCCTGTCCTGGGGCTAACACTTGTTTCTTTAATGAATATATTTTTGTATCCTAAGGATCATTTTAGGATGGAGCATGTTCTTTGATAGCTGCTATTGATTTCATAGCAGCTTGGCTTCCCTGGTATTGGTTTCTAGGTATTTTTTAGATTTTGTTTCACAGTCCCAGGTTGCCCCAACCACAACGGGTATGATGTCAATTTCTTTCAATGACCAAGTTGTTTTTAGGTCATTCTTGAGGTCTTGATATTTTGTGATTCTTTTCTCGCTCAGCTCTATTTAGGCCATAGTCATTTTAGGACACCTACATTCAATAATAAGAGCAGTTTTTTCGTTTCCCCTGTATGTGTGCGTTCATGGCTTTTTAAATGGCTTAACTTCTTTCTGTTTTTCTTGACATACATCACACAGTCTGAGAAGTATTCCTACACCTCCTATGGTGGTATTAATTGATTTTCCAAGTGGTTACCAACACAAAATGTCGACATGCATCATCATAAATTTCTTTCTATATTCCATATTCCTTCATTCATTCCTCCTTTATTTTAATTGAAGGATTGGCAGAGTTATTCCATGTAGATGCAATCCTCATTGGGGCAAATCCTCTTCTGTTTTCTTGAGATATGTATCATACAGACTGAGTGTTACATAATTATTGGATCCCTAATACTTATATAAGGTAGTGTAGAAACATAATGGCGATTAGTGCAGCCCATGGCCTTGAAGGATGAGTGACAACGCTTGACCTTACTCTCACCTTGCCTTCCGGGGATAAATCGTGAGAACCGGAAGGCATAGAAGACCCTGTTACGGTTTAAGGATGGTAAGTAACTCAGTCAGTTAGAAGTTAGAAGCCGAGCTCGTAGGATGTAAGGATCTGCGCAGACGTCTGGTTTGGGGATTAACAATAAAATAAGATCAAAAGTAAATCGAAGTCTTGTGTTTATTCTCTAAAAACTAACAATGACACAGAGCTTCTGATAACGAGAAATCCCCATAGAAGACCAGACCCGAAGTCCCCAAGGAAGTCCAGACCTTAGAAGATTCCAGACCCAGACGCAAGATGTTAGAAGATATACCATGTCAAGATGATAGAAGAACCAAAGCCGGATTGAAGAAAAGACGACTAGCAGTAAGAATTAAAGAAAGGGTATAGAACATGAGAACCATTCCTACATTTCTGATTTCTTTTTTATATTCCATATTCCTTCATTCATTCCTCTTTTATTTTAAGAAATGTTCAATTGCTGATTTTATTGATACTGATCTTACCAATTGGTGCAATCAGTCTTTGTTCATTTTTGTATATTCTTCCAATGCCCTTAATCCTTGTATCTATGCATTTCTCATTAGGGCAAGTTGTCTTTCTGCTGTTTTCCATTTTTACAATCAATTCGACCTCTTATCCAATTTAGGAATGGTCTCTTATATCAAATCCTCCATTTTTAGAACAAAAACAGTTTTAGCAACAAAGCTTTGAAATATATTCTATGTTATACACCATAATAATATCAAATATATTACATCCAATCTTTGCTTAAGGATAGAGCCCAGGTGGGTGAGCAGTTCATGACATGCAATACTCCACTTTGGCCCTATCTTGGGCTAGACGGGCGGTCGGAGAGGCCCCCTCCGATCAATCGGCTGGTCACGTCAAGCCCTAGCACCTATATGATTTTCCCAACCCTATTGCCCTTATGGCAAGCCCCAACCCCTTTTTATCATATGGGTGCTAGAAGGCGGTGGCTGCCGGTCTACATGTCCTGGGAATGACGTTAAACTCTATCTGATGGTGAGGTTCCAGTTTTGGAGGTTTGGGGAATGTGGAGCACCCCTTCATCACCATTGCTCCCTGGTCCACTCTGACCCGGAGTGGTAGTACCTGTTAGGGTCCCATCTATGGGTTAAATAGAAAAATGTATCTATAAAAAAATTGTATTATCCGTTAAGAATGGATTTATTTCAAAACTTTATCGGCATTAAATGACCCACTGACGTTGATATGCCGTAAAATAAAACAAACCAAACAAATACATCTAATCTTAATAATTTGTTTAGGACTGGTATAATTAGAACTACTTCTTAGAGCTACTTCTTGACTACAGATTTCACTTCCTTGTCGCTGGAATAATGTTTGCCTCTCAAACCCACTTTCATGGGGTCGAAGAGATGATAGTTTGAAGGTGCTAAATCTGGGGAGTGTGGAGGATGCGGTAAAGTTGTCCAAGAACAGTCAACAGAATTTTACGGGGCAGGGATACACGCTCTCATTCGAAGGTGGAACATTGCTATTGAGAGAAACGGTGATTATGTGGAGAAGTGGGGATGTGATCCACAGAGGACCAGCCTCATTTTGGTGTATGATACATGTTCTTGTGTTGGTAATTATACCTGTCCTAAACAAAATGGCATTACTTTTTTACTAACCTATGTGGAGAAGTAGGGATGTGATGCACAGAGGACCAGCCTCATTTTGATGTATTTGTGTATTTTGTGTTGGTAATTATACCTGTCCTAAACAAAATGGCATTACTTTTGGACTCACCTATGTGGAGAAGTAAGGATGTGATCCACAGAGGACCAGCCTCATTTTGATGTATTTGTGTATTTTGTGTTGGTAATTATACCTGTCCTAAACAAAATGGCATTACTTTTGGACACACCCATTCGAAGGTGAAACATTGCTATTGAGAGAAACGGTGACTATGTGGAGAAGTAGGGATTTTATCCACAGAGGACCAGCCTCATTTTGATGTATGATACATGTTTCTATGTTGGTAATTATACCTGTCCTAAACAAAATGGCATTACTTTTTTACTGACCTATGTGGAGAAGTAGGGGTGTGATCCACAGAGAACCAGCCTCATTTTGATGTATGATACATGTTCCTGTGTTGGTAATTATACCTGTCCTAAACAAAATGACATTAATTTTTGATTCCCCAACATATATCAAAATAAGAAATAAATAAATGAACACAATAATATTTTTATTCACAATTTTATTTCTTATAATTTCTTCTTAGCATTTTCCATCCAACAATAAAACATCATCAAGGCCGATGTCACTTTTGTGATAAAAACCAGTGACACTCACAAATTCAATCTGAAAAAAACAACAAAAATACACAATAAATACAAATATTTATTTACTCTGTTGGGACACAAATATAATTGTCTCCCTTGGGAATTGTAAGCGGGGCTTCCCAAGTCACATTGTAAAATAATGAAAAGTGGAAAGATCCGAAATTTTCGTTATACGTTATGGAATTATGAAAGTTACTCTGAATTTTTGGATGATGTGTGAAAGAAAGAAAGAAAGAAAGAAAGAAAGAAAGAAAGAAAGAAATGAAGGAAGGAAGAAAGAAAGAAAGAAAGAAAGAAAGAAAGAAAGAAATGTAAAAGAAAGAAAGAAAGACTAGAAAAAAGAAAGAACAAAAAAAAGCAATGCAAAAAGAACAAAAAAAGAAAGAAAAAGAAAGAAGAAAACAACACAAAAAGAAAAAGAAAGTGAAAAAGAAAGAAAGAAAAAAGAAAGAAAGACTAGAAAATAAATAAATAAATAGATAAGAAAGAAAGAAAGAAAGAAAGAAAGAAAAACAATGCAAAAAGAAAAAATACTAGAAAAAACAAAGAAAGAAAGAAAGAAAGAAAGCAATTAAAAAAGAAAGAAAGACTAGAGAAAAAAGAAAGAAAGAAAAGAAAGAAGAAAGAAAGATAGAAAGCAATGCAAAAAGAAAGAAAGATAGAAGGAAAGAAAGATGAGAAACAAGAAAGAAAGAAGAAAGAAAGAAAGAAAGAAAGAAAGAAAGAAAGAAAGAAAGAAAGAAAAGAAAAAAGAAAGAAAGAAAGAAAGAAATGTAAAAAGAAAAAAAGGAAGAAATGTAAAAAGAAAGAACAAAAAAAGCAATGCAAAAAGAACAAAAAAGAAAGAAAAAAAAGAAAGAAAGAAAACAACACAAAAAGAAAAAAAGAAAGAGAAAAAGAAAGAAAGAAAGAAAATCAATGCAAAAAGAAAAAGAAAGAAAGAAAGAAAGAAAAGAAAGCAATTCAAAAAACGAAAGAAAGACTAGAAAAAAAAGAAAGAAAGAAGGAAGAAAGAAAGAAAGCAATGCAGAAAGAAAGAAAGATAGAAGGAAAGAAAGATGAGAAACAATAAAGAAAGAAAGAAAGATGAAAGAAAGAAAGAAGGGAAGAAAGAAAGAAAGAAAGAAAGAAAGAAGGCATGGAAGCAAGAATGAAAGGAAATAGAAAGAAAGAATGAAGGCACAAAAGAAAGAAAGAAAGAACGAAAGAAAGAAAGAAAGAAAGATAAAGATCAAAAATTCAAAATTCAAAACAACCTTTGAAGGAGTTGAAGGAGCAGTTAAAGATATTTTCATTTCTTTCCATTTGTTTCCTTGGTCACCAGAGATAATCATCAAAGAATGCTTCCTTTTCCCATAAATATGATTAACCCTCATACTGCCCATATCTTTACCATACATATGGTACCAAAATATCAGACAATGGTCACCAGGGGTTAATTCGGGGGTTTGGATTTTCGCAATAGATAAAAATCGGTAAGATGCTTCTGTGCTCAGATAATGACCTGAAAAGATAAAATTGAAAAGACAAAATTTCTAAAAATTAAAATATCTTTTAATTTGAAAATAATCAGAATTAGATTAGAAAAATTAATTTAAATTAAATTAAAATCAAATTTTTAAAATAATTTTTTTTTAATTAAAATTGAATTAAAAATCAATAATTAAAAACAAAAGTTAAGTTAAAATTGAATTTAAAAATTAAAATCAAAATTAAAAAGTTAATAAAAAATGATAAAAATAAAAATAAAATTTTCTTAAAAAGTTGAATTAAAATTAAGATTAAAAATTTAAATTTAGATCAAAATTATAAATTGAATGTAAATAAGAATAATTAAAATTAAAATAAAAATAACATTTTCTTAGAAGGTTTAGATTAAAATTAAGATTAAAATTTAAAATTTAGATTAAAAATTAAATGTAAATAAAAATAATTAAGATAAAAATAAAAATTGAATTTTCTTAAAAAGTTGAATTAAAATTAGATTTAAAAATTAAATTAAAATCAAAAATTACGAAAAAATCAAGAAATAATTGAAAGATTAAAATTAACTTTGTCTACTTTAACTCACTCACAGCGGCTATCCCACCACAGCGATCCTACTGTAATCTGCTGGCAGCGGCTCTCACGGAAGGACTCAGATTACAATAACAATAGGCCTTTATTTGACTAGAATGAGCCCTGAGGTGAATTAGATAGTGAACTTTTTAAAATATCTCATCATAAAGGTAAAAAAATACCAAGGAAATTTGGTACAGCCGTGGGGAAAATTTTGTAGGCAAAGAGTTAAATAAAATTATTTTTTAAACTCATTAACTACTTTAAGCTGCTCACCAGTGGCTCTTCCACCACACCCAAGCAAAGTACAAAAACCGATGGTTAGTTCATTATAATTGAGTAGAAAGACCGAGATTACAATAATAATATAATTTTATTTGAATAGAATGATTTCAGAGGTGAATAGACTTTGAAATATTCCATCAGACAGATAAAAAGTACCAAGAATTTTTTAGTACAGCCTTCGGGGGAAATTTGGTAGGCAAAGAGTTAAAGAGAGAAAAAATATTTCTAGTCCATTTTTATTCTTTTGTGTTGTTCTTTTTTGGTTAGGTTTGTGTAGTGAGAGAGGAGACCTGCCTCGTGCAACACGGCGTGACGGAGAGCGTGGTAGGCGTGAAGACTTGCTGTATTCTCGAAGGAAGCGGGCTAGGCTTTGCCTGGCGTGTATGACTGACCTAGAGTCGAACCCGCTTCCTTCAGAATGTTAGAGCTGTGGACGATCGGTGAAGTAGGAAATGGCATAGTGGCCCGTATGTGGGTGGTCGCGCCGTGCTGGCGAGTGTCGCACGTGCTGCACGGACAATTATGAGTGAGGAGCCCAGATGTGGTGAAATTGGGGTGTATTTAAAGGACTTATTCTCAGAGACCAGGCAGAACGACTTGCAGTAGTATTTTGTTGTCGAGACGAGCGGGACAAAGAATAGTTTTGGATGTTGGATTTTGGAGCGAGATACAGTTGGGAGTGGTTGGACTGTTGATTGGAGCCTTGAGTCAGACTTGACTGTGACCCCCCCCTACTGATTAGAGTTTGTTTTTTTGGCTAAGTATAAAACTGATGGTTATTTTAATATAATTGAGCAGAAGGACTCAGATTACAATAATAATAGGACTTTAAGCAGGAACGAGCTCATAAGCGATGTTCTCCTGTGGAAGCCAAAACATGGACATGCTAGTGAGGGCCGCCTACCAATGTCCTGCATTGACTAACTATGCAAAGATGCTGGATGCTGCACAGAGAACCTCCCTGGGACAATGAATGATAGGGAAGGTTGGCGAGAATGGATACCCGTGTTAATTCCACGACATGATGATGATGATTTTAATAGAATGAGTTCTGAATAGATAGTGAACTTTGAGTACCAAGAAATTTGGTACAGCCGTGGGAGAAATTTTCCACACCTATCACCACGACACCAAGAACTCTTAGAACAGATAGTCTGGTCGAATTTGGTTGTTAAACCCTTTTGTAAATCCTTGTAAATTTTGTAATACAAGTGTCTGCATTCTACTTTGTGTTTGTTCTTCTTTGTCCGACAATTTGCCAACGACTACGGGGAAATAAAAGCCCCTTCGAATCCGTAAATACTTTTAGTCTCTGATGGTTCCATTAACAAAGTACAAAAACTGATGGTTAGTTAATTATAATTAAACAGAATAACTCAGATTATAATAATAAAAGGACTTTATTTGAAGAGAGTTCTGAGGTGAATAGATAGTGAACTTTCAAATATTCCATCTTACAGGTAAAAAGTACCATGAAAATTTGGTACTGCCGTGGGAGAAATTTTGTATTTAAGGAGTTAAGAAATAAAAATAAAAGATACCAGGAAAAATAGAATGTGTTTCTAAATCGAGATAGTTAGGATCAACAAAAATTCTTCCACGCTGTAGCCATATCAGTGCTACTATCCCCAGTACTTCTGGTTCTTCCTTCTTGTGGACTGTTAAGCTGAAATGGAATTTAGGAAAAGAAGCGAAGGAACAAGATGAGGATGACTTTAGAGTAAGACTTTTATTAGCGGGTTCACACTATTTCTTTAAGGGGAAATATTTCCTGAGCAAGTCAATAGGTGTTTCCTCTTCAAAGTCTTGGAGTAAAAAAGACTGAGAGACCTTTTTGGCACCAAGAATTATTTTTATTTTTTCTATATTTAATTTTGTTTTGTTTTTGTTTTATTTATTTCCATTTGGTTTGATTTTATTTTTTATTAATCCCCAACCCACATGAGTCACAGGTTGTAGGATATGCAGATGATATATATATATATATATATATATATATATATATATATATATATATATATATATATATATGCCACTCTTAGAGATGGATCCTACTGTTGTATATTGTACAAACGGAAATAGAAATTTCCGGTTAAATTAGACAAAGCAAAGAAAAGACGACAAAAATGACAAAGGACTTTTTTTCCGGGTAAAGCGAACAAAAGAAGGATTGGTACAATAAGTTCGGAAATAGATTTGCCCGTTATCAGATCAAAAGATAAAGATGCGTAGGCGTATCGTCAATACAAAAGCCAGAGGGCAGTTAGACGGCCAGATAAGAGACGGCGAACAGAGCACAAGGAGCGACCGTCAACACGGACCATCGCTGCCAGCGGGCAGTAAGGTCATCCACCCCTTCACAGATATATATATATATATTTCTTTATATTTCGTCTCTTGATTGGAAGATCCTCTTCTGTTGCACGATATGCAACAATAAAAGTAGTAAGGGTTGGATTTATTGCCTGAGTTGCCCTTTGAGGACAATTCTGATCGAATCTTAGCAATTCTAACACCTATGCTATATGAGCCTTGCTTCCTGCGTGGCACCCCATATAAGATGACCTTGTGTCTATTTTGGCTTGGTGGTATAAGAATTAATGGGTGTTAATTCATATCTAAGACCCGTAATATTATAATGCATTAGGTTATCCCAAAGAGAGTAACCTAACACAGAATATTCAGTAGGGAAAAGACATTTCAATTAATGCAATATAACATTTAATTATATAACGTGCAAAATGGGAATACAGTTCCTGTCCCAAACTATAAAAAGTCACAAGGTGTTCAGGGGAACATAAAGAAAGATCAAACAACAAAGGGGTGGAAACCACATACTATTTTTCAGGAGGTCTGGGAACAAAAACAGGCACCATGTGCATAAACTGCTGAGGAAGCAAAGAGGTTATGTCTGTCGCTTCCAACGTCACATGATACTTGGGTTTGCTTTGTCACGAGACCAAAACGGACACGTGCGATGGTGGGGGGGGGGGAGCTCCTTCAGTATAAAAAAGGGAGACAATTCTGTTTTGTTTCCAAACAGTGGGAAGTCGGAAAAAAATTATCTTACCTTCGAATGTTCCAAAAGTGTGGTCAGTCCTTGGTCCGGTACCTTCCGTTTCTGTTTTTCCAAACCAGCGGATCCACGTATTTTTCTTGACTGGTGGATCCATAAAGATATGAGTCCATCCACAATAACCAGCTTCGAATGTACAGTTGACGGAGACAGTATCCTCTGTTAAAGAAAACAAATTCTATTTTAGTTTCATCTACAGGAACGGTCGGTACTCTATGAGGAAGTTCGTCCCGGTCCCCTGCCTCCAAATTTGCTGTTCGGTGACGTATCAAATACCAACCCCAACTAGTACCGCTAGAGCGGTGTTACTTGAAAGAAAACAACCAACTCAAATAACAACCCCAACTATCGTATTACGACAAATTACGATAATAAGAATTACGACAAAAAAAGAAAAATTAGAATTGCGACAAAAAACGGTTTAATGTTTTTTTCTTTCGAATGGAAAAAATAAATAAACAAGAATTAAGACAAAAAAGCCCCCCGCCTCAAATAGGCGCCGATACGATAGTTGGGGTTGCTATTTGAGTTGGTTGTTTTCTTTCAAGTAACACCGCTCTAGCGGTACTAGTTGGGGTTGGTATTTGATACGTCACCGAACAGCAAATTTGGAGGCAGGGGACCGGGACGAACTTCCTCATAGAGTACCGAACGGTCAATTGTCTTTTGTCTTTGACCATGTTGTGTTAGGATTTTATGGGCCATCGTTTGGGCTTTAAGCAAGAGCGATTGTCCAGTGGAAATCCTTGATAAAGAATCCTTTGGTTCTCCTTAGTATTGTAAGTTCCTCGTCAACAGTTGCAAATGAATGTCGGTCAGTATCAGTTATTAAGTAGTCAACCATCCACGCATTATGGCTGTTCATTGGCGGAGGAATAAACCATGTGACCTCGCCCAGTCTATAAATTCAGGTGGTGTATTGCAGGGCACCTTATATATCAAAATATTCCAACACCCGCGAAATTCAAAAGCAAAGATATAGATAGATAGATAGATAAGATAAGAAGAAACTCAGATAGATAGATAGATATGAACAGACAAAAGCAAATAGATAGATAGATAGATAGATAGATAGATAAGAAAAGAAGAAACTCAGATAGATAGATAGATAGATATGAACAGACAAAAGCAAATAGATAGATAGATAGATAGATAGATAGATAGATAGATAGATATGAACAGACAAAAGCAAATAGATAGATAGATAGATAGATAAGAAAAGAATAAACTCAGATAGATAGATAGATAGATATGAACAGACAAAAGCAAATAGATAGATAGATAGATAGATAGATAGATATGAACAGACAAAAGCAAATAGATAGATAGATAGATAGATAGATAGATAGATAGATAAGAAAAGAAGAAACTCAGATAGATAGATAGATAGATAGATAGATAGATAGATATGAACAGACAAAAGCAAATAGATAGATAGATAGATAGATAAGAAAAGAAGAAACTCAGATAGATAGATAGATAGATAGATAGATAGATATGAACAGACAAAAGCATAGATAGATAGATAGATAGATAGATAGATAGATAGATAGATAGATAGATAGATAGATAGATAGATAGATATGAACAGACAAAAGCAAATAGATAGATATATATATAGATAGATAGATAGATAAGAAAAGAAGAAACTCAGATAGATAGATAGATAGATAGATAGATAGATATGAACAGACAAAAGCAAATAGATAGATAGATAGATAGATAGATAAGAAAAGAAGAAACTCAGATAGATAGATAGATAGATAGATATGAACAGACACAAGCTCCTCATCAATGGTTTAGACAAAATATGCCGAGGTTGAGTTGGTAATAAATCCCCGGCATCCGACTTCGATGGGAAATACATTTGTTATCCATATATATATATACACACACGCACAAGAAATAAGTGTAGTCTGTCTTTTTTTCGCCATCTTCTTCTCTCCGGTTTTCCCGGGATGATAAGTGTGTTATTACAACGTCCCCGCCCCCCCCCAAAAAAGTACATGACAGACGTTGAGTATATAGTGATTGTTACTAAGTGCTGTCTGCGAAACATGGAATTTTAGAAAGTCCGTTAATAGTACTGTAGCGAGCCGGAAGTTCTTACTTCAGCAGACGAGAATCAAATGACAAAAATAAATAGTTTGCGCAGGGGATTGCGCACCTTAGTAAAAGAAAATTTAAAATAAAAATTTGTACAATTTCAACCAATGGGAGACGTTCGCGCCTAAAAGGAAATTTATCAAATAGACCCCTTTTTGGAGCCTATCCTGGACTATAAAAAGCCAACTTTTTGGATCCCAACCAGAAAGATCTCACTTGTCTAAGGGAATTCACGTCACCCTTTTTAAGAACATTTCTCACACATGCTGAAGGTATGAACTATCTCTCTCTTTAAATAACCTACGATATCGGAGATAAACATTAGATGCATTCAACTTATGCCTGACTGCTTTTGTGTTGACTTTAAACTTTCACCTTTTCTTTCTCACTTAGAGATTTATAACATCTCTGCTTATATTTTACATTGAACTTTTCAAAAAGCACCTTTTTACAGAACTTTGCCAAGTATTCTGTATTACCTTTTGTAAACTTCATGTTAATACAATGTTGTTTGTTTTAATTGTGAGTTCTTGTCTTTTATGCCATTTGCTTATTTAATTATATTCTTATAGTGTGATGTGTACTTTGACTAAATAACTTACAAGGCTTTGAAAACCCTAAAACACCATCCTCTATAGTACTGTCACTGCGTTACACATGTTACATAATTATTGGATCCCTAATACATTTTTAAGGTATTGTAGAAATCATTATGGCGATCAGTACAGCTGATGGCCTTGAGAGTGAGTGACAGCGTTTGACCTCACTCTGACCTTGCTTTCTGGGGATAGACCGTGAGAACGGAACCCCCATAGAAAGCCCTCTTCCGGTTTAAGGAGTAAGCAACTCAGTTAGTCAGTTAGAACTTAGAAGCCGAGCTAGCAACATGTAAGCCTCATCTGCGCAGATTGTCTGGGTGGGGATTTGGAATAAAGTAACATCAACATAAATCGAAGTCTTGTGTTTATTACTAAAAACTAACAATGACACAGGGCTTCTGATAACGAGAAACCCCAACAGAAACCAGACCCGGAATCCTCAATAGAAGACCAGATGAGACCTTAGAAGATATACCAGACCAAGATAGAAGATAGACGATCAGGACTAAAGCCGGCCAGAAGAATAGACGACCAGAGTAAGAATTAAAGAAAGGTATATAACGTTATATGCTGATTTGGTAAAGTGAAAAGACCAGTATATAACATATACCTATTTAGTGCCGGTAAAGAAATTATTATTAAAACGTTCCCTTAATTATTAGCTGATTAGTTTGTGTACATGATAAAACTATGGAGGAGGCACATTGTGTAATGGTTATCATTGAAGGAAACCCTTTATCTATTCTGGGTTCAAACAAGAAACACCTGAAGAAGGACACTCCGGTCAAAACGTTGTGTATATATAACAATAAAGATGAGGAAAACAGTAAAAAAAAAATCTGAATAATACAAATTATCAAGCCTCATCTAAAAACTAACAAGAAACGTCTGAAGAAGGCTGGAGTGCACATCGGCCAAAACATTGTGTATATAACAATAAAGATGAGGACAACAGTAAAAAGAATCTAAATAATACAAATTATCAAACCTCATCCCAAAATAGCTGATCTTCACAGCTCTGTTGTTTGAATGGCGATCATATATCCCTTTGTGGAAGCGCGTGGTGTAATGGTTAAAGTCATGGGAAATGGACTCGTCGCCCCGAGTTCAAATCCTGGACGTGGTAATTACATTTCACGTAGTGCTAATACCCTTGGGAAAGGTATGAATCCTACTCTCCCTCCAGCTATGGGTAAATAGTAGGGCAGACTGGGCTCTTTAACCTTGTTTAGGCTACCGGTCTAGGAGAAGGAAAACTCTGAATTCAAACCTGTTGAACTCCGCTTAAGAAATTGACCTTGTGTCGTATCCTGCTCGTGCGGAGGGGTTGGTAAATATATATATCCCTTTGTAAACCTTTGACCTTTCGAAACAAATTTCTTAACACAGGCCAGTGTTATTACAATGTTTTCAAGGTTGAATATATAATAGCTGATTTTAAGGCGTTTTTTAATGCTGAATTCAAAAATTATACTCATTTTTTCTAATCAGATCAAATTGTTAAGATACATGCTCTTAATTGAAATCTATAGAACAGTATTATAGCTATGACAAATAGAGTCCACAGGCTTTTAAATAAGTGTTATTATTACATACAACTTGTTGTGAAGTATTCAAGCACATATTAAAAACCAGACCTGACTAAACACAATGAATGGTATTTTTGAATTCTGCATAAAATAGCGATCATATATTACTTTGTAAACATTTGACCTTTCGAAAAAAATTTTTTTAACGCAGGCCAGTTTTATTCAGGCCAACTCCTGGTCACCTTGCTGGGTGTAATTGTAATAAATGTAATTGATTATCAAATTACTCACCTGTAATGACCGGTACCAGTTTCCTTTCCGGGCATCCATAGAATCTCTGCAACTGGACAATATCCAACTGACTCAATCCGATACGCTGACCAATATTAACATTTTTCTTCAGTGGAACAATTGTTGGTTTAAATCTGTCGATTGCAAAACTTGATTCTTCATAATGCATAATTGAATTGTAATCGTAAGGAAGTCCCTGCGTGTTGATTACTGGTGGTAAAAGTTTATCAAAATTATTCCTATCCTCTGAAAAGAGAGAGAGAAAAAAAAATTTGATATTGAAATAATACAAATTCAATACGATATTTGTCGTAAGAGGTAGCTGTTTTTGGTTTTTTAAATATGATTAATGGGCACGGAGCTAATTAATGGTCGCAAAACAATCAATTTTAGTAACAGTAAATTATGGGTAAAAAAAGAAAGAAATATTGTTGAAAAATCTGGTTGGAATGCATTTTGATTGTTTGTGAATTGTTTATTTGAATTCGAACCAGAAAATTGGGTGTTGATTACTGGTGGTAAAAGTTTATCAAAATTATTCCTATCCTCTGAAAAGAGAGAGAGAGAAAAAAAGAGATAAATTTGATATTGAAATAATACAAATTCAATACGATATTTGTCGTAAGAGGTAGTTGTTTTTGGTTTTTTTAAATATGATTAATGGGCACGGAGCTAATTAATGGTCGCAAAACAATCAATTTTAGTAACAGTAAATTATGGGTAAAAAAAAAGAAAGAAATATTGTTGAAAAATCTGGTTGGAATTCATTTTGATTGTTTGTGAATTGTTTATTTGAATTCGAACCAGAAAAATTGGGTGTTGATTACTGGTGGTAAAAGTTTATCAAAATTATTTTTATCCTCTGGAAAGAGAGAAAGAAAGATATGATAAAGATGATATTAAGCTGATACAAATTCAATATGGTTTATTGCCAAATCCACCTCATAAGAAGAATGGAGAAGGGATAAACGCAATTTTTAACCCTAGTCATCACATGAGCTTCTGTCTGTGTGTGACTTCCCGCGTTAATCGGATCTTGTGTTCAACTGACATTATGGGATGTCAGTAAACTATCCTTGGGAAAAGTATGAATCCAACTATTCTCCCTTTACGTAAAGTCAATATAAGCCAGACAGCGAGGGAGTCTATCCTCTTTTCACTAGCGCTAGACCAAGGAGATTGTTTTTGGTGTCTGAGATGGAGCCCAACACCTACCATCCGCTCATCACTTTACCGCACAGATCCCTGTGTTACTCATACGCTGTGTGGGCGAGGCCCGGTATCGAACCCGGAACATTGTGGCTCCTAGTCCGACGCTCTAATGACTGAGCTAAACTGGCTTTTCATTCTCCCTCTAGATATGGGTAAATAGTAGGGATAGAAGTACTGGGATCTTTAACCATCGCATGGCAACTGGTCTAGAAGGAAAACTCTGAATTCAAACCTATTAAACCCTGCTGAAATATTGACCTTGTGCTACACCCTGCTCATGATGTAGGGCTCTGTAAACACATACTACAATGTCTCAGTTCACCACTTTATCCACTACACCTCTCCCTTACATGCAAAGTGTTGGACTATCTAAGGTATAAGTTGTACATAAAATTCACAATCATATTAATGGACTTTCAGAAATAGCAGCAGCAGCAGCAGAAGCAGCAGCAGGAGTCACTTCCAGTAAAATGGGCCAATCAGAAAGGAGCCCAGAAAAACATTTGAGAATTTAAGATCTTTTGCAACTGTCCTAAAATCAGTTGTTAACTGTATTTTATGCTACAGGGAGCTACACTCTTTCTACCAAGAATTTCAATGAATACAACTGGATTCTCTGCTACAAGGAGCTACACTCTTGTTCTACCAAGGCTTTAATGGAATACAACTGGATTCTCTGCTACAAGGAGCTACACTCGTTCTACCAAGAATTTCAATGAATACAGCTGGATTCCCGGCTACAAGGAGCTACACTCTTTCTACCAAGGATTTCAAGGAATACAACTGGATTCTCTGCTACAAGGAGCTACACTCTTTCTACCAAGGATTTCAAGGAATACAACTGGATTCTCTGCTGCAAGGAGCTACACTCTTTCTACCAAGGATTTCAAGGAATACAACTGGATTCTCTGCTGCAAGGAGCTACACTCTTTCTACCAAGAATTTCAATGAATACAGCTGGATTCTATGCTACAAGGAGCTACACTCTTGTTCTACCAAGGCTTTAATGGAATACAACTGGATTCTCTGCTACAAGGAGCTACACTCGTTCTACCAAGAATTTCAATGAATACAGCTGGATTCCCGGCTACAAGGAACTACACTCTTTCTACCAAGGATTTCAAGGAATACAACTGGATTCTCTGCTACAAGGAGCTACACTCTTTCTACCAAGGATTTCAAGGAATACAACTGGATTCTCTCTGCTGCAAGGAGCTACACTCTTTCTACCAAGAATTTCAATGAATACAGCTGGATTCCCGGCTACAAGGAGCTACACTCTTTCTACCAAGGATTTCAAGGAATACAACTGGATTCTCTGCTACAAGGAGCTACACTCGTTCTACAAGAATTTCAATGAATACAGCTGGATTCCCGGCTACAAGGAGCTACACTCTTTCTACCAAGGATTTCAAGGAATACAACTGGATTCTCTGCTGCAAGGAGCTACACTCTTTCTACCAAGGATTTCAAGGAATACAACTGGATTCTCTGCTACAAGGAGCTACACTCTTTCTACCAAGAATTTCAAGGAATACAACTGGATTCTCTGCTACAAGGAGCTATACTCTTTCTACCAAGGATTTCAAGGAATACAACTGGATTCTCTGCTATCTCGTTCTACCAAGAATGCAAGTACACTCTTGTTCTACCCAGGATTTCCAGGAATACAATTGGATTTTCTACTACAAGGAGCTACACTCTTGTTCTGCCTAGGACTTCAAGGAAATACAACAGACTTTCTACTACTGAGACTACAACCTTTACTACCTTTGGAATTACCAATTGGAGACCGAAATGCCTAAATTGTGACCAGGATCATAATACAAAGAGTAATCTTCATCAATCATTCTAAAAAAAAAAAAACAGGTTTAAGCAACGACTTACTTTCTTTGATATTATCCAACATAATTTTGACATACTTGTCTCTGTCTGGTCGACTGTGTTCATGATAGAATCCAAGAGTGTGTAATACTTCGTGGATGATGATCCCTTTTACACGACATCCCACACCAAGTTTGACACCCTGGCGCCTTCCTTTGTAACCAATATTACTGCGACATCTGAAAAATACATTTTAAAAGTACCGTATAAGGGTGTATCAAAAGTACCATATAAGGGTGCACTTGGAGGCGCGTGGTCAAATGGTTAGAGTCATAGGAAATGGACTCGTCGACCCGAGTTCAATTCCCGGACGAACCTGTTTGAATTTCACATAGCGCTAATACCCTTGGGAAAAGTATGAATCCAATTCTCCCTCCAGCTATGGGTAAATAGCAGGGTAGACTGGGCTCTTTAACCTGGCTAGGTAACCGGTCTAGGAGAATAAAAACTCTGAATTCAAACCTGTAAAACTCCGCTTGAGAAATTGACCTTGTGTCACATCCTGCTCGTGCGGGGGGGGGGGGTTGGTAAATATATATATAAGGGTGCACTAAAAGTATCAGGTTAGGATACATCAGAAGTACCATATAAGGGTGCATCAAATGTAACAATTTAGGGTGTATAAAAAGTACCATATATATATTTACCAACCCCTCCGCACGAGCAGGATGCGACACAAGGTCAATTTCTTAAGCGGAGTTCAACAGGTTTGAATTCAGAGTTTTCCTTCTCCTAGACCGGTTGCCTAACCAAGGTTAAAGAGCTCAGTCTGCCCTACTATTTACCCATAGCTGGAGGGAGAGTAGGATTCATACCTTTCCCAAAGGTATTAGCGCTAAGTGAAATGCAGTTACCACGTCCAGGATTTGAACTCGGGGCGACGAGTCCATTTCCAATGACTTTAACCATTACACCACGCGCTTCCTTAAAAGTACCGTATAAGGGTGTATCAAAAGTGCCATCTAAGGGTACATCAAAAGTACCATATAAGGGTGCACTAAAAATATCAGTTTAGGATACATCAAAAGTACCAATTTAGGGTACATCAGAAGTACCATATTAGCGTGCATCAGAAGTACCATATAAGGGTGCATCAAAAGTATCAATTTAGGGTACATCAAAATTAACAAATATAGGGTGTATAAAAGTACCATCTAAGGGTGCCTTACAAGTGCCATATAAGGGTGCACCAAAACAACCCGGTTAGGGTACAATAATAGTACCATATAAGGGTGCATCAATAGTGCCATATAAGAGTGCATATATGTATACAACCATGGGTTTGCAGGTATACACTACAACTGCTAATTTGGGTTCTGTTTTTTCTGGAAAAAACAGAACCCAAATTATTTATTTATTTTCCCATTAAACTAACCCTAAACCCTAAACCACAACCCTACCCTAAACCCTAACCCTAAACCCTAATTTATTTGTTTAATGGGAAAATTAACAGTTTTATTACAAAATTTATGGGTTCTGTTTTTCTGGGACACCCTAATTTACTAAACAAAAGGGTAATTTATGAGGAAGTGCGTCCCGGTCTCCTGCCTCATAAATTGCTACCCGGTGACTATTAAAATAACGACCCCATCTATGGTGTTACTTGAAAGAAAACAACCAACTTAGGGCGTTAAATGTATTTTAGGGGGAGCTTCTCTTTTTTGTCGTAATTCTTATTTATTTATCAAAGTAAAAAAAAATGAACAAATTTAGGTAGATAGATTGATAGATAGATATCCATCTTCATATCTAAACAAGAATTACGACAAATTACGATAAATAAACAAGAATTACGATAAATTTCTATAAATAAATAAGAATTACGACAACTTACGATAAATAAATAAGAATTACGACAAATTACGATAAATGAATAAGAATTACGACAAAAAAGAGCAGCCCCCCCACACACACCTAAAATATATTTAACGCCCTAAGTTGGTTGTTTTCTTTCAAGTAACACCATAGCTGGGGTCGTTATTTTAATAGTCACCGGGCAGCAATTTTTGAGGCAGGAGACCGGGACGCACTTCCTCATAAATTACCAACAAAAGTTCATAATTACCTGAGAATGGCAACACTAAGATGATGGTTGCTATAAAACTAACTGTGTGAAAAGGTAGAAAAAAACTTACCCAACTCCTTTGGCAAAATAAACGTAAATTTCTTCATCCTCTGTCATGTTAACAAAGTTTAGACAATCTTTTCCATCCACACGAATATCCTCTTCAATTTCTCTCAGGGATTCAATTATAACATCTATATCAGATTGGGCTACAATGAAAGATATAAAAAATAATAATTAAATATTGAAAATGAATTCAGGTTGAAAATGGGTTTCAGGGATAGTCATGTGACACCCTACAGGGCCCTTACTGGACATGGCAATTAAGGGAGATAATTATTTACTGTATCGCTAGAATACTATCAGTCTATGTAGAGGTAGAGAGGAGCTGATGGTAGGTGTGGCGTTCCACCTCCGATGCTAAAATAATCTCCTTGGTCTAGCGCTAGTGAAAAGGGGATAGACTCCCACGCTGTCTGGCTGATACCGACATTAGGCCGCCCCGAAAACTTTTACATTTACCTCAATCGTTATCATTTCTCAGCCCTGTCGGCTGGGGCTTTAGAATACACCGACTGCACCTCTGCAGAGAGGCAAGACCTGTCTAATGGGACCACTTGTTAGTAATGGGTGGAGATTCATGATGCTTAAGGATTGGACCCTGGTGGCTGAGCAGTTCACTTTGGATGCTACTTAGGTTAGATGGGCCGTCGGAGATACTTTATCTTATCAATTGCCTGGTCACATCAAGCCCTAGCACCTATACGATTGTCCTAACTCTATTGCCCCTATGGCAAGCCCCAACTCTTTTTATCATATATGTGCTAGAAGGGGGTGGCTGGGAGTTTTATTGTCCTGGGTATGATGTTAAACTCTGATGGTGAAGTTTCAGTTCTGGATCTATATCAGATTGGGCTACAATGCATTTTTATAGTAAAGATCATTTCCAATGCATTTCTATAGTAAAAATCATTGTCCAGTGCATTTTTATAGTAAAAATCATTGTCCAATGCATTCTTATTGTAAAAATCATTTCCAATGCATTTTTATAGTAAAGATCATTTCCAATGCATTTTTATAGTAAAGATCATTTCCAATGCATTTCTATAGTAAAAATCATTTTCCAATGCATTTTTTATAGTAAAAATCATTTCAATGCATTTTTATAGTAAAAATCATTTCCAATGCATTTTATAGTAAAAATCATTGTCCAATGCATTTTTATAGTAAAAATCATTTCCAATGCATTGTTATAGTAAAAATCATTGTCCAATGCATTTTTATAGTAAAAATCATTTCAATGCATTTTTATAGTAAAAATCATTTCCAATGCATTCTTATAGTAAAAATCATTGTCCAATGCATTTTTATAGTAAAAATCATTGTCCAATGCATTCTTATAGTAAAAATCATTTCCAATGCATTTTTATAGTAAAAATCATTTCCAATGCATTTTTATAGTAAAAATCATTTCCAATGAAATACTATAGAAATTCATTGGAAATGATTTTTACTATAGAAAAATTACTATATGAATTGGAAATGATTTTCATTTCCAATTCATTTTTGTAGTAAAAAATCGTTGTAATACATGTTATAGTAAAAATCAATTCTAATACAAGAAGATGAGAAATATAAAGAGAAGATTTAAAAAAAAGAAATAATTCAAGATGCTTACCAAAATAGTTATGAATCCTAATTGGAATTTTTTTTATTGGCCATCGTTTTTTCGGGTCACCAACAACACTTCTTTTCTGTTAATAAACAAAACAAATTTATAAGATACTATTTCTCTGAATTTTTAAGATGAGGCTTGATAATTTGGATTATTTGGATTATTCAGACTATTGTCCTCATCATTATTGTTATCTACACTATTTCTCTGAATTTTTAAAAATGAGGCTTGATAATTTGGATTATTTGGATTTTTCAGACTATTGCCCTCATCTTTATTGTTATCTACACTATTTCTCTGAATTTTTAAGATGAGGCTTGATAATTTGGATTATTTGGATTATTCAGACTATTGTCCTCATCTTTATTGTTATCTACACTATTTCTCTGAATTTTTAAGATGAGGCTTGATAATTTGGATTATTTGGATTATTCAGACTATTGTCCTCATCTTTATTGTTATCTACACTATTTCTCTGAATTTTTAAAAATGAGGCTTGATAATTTGGATTATTTGGATTTTTCAGACTATTGCCCTCATCTTTATTGTTATCTACACTATTTCTCTGAATTTTTAAAAATGAGGCTTGATAATTTGGATTATTTGGATTTTTCAGACTATTGCCCTCATCTTTATTGTTATCTACACTATTTCTCTGAATTTTTAAGATGAGGCTTGATAATTTGGATTATTTGGATTATTCAGACTATTGTCCTCATCTTTATTGTTATCTACACTATTTCTCTGAATTTTTAAGATGAGGCTTGATAATTTGGATTATTTGGATTATTCAGACTATTGCCCTCATCTTTATTGTTATCTACACTATTTCTCTGAATTTTTAAGATGAGGCTTGATAATTTGGATTATTTGGATTATTCAGACTATTGTCCTCATCTTTATTGTTATCTACACTATTTCTCTGAATTTTAAAAAAATGAGGCTTGATAATTTGGATTATTTGGATTATTCAGACTATTGTCCTCATCTTTATTGTTATCTACACTATTTCTCTGAATTTTTAAGATGAGGCTTGATAATTTGGATTATTTGGATTATTCAGACTATTGCCCTCATCTTTATTGTTATCTACACTATTTCTCTGAATTTTTAAGATGAGGCTTGATAATTTGGATTATTTGGATTATTCAGACTATTGTCCTCATCTTTATTGTTATCTACACTATTTCTCTGAATTTTAAAAAATGAGGCTTGATAATTTGGATTATTTGGATTATTCAGACTATTGCCCTCATCTTTATTGTTATCTACACTATTTCTCTGAATTTTAAAAAATGAGGCTTGATAATTTGGATTATTTGGATTATTCAGACTATTGCCCTCATCTTTATTGTTATTATCTACACAACATTTCAGTCGATGTGCCCTCCGGCCTTCTTCAGATATTTCTTGTTGGACTCAGGAACCTTCTCGAACTCAGGAACCCCCTCCTCAATCTTGGGAATCATCTGTTTGAACTCTGGAACCTTCTTGTCATAATCGAGAGCCTTCACAGAACTTCAAACCTAACCCTTTATTCAACCCATGGGGGTAGACTGTTCTTATTTCATTAAACATGACTGGGTACAAGTGTTAAGCCGTGATAATTATTCTATGTTACTGTCACCCTTGACCAGGATTGAACCTGCATCCTAGAGAGAACTACCATTTAGAACTGTATTATATCAACGCCTTTACCCACTATGCCATGTATCCAATTGTACAAGTTCAAGGAGGGGATTCCAGAGTTCGATAAGGTTCCCAAGTCTGATAAGAAATACCTGAAGAAGGTCGGAGGTCATATCGGCCGAAGCATTGTGCAGAAAACAATAGAGATGAGGCCAAGAAAACAATGGTTTATTTTCATACATTACACAATATGTCACACAAAACAAAAAACGTTATGTAGGTTGTTGTATTAATATGTGGAGGATGATCACTAATTAGGACTGAGTCTGATGGTAGGTTTTATTAAACTCATTTTTTTTATCTAACCCATAGATGGGACCCTATCAGGTACTACCACTCTGAGTGAGAGTGGGCCTGTGATTAATGTTGATGAAGGGGTACTCCACATTCACTAGAGCTCTAGAATTAGAAATTCACCATCAGAGTTTAGCATCATACCCAGGACATTAAGACCCTCAGAGTGTATCTTGGAGTAATGGTGATGAAGGGGTACTCCACATAATTTTTTCTACCTGCCACTCATGAGTCTCGGCTTGTGGGTGGTCCCTCATAAAAACGAGACCTTGTGTCCAGCCCATACAAGTGGGGTATGAGGTAAATAAATGTAGATATGGCCAACATATCTAACTCCGGTTTCGACTGGTGGGTCCAATGAGCTTTGGCTGCTGAACCTTACAAGTTAATATCATTGATCCCAGGGGGCCATCCCCCTGGGCAACACCTGTCCCCTTGATCTAAAGGGGCAGGGCTGGGTTTATTGCCCAGTGCCTGAGGCGTCCCATTTGAAGGGGAATGCTGATGGGATCAATGCATTTTTTGCACCCACCACTCATGAGCTTTGGTTAACGGGTGGTCCTACATTAATAGGGCTTTGTGCCTGACCCATACACGTGGGGTACATGGTAAATAAATAATAGTATGTAGATATGGTCAACAGTATTAATTATGTAAAGCAATTTTCTTAATAATTGAGGTTTGAATAAAAATAAAATCATGGAGAATGTGATGTAAATAACTAAGGGAATTGTGACTTGAGTAGTGATATAGTTTCGGTTACAGACAGACAGACACACAATCTCCATTATAATAAGATTGAAAAGTTTTAATACTCACAAAACGATTGCTACTCAATTCTATATCTCCTTGAAAAAGACCTGAAAAAGATTTTTTTTTAATTAATTAGAATTCATTTTTATAATAATTGATATTCACTTCCCCATATTTTCTATTTATTTATCCAACCAAATAATCACAAATTTAAAACAGTCCACACTTGGACAAAATTTCAGAAAAATTGAAGTGGGTGAGTGACAATTTTACTTTTTTCTGGATGATTTGACATATTCTCCAGGATTCTTGTGGAATTAATTTCTTCTAATTATTAAGAAGGCTTAGTAGTTTCCAAAGATCCCTTGTAGACATATAAATACTTACAGACCCCCTGAATTGTTGTATAGTCCCCAGGGGATCGATGGAAACTACTAAGTCTTCTCAGTAATTAGAAGAAATTAATCCCACAAGAATCCTGGAGAACATGCTCATGTTGATATATTTTCAAAAGTTTAAGCCAAGGTTTCTCAAAGTGGTCTACATAAACCCCCTTGGGTCTATACAACAATTCAGGGTTATAAATGTAACATAATGGAGCCATGAACATAACCTGTAAATCAGCACGAAAAAGTTTTTAGGAAGGATTACATGTTAAATAAGAATGGAAAAGTTTAAGGATGAATCATCAATGCCAAATAGCTTTGTTTCTATTGGATGAGCGGGCACATCACAGTTGAACCTCGCGTCCGTGCAACGCACAATTCACGGGCATTCGGATGGAAGCGTGTAGGCGCCAACATCCGGGCACCTGAATTGCACCTCGCGTCCATCCAGGGCCTAAATCGCATTTGTTTTTGCATGCGGGAGGACGCAGTTTCGATCCCAGCAGGCAAGACAAAGTCTTGCTCTTTTTCGTTCTCCGTCACAGTATATGAGGGGGTTTATGTAGACCACTTTGAGTAACCTTGGCTTAAACTTTTGAAAATATAAGCATGTTCTCCAGGATTCTTGTGGAATTAATTTCTTCTAATTACTAAGAAGGTTTAGTAATTTCCAAAGACCCCTTGTATACCCCCAAATAGTTGCAGACCCCCTGAATTGTTGTAGAGACCCCGGGGGGGGGGGGATTATGAAGGCCATTTTGAAAAACTCTCCTCTAAAACATCAAGTGATATAATGTTGTTCTTATCAAGATGGCTTTTTCTCTTCATCTCTTTCTTTCTCTCCTCACTTTCATTAACCGTACACGGGTATTATAACGATACACACAAGCACACACAAGCACACACACACACACACACACACGCACGCACACACTCACTGACTCACTAACACAAACACACACACATACAAACATACATGTGGGAGCGCATGGTGTTATGGCTAGAGTCGTAGGAAATGGACTCGTTGATCTGAGTTCAAATCCTAGACAAGGCTGTCTACATTTCACATAGCGCTAATACCCTTGGGAAAGGTATGCATCAACCTGTTCTCCTTCCAGCTATGAGTAAATAGCAGGGCAGACTGGGATGTTTAATCTTGGTTAGGCAACCAGTCTAGAAGAAGGAAAACTCTGTATTCAAACCTGTTAAACTCCACCAAAAATTGACCTTGTGTCACATCCTACTTGTGCAGAGGGGTTGGTAATATGTACAAACACATATACATTCACTCACTCACACAAACTCACTCATTCACTCTCACTAACATACACACACACATACAAATATGCACACACATTCATTCACTCAAACATATATGCACACACATGCAAGCACACACACACACTCATACAAACACATACACACACATATAAGCATACACACACATGCACAAACTCTCATACAAATACATACACACACATAAGCATACACACACACACACACATACACACTCATACAAACACATACACACAAAACACACACATATAAACATACACACACACACACACTCATACAAACACATACACACACATATAAGCATACACACACACACACATACAAACACATACACACACATATAAAGCATACACACACACACACACACATACAAACACATACACATACATATAAGCATACACACACACACTCATACGAACACAAACACACACATAATCATGCACACACACACACTCATACAAACACATACACACACATATAAACATACACACACATACACTCATACACACTCATACAAACACATACACACACATATAAGCATACACACACATACACATACACACACACACACTGAACTTACCTGGTACTTCTTCTGGATATCGAGGATCAAATCCTGAAAAAATAAGAAGTCAATAATAAATATTTTTAAATTGCAACTGAAGTTCGGAAATTCTATTCACCTTCATTTATTCAGTGAAGTATTAAGAATCTTCAGGAAATTCAGTCAACCATGAAATACAAAACACTGAAGTAGATGAATTATCTCACCATCTTGACGTTATAAGAATAGTAACTTTTAGTGCATCAAGACAAACAACTAACTCGCATCTACAATGCACATATGAATGCTCAACTCTTTGCCTACTTTAAGCCACTAACAGCGGCTCTCCCACAGTGGCACTTTGTAAGAAGAGGTTTTATTAAAACCCAACCATAAAATGTTTTAAACACTTTGAAAGCCTCCCTCCTATAAGAATAGTATAGGGACTGGTAAACTGAGCCTTAAATGCGTTTTTGACAAAATGACTTTAGCCCCCCCTACAGAAAATAATTTACCAAAAATCAGGAAATTATCGGATTTTAATGAAATTTTCAGTGTTTATGTATCAATGAATGATCTTTATAATGCATTATTTATTTTATTTCAAAACTTTCTCATTTCTTTTCAGGTCACTTAATTTTGACCCGCCTTATGCTGGGGGCGTAAAATTGTTTCAAGTTGGTCTTATATTGTACTAATTACAGTATAAATAAAGAGATACAAAATAAAGAGACCGAAGTTATGAATAGAAACAAAAAAAAAATTTTCCGGTTGCGCTTCTATGAGAAAATAAGTACCAAAAATCGAAAAATAAAATGTAAAAAAATAATGAATGATTAATTTTTTGGAGATTTCTTTTTTACTGATTTCGATAATTATTCAATTGGCTATTATTTTATAAAAAGAAAAAATTATACATCGATGTTTTTTCTGCTTAAAATGGGGAGAGGGTACATTTTCAATCGAGTTTTTCTTCAAAACTTATTACTTTTGGCGCCTAAAATAAGGTTTGCATTAAGTAGATATTTATTTCTAGAATCTAAAAATATAACATTTTAAACTTAACATCGGGATTTTCATATTTTAAATGAATTTTATATATTTATTTTTCATAGCAAAAATACTAAATTAAAGTTTTGAAATAAAATAACTGATGCATTATAAAATTTATTAATTGTTAAATCAATACTGAAAATTTCATTAAAATAGGATAATTACCTGATATTTGGTAATTTCTTTTCCATCCCAAATGTTACGTTAAAATTGTAAACAAGCGCCTAAAACCATTGAAAAACAGCCAAAATGGCGGATATCGTTGAAATTGACCAAAACAAATAGTTTTAAATCTTTTAAAAATAAACTGCATATCTAATTATAATTTTCTTTTTTTAATTATGGTTATTATGTTACTACTTATCGATTTAGACAAAGTTTGACCTTAAATAATAGATTTGATTATTCTTAATTCGCTTTTCAAACTCGTAGTATCCGATTTTTTTGCTACTCCCTAGAATAGTAGATTAAACCAATCTTTATTTCAATAAAAAACTGTATTAATAAACTTAATCATAATCATTTTATAGATTATATTCATAATCTTTATATTTATATCAATTTAATTATTAATTTATTATTAATTTATTAATATTATTATTAATAAATATTTATAATATTTAATAATATTATTATGTTTGTTTGTTTGTTTTGTTTTGTTTTACGGCATATCAACCTCAGTGGGTCATTTAATGCCGATAAAGTTTTGAAATAAATCAATTCTTAATGGATAATACAATTTTTTTATAAACTCATGTTTTTCTATTTAACCCATAGATGGGACCCTAACAGGTACTACCACTCCGAGTCAGATTGGACCAGGGAGCAATGGTGATGAAGGGGTGCTCCACATTCCCCAAACCTCCAAAACTGGAACCTCACCATCAGATAGAGTTTAACGTCATTCCCAGGACATGTAGACCCGCAGCCACCGCCTTCTAGCACCCATATGATAAAAAGGGGTTGGGGATTGCCATAAGGGCAATAGGGTTGGGAAAATCATATGGGTGCTAGGGCTTGACGTGACCAGCCGATTGATCGGAGGGGGCCTCTCCGACCGCCCGTCTAGCCCAAGATAGGGCCAAAGTGGAGTATTGCATGTCATGAACTGCTCATCCACCTGGGCTCTATCCTTAAGCATCACGGGTCGCCACCCACGGCCAACAGGTGGCCCCATTGGGGGAGTCTTACCCCTCTGCATTCTAATGCCCCACCGACAGGGCGGTAATATTTATTAAATAATAAATATAAATTAAATAGATTGAATATAATATTTATTAATAATATTTATAATATTATTATTAATTTATCATTGGTATTTATATTCCTAATCATTTTGAATTTATTTCAATCTTTATTAAAACCCAATCATAAAATGTTTTAAACACTTTGAAAGCCTCCCTCCTATAAGAATAGTAGATATTAGTTTATAACCAATAAGTAAAAAAAAGTAAAGTTGGCAGAGTGACCCCCCCCCCCTAATTATAGACTTGTATGTGTTCGTTTATGCAGCCCCTATTATACTCTATAGAGGTGTTCAGCTCATCAGCCCTTTGTATAGTCTGTGATACTATGGTTGAAGACGAACATGGTCAGAACAAATATATAAATAAATAAATAAATAAATAAATAAGAAAGAGAATAGGTTAAAGCCAGGCATAAGTAAAAGGGGTGGGTGGCTGACCTTTTTACGAATCCAAAGATTAGGTCGTAAAGTTTAAAAGAGACCTGTATGCCACCATGAAATGGGACCACTTGATGATAATATCTTAGGCACCCAGGTATTACAAGCAAAAGGGATTTTTAGGAGAAAATCTCTTTTGAAAAAATTAATGGTCAACATATTGAAGACGTACTGCCTGAAAAAATATTCAATTACCTTAATTTTAAGGGTTAATGACGACTAGAAGTCTGCGATTTATTTAAGTGCTGGCCCTTTGTGTGGTCCGGAGAAGATGGTTGGGGAAGGGGAATTTGACATAAATACAACTAAACTCGAGCACTAAGCCAGTTAAAACTCGGGGATCGAAGGGTTAAGTTCGCCAGTAGGGATATCAGTAATAGCCAGTTGGATAGCGAAATCTCACACACACCCTTCTTCCATCCGCGTCTTGTTTACAAACATTTGTAGTTGTTGTTGTTGTTTTGTTTTTAATCCTTGTGAGCCTGTTTTTCTGACTCGTGCCTTAAATTCGACCAGCACATAATTCACAACGCTTGGGGAACTAGACAAGGTAAATCGAAAGAGCAGAGTGCAGAACAGGTCTTCTCACAGTCATGTAACACGTGTGCCTTCTTACACTACCATGTCTGGACAGCGATGCCTATCATGTGGCTCCTGTATGAAGTGACAAACTTTTGATGCAGGACTTTCATCTCTTTGTTTAACATTTTGCTCTGCAAGGACTCTTTTCCTTAGGACTTTTTCTCCTCACTGTTTTGTATTATATGTTGAATGTGTTCAGACAATAAAGTCTGTATTTTTATGGTATCTCTTTGATGAAATTTTCTGTATATATTCACCTGCACTCAGAGGCTTTTCTGAGGCCCCCTAACGTATTATCAAAAGTGGTATTAGCCACAGAAGGTAAAACCACCTTTAATTCTTATAGTAGGAATGGGTTTGACTCTTCAAGGATTCTTTTCCTTGTATGTTGAATGTTGCTCAGACAATAAAGTCTGTACTTTGTTATGTATCTCTTTGTTGAAGTTTGTTGTATATATTCACCTGCATTCAGGTGTTTTTCTGAGGCCCCCTAACGTATTATAAGAGGTGGTATTAGCTATTGCAGTTAAAACCACTTTTAATTCTTATACCATTATTTCTAATGGGAACTACAATAGCTATAAGAAAACAGAAATTGACTCACCATCTGGTATATCCTCTGACTGAAAAATAAATAAGATATAAATAATAAATATAATATCTCTGAATTCTTGAGATGAGGTTTAATAATTGGTATTATTTTGGATTATTGTCCTCATCTTTTTATTGTTCAACAAGAAACACCTAAATAAGGCTTGAGGGCACATTGGTCGAACTGTAAGATTCATAGTGAATACAGCACAAGAATTAACAGGGTACATAATACATACATAGAGGTGTACATAAACATACATACAAAAGTAATATAAATACATATAAGAGTAGAGATAAAGACACATTCATGAATGGTAAAATACAAAATATTTAGGTATCACAGAGATACCTAAATGTACATAAAAACGTAGTTACGGATACATGACTAAAGGATAGTCACATATCGTACTAAAGACTTACTAGCAGTGAGTGGCCAGTGTTAAGGGCCGAAGCCCCAACGAGAAGAGGGTGGTCATAAGACTACCTCATTGTGTCTCGTAGGTCGAGCAGCAGGGAAAGAGATTGAGAAGTTCAAATCGCTTAAATACACCCGAGGCCCCTAGCGAGAACCAGCGAAACTAAACGGGCAGACAACTCTCCAGGCAAATACGAAAATAACGCCACAGAACAGTTGTGTAGATAACAATAAAAAAAGATGAGAAAAATAGTCTGAATAATACAAAATAATACAAACATATACAATATATAATATAACTAAAAGTGGCTACCCAGCATCACTTGTGCAGAGGGAGGTGACAAAAAAAACCCTGGTGTATTGATTTGTCTACTTTTGAGATTTACACATGTTGGATATTTTTAAGTAGAATTTCAATGCTAGTTCTATGTATATTTTAATTTCAATGCTATTTCTATGTATATTTTGATTTTTAAATATCTTCGAATATAAATCAAACATTGAAATACTGATATGGATACACTGGAAATTTCAATGCTATATCTATGTATATTTTAATTTTAAATATCTTCGAATATAAATCAAACATTGAAATACTGATATGGATACACTGGAAATTTCAATGCTATATCTATGTATATTTTAATTTTAAATATCTTCGAATATAAATCAAACATTGAAATACTGATATGGATACACTGGAAATTTCAATGCTATATCTATGTATATTTTAATTTTTAAATATCTTCGAATATAAATCAAACATTGAAATACTGATATGGATACACTGGAAATTTCAATGCTATTTCTATGTATATTTTAATTTTTAAATATCTTCAAATATAAATCAAACATTGAAATACTGATATGGATACACTGGAAATTTCAATGCTATTTCTATGTATATCTTAATTTTTAAATATCTTTGAATATAAATCAAATATTCATAATTTTTGCACAAAAAGCAAGAACCTGCGATATTTAATGTGTAGATATATATATATATATATATATTTACTTTGTTGTTAATTTTTTTCTAGTTTCATCCAAACATATATACACACCAACAGCCCTTTATATATGTATAGATGACAGTGTTATAAAAAATGAAAGTACTGTTTTTTACAAGACGACTTATTAGTTCTTCCCAGTAAATAATTTTCTAAATCGCATTCTATTCAAAATCCATCAGCTTTAACAATTTTTTTTACATTAAGTCAAAATTAGCTACCATACTTTCTAAACCAGAAGCCAACTACTAACAGTTACTATATAAGTCCCTTTAAACTAGTACACAATTAACTTCAAAAAGATTTTTACATCAAGTCAAAATTAGCTACCATACTTTCTAAACCAGAAGCCAACTACTGACAGTTACTATATAAGTCTCTTTAAACTAGTACACAATTAACTTCAAAAAGATTTTTTACATCAAGTCAAAATTAGCTACCATACTTTCTAAACCAGAAGCCAACTACTGACAGTTACTATATAAGTCTCTTTAAACTAGTACACAATTAACTTCAAAAAGATTTGTTACATCAAGTCAAAATTAGCTACCATACTTTCTAAACCAGAAGCCAACTACTGACAGTTACTATATAAGTCTCTTTAAACTAGTACACAATTAACTTCAAAAAGATTTTTTACATCAAGTCAAAATTAGCTACCATACTTTCTAAACCAGAAGCCAACTACTAACAGTTACTATATAAGTCTCTTTAAACTAGTACACAATTAACTTCAAAAACATGACAGTTACTTTATAAATCTCTTTAAAACTAAACCAAACCGGCATTATTAAATTACTAGAAGCGGCTACCCTGCATCGCCAGTGTAGCGTGGTGGGCAAAAAGGTTAGTCTTGCTGATCCATTATTATTGAATCAGAAGTTGGATCCCCACAGGATGCCCCATTAAAATCCCTAAAAAGACATTGCGTTGATCCGGCCTGATAGGGCGTCAGAAAAAAAAAGTGTACAGATATTCTGAAAAGAAAAAATGAATGTGTCCTATTTGAAATATTAAATGCAAAAATAAATCCATACTGTTACTGCTTAAATTTTATTTTTTAATGATCTTCACGAATATAAATCAAATCCTCATTATTTTTGCTCAAAAACCAAGATCTGGTGATAGTCAATGTGTATATATTTACTTTGTTGTTAAGTGCTTTATATTCGTAGTTTCCTCCGGACATACACACACACACACACACACACACACACACACACATATGTGTTACATAATCTATGCGGTTGCATAAGATTATTGTCAATCCCCTGTATTTCTAAAGGGATGGCCCTTTTCATATCACGGGCGGGACTTTCCATGGAATAGTACAGAAATCCCGCGAAATACGTGAAGTCACATTGGACCTGTTTGGCTCCTCAGTTTTTCAGTTAGACGTCAGGCAGTGAAGATGTCCTGCCTTAACTGGAACTCACGGAATACGCATGCTATGATAGTTACATGAAATGTTTAGTTAAGGAAATAAAAGCTTAAGAAAATAACACGGTTTTGTGATTAATGAATGTCTTGGTGACAAGACTGATCTAGAGGAAGAAATGAGTTAAGTGCGACCGACCACCAAGACGAAGTCCCAAGAGAAGTGCAGACACTAGAAGAGACGTTAGAAGAACAGGAGAAGAAGAACCTAAGATAGAAAAGATGAACCACAGAAGAATAGAAGTAAGTAATGAGAAGGGTATACAACACATACATATGCACAACTGCCCTTTATATATACTAGCAAATATATGCACCCTCCGGGTGCAAGTATTTAAGTTTTAATATAATAAAATATATTAAATTAGAAAGGCTGATGAAACTGAATAAGAATGCAGATAAAAAGATTTTGAACAGAGGGGGTATGATTGAAAAATAGAACAACTTTGAAACTAACTCTTCCATCATTTTCCATTACTCCCGTCTGTCTTTGTTAAATTTTCCTAATTTAACTATTTAGTTAAGATAGAAAGTAAAGAATAATATTACAGTTATTTCTTCTTGGTAATGGATTTCTTTTAAGATTTATTCCTGAGATTTTTGCTCATATTCAATAAGATAAAACCAAACAATTAGAAATCAATAATACTAAGCAAATATTTATTAAAATCAGATTTTTAATATCAATATGCAAATTAGCTTTCCCATTCACACTGTAATCCGCTATTTTGTTGTATATATAAATACAATTGCATGTTATAAGTATGTAGATATGGTCAACAGTCTTAATGATGTAAAACAATTTTATTAATAATTGAGGTTTAAATAAAAATAAAATCATGGAGAATGTGATGTAAATAACAAAGGGAATTGTGACTTGAATGGTAATATAGTTTCGGTTACAGACAGAAAAACACACAACCTCCATTATAATAAGATATACAAGAACAATTAATCCAAATATGACAGGTGAAGTCAGCCATGTGTCTTGAATATTATCCCATTTGTTTCCTTAGTTTCCCTATTCTTTCATTCTTAAAAAAAACCCAGTACATTCACTTTTTATAACCCTGTTGCACAAAACCTTTACAATTTAAAAAATATATAATATAATAACACTGAGGAAATGTGATACGAGCTCTCTAATGGCAGTAACATATATGTTTATGAGAAGAAAATATCTTAAAAATATAACAAACACAGGATGTTATGATCAGGGGAAACAATTTTTTGTGTCAATACTTAAGCATTTCGGTATATTGTACCATCTTCAGGACACTGTTAAGTAATGTTTATGTGAGGGACAAAATGAAAGATGTTAAGTGTATAGTGAATGTGTGAATATGATGTTATTAATCGTTAATTTTTATATTACGAAAGCCAATGACGTGATCAATGCATGGTTAATTTGCCCAGTTTGTACAACTATTCACCCATAGCTGAGGGTGAGTAGTTGGATCCATACCTTTAGTTTATTTTTGCCATGTGAAATGCAAACAGCCTCATCCAGGATTTGAACTCATGTTGCTTTTTCCATTTGTATTTAATATTTTAAATACAAGACATGAATTTTTATTTTCAGAGTTTCTGTCCACTTCTTTTTTTTTCTGATGCCCCACCAGGCCGGATCTACACAAGGTATTTTTTACGTAGGGATTTTATCATGATTTAGATCCTCACAGGATGCCCTATTAAAACATAGGGCATCCTGTGAGGATCTAAATCATGATTCAGTAATAATGGATCGACGAGACTAACTTTTTTGCACCCCTCCTTCTTTTACCGAGGCAATGCTGAGTAGCTGCTTATAGCAATCAATAAAAATGAGGACAACAGTCCCAAAAAAATCTAAATAACACAGATGAATGATAAATGAGACAGAAATCTTTTAAATTATTAAATGATCTTTCTTTTTTTTTTAAACTATAAATATTAAATGCTTTCTTACCAAACTTTG
Organism: Doryteuthis pealeii; assembly: GCA_023376005.1. Lineage (NCBI taxonomy): Eukaryota > Metazoa > Mollusca > Cephalopoda > Myopsida > Loliginidae > Doryteuthis > Doryteuthis pealeii. The sequence continues at coordinate 81,676,225 of CM042166.1, forward strand.
ATGATTAAAAAAAAATTAACACATTGCTTTCATTTTTTTTCATCAAATATAGGTACCACCAATTTTCCCTGTGAAATTTACCCCTCCCCCTATAATTTAACACAATAAAACTTACATCTTATTATAATGGAGATTGTGTGTTTTTCTGTCTGTAACCGAAACTATATTACTATTCAAGTCACAATTTCCTTAGTTATTGACATCACATTCTCCACGATATTAATTTTATTTAAATCTCGATTATTAATAAAATTGTTATACATTATTAATACTGTTAACCATATCAACATACTAACAACATGCAATTATATTTATATATACAACAAAATAACGTTTATTGTGTGAACGGGAAGGCTAATTTGCATATTGATATTAAAAATGTGATTTTATTAAATATGTGCTTAGTATTATTGATTTTTAACTGTTTGGATTTATTTTAATGAATAAAAGCAAAAATCTCTTCAATGAATCTTAAATGAAATTGATTAACAAGAAAAGATAACTGTCATTTTATTTTTTACTTACTCTTTTAACTAAATACTTAAATTAGAAAAAATAACAATGAAAGATGGGAATGATGGAAGAGTAAGTTTCAGTTGTTCTATTTTTCTATTATACCTCCCTCTGTTTCAAATCATTTTATCTGCATTCTTATTTAGTTTTATTAGCCTTTCTAATTTAATACAATACTTTATTACATTAAAACGTAGATACTTGCACCCGGAGGGTGCATATATTTGCTAGTAAATGTTAATATTATCTTAATCTTATTTGATTCAAATAAAATAAAACAGGGAAAAAACTAGTAAAAATTAAATGTATTATCGAGTAGAAACGATGTAAAAAATATTTGATTAGAGAAAAAGAAAAGTAAGGATGAAAAAATATTTGGAGCTTTGTATAGAATAGTTCAATAATTAAAATTTCTGCAATTATGTTAAAAAAAAAAGTAAGTAATGATAAGAAAATTAAACACTTAAAAAAAAAAAACAAAAAAAAAAAACAAAGAAATAAAGATGCCAAAATACCTGGGTGGTGTCGAGAGGTCCAGCTCTGACACATCCAATCCAGAGAAACACCACCCAAATTACTGACCCTCTCATCATAACAATAAACTACATATCTCGGCTAATGTCTCGACTTTTATAGGGAATACATTCATTGATGTTCTCGTGATTGTGACAAAAGACAATTTTAGCAAAGTTGAGATAAAAAAATTAAAAATTTAAAAAAATCAAAAAAAAAAAAAATCATTCAGTAACGAAAGAAAGAAATAAAATGGCAAAAAATAAATACAAATATATAATCTGAAGATAAATAATTTTTATGTCTACAGATAACGCTCTCTCTCTCTCTCTCTCTCTCTCTCTCTCTCTCTCTCTCTCTCTCTCTCTCTCTATATATATATATATATATATATCATCCACAGACACGTGTTTTGACTTATCAAGTCTCTTCAGTGTTGCTAGACATTTGTAAGCTACCTACAACCGGGATTGAAATCGGTTCAGTGTCAGTTAGACAGCTAGGCTATCGTATATATATATATATATATATATAAGGACGCATAAAAGCATATGCATTATGTAAAATAAATTGTTTTTTTTTTCTTAAAAAGAAAGGAAAGGGTACCCTAGTTTTGATTTAAAATCAGAAATGAATTTCTTTTTTTCGATCAATGCTCCTCAGAGAAAAATTTCATTGAAAGATGGTGAAATAGTGTAGTTGTAGACAACGGAAAAGACAGAAAGCAGTGAGAACAAGGGAAAAAAAAAATTTTTCTCAATAAGAGAATTCGTAAAATTACGAAACTTACAACTCACGTGGGGGGGGGGGTTTCGGAAATTACGAGTGCCCCCGTTTGATAAGTTGAGGCTTGAAGTGCCAAAAAGGAGTAGTTGTTGGGACTGCTTCTGAACGCACAGGAAAGGTTGAGTGCGGGAGATGAAAAGAGACTCGAGAATCTGCAGTTGTAGTTCGCTGTTGGAACTGCAAAGGACTGAAAACATAGCTGGGTGGTAGGAACGAGCACAAGTGGAATTTCTTAATAGATGTTGTCCAATGGTGGACGGAGTATTTAAGCCAGCAGCTGTGGGACAGTCCACGTTGCCAGAACGGATGTTGTAGGGTATGTGCTGCTTGATTCGAGATTCCATATATATATATATATATATATATATATATATATATATATATATATATATATGGTGAGTCTAGTTCTCAATGTACAAGGTGTGTCGAAAAAGTATCGAGATTGAAGCTGTATTTACCTAGATAGAAATAAAGAATGAATGGAACATTAATTTTTCAGAATACAAAGTGTGTCGAAAAGTACTGAAAATAATGATACTTTTTTTACACACTTGTATATATATATATATATATATATATATATATATATATATATATATATATATATATATATACAAGCTAAAGTACCCGGTCCATGACCGGAATAAAAAAAAAAAAAAGAACACCAAAGAGTGAGTGGCGAGAAAATAAGAGATAGGTATACCCAATTTCGGTTCATTTTTTTAATATCTCATAAAATAAAATACGGGATGGGAGTAGACCTCGTAAAAAAATATTCCCCCTAATATATTTTCGTGAAAATCGGACCATTAATTGATTTTTCCTAGTATATTTTTAAAATCCTCTTGTCGTAAGTTGTTTTTGGCTACGTTAAATTTCAGTTGATTTAACGGTGCAAAAATGAAAACATTGTTTTTCAATCATAATTTTCATTATTTCCGTGAGCTGAAAATTTTTTTAAAAATCATCAGGAGTTTGTTTAATGTTTCTGCTTTCAAATTTGAAAAAAAAATTTTCAAGATAATATTAATTTTTATGCAAGTTTCATTGTGTTACATATAGCTGTGGAGTAAATTTCACAGGGAAAATTGGTGGTAACTAATAAGAGATAATTATTTATCAAATTTTTAAAAAATCGCCAAGAATTGTCTAATGAATAAACGGTCGAAATAAATGTTACATTCGAGACGACACTAATATGAATAAATTAAAGTGATTTCTAAAGTTAAAAAAAAATGTTAATAAATGATTAAAAGAAATCTCGAGATAAGGGCTGAACTTGAAAAACGGTCGGAAAATTAGAGGGACCAAAAAAAAAAACAGGACCTAAATTATTTATTTTCCCATTAAACTAACTCTAAACCCCAACCCTAACTCTAACCCCTAAACCCCCCTAGTTAAAATTAAGTTTTATTACAAAATTTGTGGGTTCTGTTTTTTCTCGGTCACCCTGTATATAGGTGACCCAGAAAAAAACAGAACATCGGCCAAAACACGTGTTGGCGTTTTATTAAACAATTTTTATCCATTCAACATTTTCTTTCCTTTATTTATCTTATCCTTTCAACATATTGTCGGATTCATTTCCATTTTTCAACTTAAGTCTATATATATGTTCTTTTTTTGAATTTTTGTGGGAAGCATCGGTAAAGTTTGAAATAAAGGAGAAACTCTGGAGTTATGACAAGTTATTATGGCAAAGAAAATTTAGCAAATTTGAGAGTTTAAAAAAAAACAAGAAAACAAAATCAGTCTATAAAGAAATAAATAAAAGGGCAAAAAATTTTTTTAAATATAATCTGAAGATAAATAATTTTTATATCTACTGATAACGCTCTAAAACAATCATTCATGAGATAATAACCACAATAATATAATATATATATATATATATATATATATATATATATAATATTATAATGTATTAATTTGAAAGCAATTACCAATTAACAATGCTTCAAGCAAATTACCAATTACTTTTTATATATATATATATATATATATATATATATATATATATATATCATCATCATCATCATCATCATGTCGCGCTTTCAGCGCGGATATCCATGACAATCTCTCTCCATCCGTCCCTATCGCTCATCATTCTCGGGAGGTCCTCTATGCAGCATCCTGCATCCGCACAGAACTGATCAATGTACGTCTTTGCTGATCGGCCCACACTGGCTTGTCCATGTGCTGGCTTCCACAGGAGGACGTCGCTTATGAGTTCGTCCTTGCTTCTCCAGCAGTGTCCCGCGTGTCTTGTCTGTCTCACTCGGATGGTTTGAGTGATATGTGGTAGGTGGCCGTACAGCTGTTTTCTCGTAGGGTGTTGTTTCCATGTCTTGTTCAGGATCACCCGCAGTATTCTTGTGCAGCTCCCATCTAGTTTATTCTCTAGTCGCTTAGTTAGGGTCCAGGTGGTGCAGCCATACAGCAGTACTGACACGACAACGGCCTGGAAGTACTGTCTCTTTAACTTGTCTGTGAGATTGGACCTCTATATGATCGATAATTTATTTATAGCGGCCCATGCCTTTCCTATGCGTGCATTAACGTCGTTTTCTGTGGAGGAGATGTTACTGCCTAAGTATCTAAATTGTTCTACAGAGTTTAGGAGTTTGCCATCGATGGTTGAGATGTTGCTTTTGTTTTTGAAAGACATGAACTCAGTTTTATCAGAGTTCACGTACAGGCCGACATTTCGTGCTGCCTTTTCTAGGCTGTGTAGTAAGGATTCGGCTTGTGCAGGTGTATTTGCGAGTATATATATATATATATATATATATATATATATATATATATATAACCAGACTGTATCTCTAATTGTTTAAAACATCCAAGTTGGACACAATTGAAAACATGAACCTTCAGACTGGAAGAAACCTGTGAGCATGTGCAGGAAAAAGTGGGTCCCACTTCCAGCCCCCAGGATGATTAAGCACCAGTTTCTATATTTACAAATTGTCTCATCGGTGGAGGGCGGGCGTATTTTTTGTGCCATCAGGATTTTTCAGAAATAAAAAGAATCCTATCTTTGTTTAAAAGTTAATTTATCTTCAGTGCCAATCTGAATTTCACATTTCTTTCAAAACAATATTTCATACGAACATCTGTTGACTTCTCAGATAATAAAAAGTGTCTGGGTATAACATTAAACTGTATCTAATGGTGAGGTTTCTATTCTGGAGCTCTAGGGAATGTGGAGTATCATTTAATCACCATTACACCCAGGGGTCGGGTTAGCTCAGTCGGTAGAGCGTTCGGCTAGAAACTACAAGGTTCCTAGTTCGATACCGACCCCTCGCCAACTCAGCGTACGAGTAGCACAGGGATCTGTGCGGTAAAGTAAGGAGCTGATGGTAGGTGTGGCGCTCCACCTCAGATGCTAAAACAATCTCCTTGGTCTAGCCCTAGTGAAAAGGGGATAGACTCCCTCGCTGCTTGGCTGATTGGCTGATACCGACATTAGGCCGCCCCGACGACTTTACTTTACTTACACACAGGTTCATTCGTATCCAGAGTGGTAGTACCTGTTAGGGTCCCATCTATGGGTTAAATAGAAAAAACATGATGCTGAGGGACTGAATATGACATTAAACTGCATCAAATGGTGAGGTTCCAATTCTGGAGCTCTAGGAAGTGTGGAGTACCCCTTAATTGCTATTACTCCCAGATCCACTTTTTCACTCATATAAATGTTATTTCTAAAAAAAAAGAATCTCATAGAAATTAATGAAGAATAGTTGGATCCATACCTTTCCAAATAGTATCAATGCTATGGGAAATGTAAACTGTCTAGTTTAGGATTAGAACTCAAGTAGACGAATCCACTTCCCATGATCTAATGGTGAGGTTCCAATTCTGGAGCACTGGGAAGTGTAGAGAACTCCTTCATCGCCATTACATCCAGGTTCACTCTTTTGGGGTGGTACTACCTGTTAGGGTCCCATCTATGGTTTGAATAGAAAAAAATGAGGCTGAGTGACTTAGTATCTGCATCAAATGGTGAAGTTCCAATTCTGGAGCTCTGGGGAGTGTGGAGTACCGTTACATCTCCATTACTCCCAGGTCCACTTTTTCACTCATATAAATGTTATTTGGTTCTAAAAAAATAATCTCATAGAAATTCAATAGCCAAGTCTGCCCTACTATTTACCATAGTTGAATGGAGAATACTTGGATTCATACCTTTCCAAAGGGTATTAATGCTATATGAAATGCAGACAACCTTGTGTAGGATTAGAACTCAAGTAGCCGAATCCACTTCCCATGATCTAATAGTGAGGTTCTAGTTCTAGAGCTCTGGGGAGTGTGGAGTACTCCTTCATTGCCATTACTCCTAAGTCCCTTCTGACTGGGGGTGGTAGTACCTGTTAGGGTCCCATCCATGGGTTAAATAAAAGAAAATGAGTTTAAAAAATGTTGAATACCCATGTCTTTGGCATGAAATAACACAAGTTGTCATGTGTTATTTGGATTATTCGGACTCTTGTCCTCATCTTTGGATTCTCTCGTCAATTTTGATGCATAAAGTTTCATTCAATGAACAACCTACACAATGTTTTGTTTATAGTCGTGAAGGGTTGTGTTGGAACAGACGATTGTGTTGAAATATTTGTGATTTATATATATATATATATATATATATATATATATATATATAATATACCAACCCCTCCACACGAGCAGGATGTGATACAATGTCAATTTCTTAAGCGGAGTTCAACAGGTTTGAATTCAGAGTTTTCCTTCTCCTAGACCGGTTGCCTAACCAAGGTTAAAGAGCCCAGTCTGCCCTACCTTTTATCCATAGCTGGAGGGAGAGTAGGATTCATACCTTTCCCAAGGGTATTAGCGCTAAGTGAAATGCAATTACCACATCCAGGATTTGAACTTGGGGCGACGAGTCCATTTCCCATGACTTTAACCATTACACCACGCGCTTCCCTAAATATTTGTGATATAAGGTGTGCTCAAATTTCCCACCTGGTTTTATAGACTAACCTAGGTCACGTAGTTTACTCCTCCGGCCAATCAACAACCATAATGTGTGGCTGATACATTACTTAAACACCGATACTTGCCACAGTTCACTTGCAATCACTGTGGAGGAACTTACGACCGTTGACGAAGGAACTGAGGATTATTTACCAGAAGAACCAAAGGATTCATTATCGAGGGACTCTTTACCAAAGATCCAATTCCACTGGACAAGCGCTCTGGTTTGAAGGCCTGTTGCGGGGCTGATAAGGATATCGACCCCACAGACTTTTGAATAAGTGAAACGACTGGAGGCAATGAAAGAGACAAAGGCAGAGGATTTAGATGGCAGGAAGTAACCAGGTGGTCAATATATTATCGAGAATTGACAAAGGTAAATCGGCAAATTGAGAGTTTTCGTCGTTCGAGGTTGGTCGCTCAACGTTCGGTCAGTCTTTCGTTGATCTGGGTGGATAGGTCGTCGGTTGTCGGATAGGCAGCTGGAATCCGAAATCGGGATACAGTGCGTCTACGGGTTTCGGTTGACGTCGTGGTCGGTCGGTAACGGTCTCGGCTTGCGGTTGTATCGGCTGCGAGTCCTAGTCGTAGTCCCGTCGAGGACTGTTCGGGTACGAGCATGAAACGTAACAGCGACGGACCGTTCGCTTAACACGTGCGTTGCTTGGGTCTGATTGGCCGCGGTTATGCGGGATTTCAGACCGGCTGGTACGTGTGTGCAAATGCCTCGAGTAGCTAGGTGTTTGCTCGGCGGAAGATCAAGTCGGATCTACCAAGGTAGGACTTAGCGTACTGTCGGCGAGGACGCCTATCCGATCGTAAGATCCAGATCTTCTAGGGATTTCGCCCTAGGATCGCATTCGTGGTTAAGGAAAGACTGAGGTGAAAGGGCCGACTGGTTAGCTCTGAAAAGAGCTGGGTTTGTTTAGCCTTGAAAAAGGCTGATATGTGGAAATTTGTTAAGGTAATGGTGATCCTCTTTCACCGGTCACCAGCAGTAGCCCTTAGGGTCACATGATGCCCACTATAAAAGAAGGGTCCCTGAAGAATTCGGTCTCTTTTTGCTTCTAGCGTTGGCTAGCTTCACCGCTCCGTATCGTCAGTAGCCCCAGACGGCGACGACCAGGAACCCCCAACACGTTGGAATCAAGAGCGGCAAACGCACACCTAATAAACAATTCTTCAGGGCCCAAACCAGTTACGTGGAACAGTAATATCAAGGATAACAGCTAAGTTTCCGCAGGCAATTTTATCTGCAAACCTTCACTTTTAACCCATTTGACATACTCAATTCTCCTTAAATATTCTTTACCAACCAAACGCATTGAACTCTTAACTTTGAACTGAACTCTATGAACATTCTTTAAGTCGTTTGGTTGTTTCATTTTATGTATATTGATACCCCTGTTGATATTTGTTTTATGTTTTACATGTAAAGTAAACATTTTGTTTTATAAAAAGTCGTTTGTCTCCTTTCTTCAAAGCTGCACCCATCTCCTCACTGCGTCGAAGTACGGTCTATTCTCTTACAAAACGTAGGGTCTAGACAGTGCTTTTCCGGGGACAAAAAATCCCCACATTCTTGCAGATAAAATAGCGCATATTGCAGAAAACTCTGCATAGAGATTGGGCGACTGGTTTGAAGTAAGGAATTACACAAAAAAAAGTGCACACCCACACTCATTCTTCTCATAAGAAATACAAAAAAAAACAATTACGGTCAAAAAAACTTTTAAAAATTGTCTAGACTTTTTAAACCTCTGTTTGTTTGAGAAAAAAACATTTTTATACGTCTGTTTGAAAATTATATATATACATTAAGACAGTTAAAAAAAACAAAAAACACACAAAACCCCTGAAAATTTGAAACTAACAACCCCTTTGTGCTAAAATTCTATTTTTGACAAAATTGAACAACGGACTGTTCTCAACTAATATAGATATTTAAAAAAAAAAATTCTCTCGTACGAGCAAAAATATTCAGAATGGCTGAATTTAAAAAGGTAAAAGAATAAGCACTCTGCTGGCCACTAGGGACCTCTTCAAAAGAAGAATAATGCGTGTTTTAAATTACCTACAGTCCGGAGAAAAATTATCGGAATCTCTCTGTCAGGTGGAAAAAGAACGCATTAACGCGCTTGTTGAAAGAACTCGAAAGTCTTAATACCAAAATTTGTGAAACCTGTGAAAAGCAGGCATTGACCTTGGACAAGTGGCTACTTAGCAGACGAAGAAGAGGAGGCGAATTATCACCAAGAGTCAACCGAAAGCTCGACACGTGCGGGATGTTCCCTTCACAGACTAGTGACTCGCATTCTAGCAGTTCCACTTGGGTGAGAAGCAGACCCGTCTATTCTTAATATGCCAGCCTACGTTCTGCCCCACGACTACAATGTTCAAAATTCAGTGGAAGAGAGCCTGATAAGTTTGAATTTAAAAATTTCTAGCACAGTTCTACAACTGCGTCTCGTCAGTGCGCTCGGATAAGGCCAAGTTGTCTCTTTTAAAAAGTTATTGACGGTTATGCGCACAGTTGATTTCACATTTAACTTTGGAGGATGCTAACTATGAAGTCGCGATAGAGTTATTGACGGAGGAATTTCTGGACGTACCTTTAATGTGACGAGATATTTAAACAGTTGTTAGATGCTTCTCCCAAATACGATGCGAATTTCATAAACGTTAAGCATTTCTTGTCGGAGACACGGGCAGATTTGTCGGAGCTGAGAACCTCTTACAACATGGATTTTTTTGAAGAAAATACACCAGACTCAAGATTGTTAGCCATATAATATTTCGAAATTAATCCATTCTCTCTGCTCTCTTCT
>CM042166.1:81685968-81720968 GCA_023376005.1 Doryteuthis pealeii
ATGGGAAAAGAAGAAAACCGATAGCTAGATAATAGATAGATAGATAGAATATGAAGCAGGACATAAGGCATAGATAGATAGATAGATAGGATAGATAGATAGATAGATAGATAGATAGAAAAGAAGAAACTCAGATAGATAGATAGATAGATAGATAGATAGATAGATAGATAGATAGATATGAACAGACAAAGCAAATAGATAGATAGATAGATAGATAGATAGATAGATAGATAAGAAAAGAAGAAACTCAGATAGATAGATAGATAGATAGATAGATAGATAGATAGATAGATTAGATGACAGACAAAAGCAAATAGATAGATAGATAGATAGATAGATAGATAGATAGATAGATAAAGAAAGAAAAACTCAGATAGATAGATAGATAGATAGATAGATAGAGATAGATAGATAGATAGATAGATAGATAGATATGAACAGACAAAAGCAAATAGATAGATAGATAGATAGATAGATAGATAGATAGATAGATAGAGAAAGAAGAAACTCAGATTAGATAAGTAGATAGATAGATAGATAGATAGATAGATAGATATGAACAGACAAAAGCAATAGATAGATAGATAGATAGATAGATAGATAGATAAGAAAAGAAGAAACTCAGATAGATAGATAGATAGATAGATAGATAGATAGATAGATAGATAGATATGAACAGACAAAAGCAGATAGATAGATAGATAGATAGATAGATAGATAGATAGATAGATAGATAGATAGATAGATAGATAGATAGATAGATAGATAGATAGATAGAAGAAGAAACTCAGATAGATAGATAGATAGATAGATAGATAGATAGATAGATAGATATGAACAGACAAAAGCAAATAGATAGATAGATAGATAGATAGATAGATAGATAAGAAAAGAAGAAACTCAGATAGATAGAGATAGATAGATAGATAGATAGATAGATATGAACAGACAAAAGCAAATAGATAGATAGATAGATAGATAGATAGATAGATAGATAAGAAAAGAAGAAACTCAGATAGATAGATAGATAGATAGATAGATAGATAGATATGAACAGACAAAAGCAAATAGATAGATAGATAGATAGATAGATAAGAAAGAGAAAACTCAGATAGATAGATAGATAGATAGATAGATAGATAGATAGATAGATAGATAGAACAGAAAAAAGCAAATAGATAGATAGATAGATAGATAGATAGATAGATAGAAAAGAAGAACTCAGATAGATAGATAGATAGATAGATAGATAGATAGATAGATAGATAGATAGATAGATATGAACAACAAAAGCAAATAGATAGATAGATAGATAGATAGATAGATAGATAAGAAAAGAAGAAACTCAGATAGATAGATAGATAGATAGATAGATAGATAGATATGAACAGACAAAAGCAAATAGATAGATAGATAGATAGATAGATAGATAGATAGGAAAAAGAAGAAACTCAGATAGATAGGATAGATAGATAGATAGATAGATAGATAGATAGATAGATAGATATGAACAGACAAAAGCAAATAGATAGATAGATAGATAGATAGATAGATAGATAGGAAAAGAAGAAACTCAGATAGATAGATAGATAGATAGATAGATATGAACAGACAAAAGCAAATAGATAGATAGATAGATAGATAAGAAAGAAGAACTCAGATAGATAGATTGATAGATAGATAGATAGATAGATAGATAGATAGATAGATATGAACATACAAAAGCAAATAGATAGATAGATAGATAGATAGATAAGAAAAGAAGAAACTCAGATAGATAGATAGATAGATAGATAGATAGATATGAACAGACAAAAGCAAATAGATAGATAGATAGATAGATAGATAGATAGATAAGAAAAGAAGAAACTCAGATAGATAGATAGATAGATAGATAGATATGAACAGACACAAGCTCCTCATCAATGGTTTAGACAAAATATGCCGAGGTTGAGTTGGTAATAAATCCCCGGCATCCGACTTCGATGGGAAATACATTTGTTATCCATATATATATATACACACACGCACAAGAAATAAGTGTAGTCTGTCTTTTTTCGCCATCTTCTTCTCTCCGGTTTTCCCGGGGTGATAAGTGTGTCATTACAACGTCTCCCCCCCCCCAAAAAAAAAGAAACTACATGACAGACGTTGAGTATATAGCGATTGTTACTAAGTGCTGTCTGCGAAACATGGAAATTTTAGAAAGTCCGTTAATAGTACTGTAGCGAGCCGGAAGTTCTTACTTCAGCAGACAAGAATCAAATGACAAAAATAAATAATTTGCGCAGGGGATTGCGCACCTTAGTAAAGAAAATTTAAAATAAAAATTTGTACAATTTCAACCAATGGGAGACGTTCGCGCCTAAAAGGAAATCTATCAAATAGACCCCTTTTTTGGAGCCTATCCTGAACTATAAAAAAAGCCAACTTTTCGGATCCAACCAGAAAGATCTCACTTGTCTAAGGGAATTCACGTCACCCTTTTTAAGAAACATTTCACACATGCTGAAGGTATGAACTATCTCTCTCTGTAAATAACCTACGCTATCGGAGATAAACATTAGATGCATTCAACTTATGCCTGACTGTTGTGTTGACTTTAAACTTTCACCTTTTCTTTCTCACTTAGAGATTATAACATCTCTGCTTATATTTTACATTGAACTTTTCAAAAGCACTTTTTTACAGAACTTTGCCAAGTTCCTGTATTACCTTTTGTAAACTTCATGTTAATACAATGTTGTTTGTTTTAATTGTGAGTTCTTGTCTTTTATGCCATTTGCTTATTTAATTATATTCTTATAGGGTGATGTGTACTTTGACTAAATAACTTACAAGGCTTTGAAACCCTAAAATACCATCCCTCTATAGTACTGACACTGCGTTACACATGTTACATAATTATTGGATCCCTAATTACATTTTTAAGGTATTGTAGAAATCATTATGGCGATCAGTACAGCTGATGGCCTTGAGAGTGAGTGACAGCGTTTGACCTCACTCTGACCTTGCTTCTGGGATAGACCGTGAGAACGGAACCCCCATAGAAAGCCCTCTTCTGGTTTAAGGAGTAAGCAACTCAGTTAGTCAGTTAGAACTTAGAAGCCGAGCTAGCAACATGTAAGCCTCATCTGCGCAGATTGTCTGGGGTGGGGATTTGGAATAAAGTAACATCAACATAAATCAAAGTCTTTGTTTTATTACTAAAAACAAAACAATGACACAGGGCTTCTGATAAGGAATGATCCCCAACAGAAAGCAGACCCGGAATCCTCAATAGAAGACCAGACGAGACCTTAGAAGATATACCAGACCAAGATAGATGATAGACGATCAGAAGCAAAGCCGGCCAGAAGAATAGACGACCAGAGTAAGAATTAAAGAAAGGTATATAACGTTATATGCTGATTTGGCTTAGTGAAAAGACCAGTATATAACATATACGTATTTAGTGCCGGTAAAGAAGGCACTATGCAACACACAGTGAAGAATGCCCTTTTATCAATAAAGTTTACTACAACAATATAATATTTATGAAATTATTATTAAAACGTTCCCTTAATTATTAGCTGAGTAGTTTGCGTACATGATAAAACTATGGAGGAGGCACATTGTGTAATGGTTATCATTGAAGGAAACCCTTTATCTATTCTGGGTTCAAACAAGAAACACCTGAAGAAGGACACTCCGGTCAAAACGTTGTGTATATATGACAATAAAGATGAGGAAAACAGTAAAAAAAAAAAATCTGAATGATACAAATTATCAAGCCTCATCTAAAAACTAACAAGAAACGTCTGAAGAAGGCCGGAGCGCACATCGGCCAAAACATTGTGTATATAACAATAAAGATGAGGACAACAGTAAAAAAAATCTAAATAATACAAATTATCAAACCTCATCCCAAAATAGCTGATCTTCACAGCTCTGTTGTTTGAATGGCGATCATATATCCCTTTGTGGAAGCGCGTGGTGTAATGGTTAAAGTCATGGGAAATGGACTCGTCGCCCCGAGTTCAAATCCTGGACGTGGTAATTGCATTTCACGTAGTGCTAATACCCTTGGGAAAGGTATGAATCCTACTCTCCCTCCAGCTATGGGTAATAGTAGGGCAGACTGGGCTCTTTAACCTTGCTTAGGCAACCGGTCTAGGAGAAGGAAAACTCTGAATTCAAACCTGTTGAACTCCGCTTAAGAAGTTGACCTTGTGTCGTATCCTGCTCGTGCGGAGGGGTTGGTAAATATATATATCCCTTTGTAAACCTTTGACCTTTCGAAACAAATTTCTTAATGCTGGCCAGTGTTATTACAATGTTTTCAAGGTTGAATATATAATAGCTGATTTTAAGGCGTTTTTTTTATGCTGAATTCAAAAAATATACTCATTTTTTTCTAATCAGATCAAATTGTTAAGATACATGCTCTTAATTGAAATGCATAGAACAGTATTATAGCTATGACAAATAGAGTCCACAGGCTTTTAAATAAGTGTTATTATTACATACAACTTGTTGTGAAGTATTCAAGCACATATTAAAAACCAGACCTGACTAAACACAATGAATGGTATTTTTGAATTCTGCATAAAATGGCGATCATATATTACTTTGTAAACCTTTGACCTTTCGAAACAAATTTCTTAACGCAGGCCAGTGTTATTACAATGTTTTCAAGGTCGAATATATAATAGATTTTTTTAGGCGTTTTTTTTTTACGCTGAATTCAAAAATTATACTCATTTTTTCTAATCAGATCAAATTGTTAAGATACATGCTCTTAATTGAAATGTATAGAACAGTATTATATCTATGACAAATAGAGTCCACAGGCTTTTAAATAAGTGTTATTATTACATACAACTTGTTGTGAAGTATTCAAGCACATATTAAAAACCAGACCTGACTAAACACAATTAATGGTATTTTTGAATTCTGCATAAAATGGCGATCATATATTACTTTGTAAACATTTGACCTTTGGAAAAAAATTTTTTTTACGCAGGCCAGTTTTATTCAGGCCAACTCCTGGTCACCTTGCTGGGTGTAATTGTAATAAATGTTATTGATTATCAAATTACTCACCTGTAATGACCGGTACCAGTTTCCTTTCCGGGCATCCATAGAATCTCTGCAACTGGACAATGTCCAACTGACTCAATCCGATACGCTGACCAATATTAACATTTTTCTTCAGTGGAACAATTGTTGGTTTAAATCTGTCAATAGCAAAACTTGATTCTTCATAATGCATAATTGAATTGTAGTCGTAAGGAAGTCCCTGCGTGTCGATTACTGGTGGTAAAAGTTTATCAAAATTATTCCTATCCTCTGAAAAGAGAGAGAGAAAAAAAGATATAAATTTGATATTGAAATAATACAAATTCAATACGATATTTGTCGTAAGAGGTAGCTGGGTTTTTTTTTTTTTTTAAATATGATTAATGGGCACGGAGCTAATTAATGGTCGCAAAACAATCAATTTTAGTAACAGTAAATTATGGGTAAAAAAAGAAAGAAATATTGTTGAAAAATCTGGTTGGAATGCATTTTGATTGTTTGTGAATTGTTTATTTGAATTCCAACCAGAAAAATTGGGTGTTGATTACTGGTGGTAAAAGTTCATCAAAATTATTTTTATCCTCTGGAAATAGAAAAAGAAAAAAAAAGGGATAAAGATGATATTAAGATAATACAAATTCAAAATGTTATGTATTGATGGGTAGCGACGTTTTTGTTTTTTTTAGATGTTTTTTTTAGAAACAGATTTTGAATCCAAGTGTTGTTGAATTAAAATATGAGACATTAGGTGATTGACGAGAGATAACAAGTTTATGAAAATTATTTTCCTCCTCTGGAAAGAGAGAGAGAAACAAAAAGAGATAGATTTCATATTAAAATAATACGAATTCAATAGTATATTTGTCGTAACAGGTTGCTATGTTATATAATTAATGAGCTTGGAGGTAATTAAGGGTCTCAAAACAATCAATTTTAGTAAAAGTAAATTATGGGTAAAAAAAAAATGAAAGAAATATTGTTGAAAAATCTGGTTGGAATTCATTTTGATTGTTTGTGAATTGTTTATTTGAATTCGAACCAGAAATATTGGGTGTTGATTACTGGTGGTAAAAGTGGTAATTTATGAGGAAGACAGTCCCGGTCTCCTGCCTCAAAACTTGCTACCGGTGAGTGGTGAAAAATCAACCCCAGCTACGATTGAAGTCCGTAGCCGAAGCAATAGATAGATATGAAGACGACTAGATAGATAGTTTTTTTTATTAAAATATAAAAGAATATCTAAATACTGAGATTTTCTTTTATTTATGTTTGTTTAATGTCTTGTTTTTAGTTTAAATAAACAAGAATATCTAAATATTTTGATTTTTTTTTTTACTTGTAATTGATTGTTGGAAATAAATATATTAAAATAAAATGAAAATACCGAAAAAAATAAACGTTTTGGATTTTTTTATATGTAAGTGAATATCGAAAAAAAACAAAAAAAAACAAAACGCCCCAAGTTGGTTGTTTACTTTCAAGTGACACTGCTTCGGCTACGGACTTCAATCATAGCTGGGTTGGTTTTTCAGCAATCACCGGTAGCAAGTTTTGAGGCAGGAGACCGGCACGGTCTTCCTCATAAATTACCGTAAAAGTTTATCAAAACCATTTTTTCCTCTGGAAAGAAAGAAAGAAAAATATGATAAAGATGATATTAAGCTGATACAAATTCAATAGGGTTTATTGCCAAATGCACCTCTTAAGAAGAATGTAGAAGGGATAAACGCAATTTTTAACCCTAGCGATCACATGAGCTTCGGTTTGTGTGTGACTTCCCACGTTAATCTGATCTTATTGTTACATAATTATTAGATTCCTAATATTTATGTACATTAGTGTAGAAACAAGATGGCGTTTTAAGTGCAGCTGACGGCCTTGAAGATTGAGTGACAAGCTTGACCTCAGTCCTAACCCTATCTTCCGGGGATAGCCGTGAGAACCGGTAGAGAGGACCCTCTCTTCCGGTTTAGATAGTAAGTAAGTTTCAGTCAGTTAGAGACTAGCAGCCGAGCTCGACGGAAGGGTAAGTTGCGTTATACGCGCCCCCGTCTTAATCTGCGCAGATGTCTGGTTGGGGATTTAAAAATAAAGTAAGATCAAAGCAAACCGGAGTCTTGTGTTATTACCTCTAAAAACTAACAATGACACAGGGCTTCTGATAAAGAGAAATCCCCAATAGAAGACCAGACCCGAAGTCCCTAAGAAAGTCCAGACCTTAGAAGATTCCAGACGAAGAAGAGATGTTAGAAGAGACCTAGAAGAACCTAAGATGTCAGAAGAACAGAAGAAGAATAGAAGTAAGAAGTAATTAATGAGAAGGGTATGCAACATTGTGTTCAACTGACATTATGGGATGTCAGTAAACTATCCTTGGGAAAAGTATGAATCCAACTATTCTCCCTTTACGTAAAGTCAGTATAAGCCAGACAGCGAGGGAGTCTATCCTCTTTTCACTAGCGCTAGACCAAGGAGATTGTTTTTAGTGTCTGAGATGGAGCCCAACACCTACCATCCGCTCATCACTTTACCGCACAGATCCCTGTGTTACTCATACGCTGTGTGGGCGAGGCCCGGTATCGAACCCGGAACATTGTGGCTCCTAGTCCGACTCAGCTAAACTGGCTTTTCATTCTCCCTCTAGATATGAGTAATTAGTAGGGATATAAGTACTGGGATCTTTAACCATGGCATGGCAACTGGTCTAGAAGGAAAACTCTGAATTCAAACCTATTAAACTCTGCTGAAATATTGACCTTGTGCTACACCCTGCTCATGCTGTGGGGCTCTGTAAACACATACTACAATGTCTCAGTTCACCACTTTATCCACTATACCTCTCCCTTACATGCAAAGTGTTGGACTATCTAAGGTATAAGTTGTACATAAAATTCACAATCATATTCATGGACTTTCAGAAATAGCAGCAGCAGCAGCAGAAGCAGAAGCAGCAGCAGGAGTCACTTCCAGTAAAATGGGCCAATCAGAAAGGAGCCCAGAAAAATATTTGAGAATTTAAGATCTTTTGCAACTGTCCTAAAATCAGTTGTTAACTGTATTTTATGCTACAGGGAGCTACACTCTTGTTCTACCTAGGATTTCCAGGAATACAACTGGATTCTCTGCTACAAGTACACTCTTGTTTTGGCTAGGATTTCAAGGAATACAACTGGATTCTCTGCTACAAGGAGCTACACTCGTTCTACCAAGAATTTCAATGAATACAGCTGGATTCCCGGCTACAAGGAGCTACACTCTTTCTACCAAGGATTTCAAGGAATGCAACTGGATTCTATGCTACAAGGAGCTACACTCTTCTTCTACCAAGGATTCAAGGAATACAACTGGATTCTCAGCTACAATGAGCTACACTCTTGTTCTACCAAGGCTTTAATGGAATACATCTGGATTCTCTGCTACAAGGAGCTACACTCTTTCTACCAAGGATTTCAAGGAATACAACTGGATTCTATGCTACAAGGAGCTACATTCTTTCTACCAAGGCTTTAATGGAATACATCTGGATTCTCTGCTACAAGGAGCTACATTCTTTCTACCAAGGCTTTAATGGAATGCATCTGGATTTTCTGCTACAAGGAGCTACACTCTTTCTACCAAGGATTTCAAGGAATACAACTGGATTCTCTGCTACAAGGAGCTACACTCTTATTCTACCAAGGATTTCAAGGAATACAACTGGATTCTCTGCTACAAGGAGCTACACTCTTTCTACCAAGGATTTCAAGGAATACAACTGGATTCTCTGCTGCAAGGAGCTACACTCTTTCTACCAAGGATTTTAAGGAATACAACTGGATTCTCCTCTACAAGGAGCTACACTCTTTCTACCAAGGATTTTAAGGAATACAACTGGATTCTCCTCTACAAGGAGCTACACTCTTTCTACCAAGGATTTCAAGGAATACAACTGGATTCTCTGCTACAAGGAGCTACACTCTTGTTCTGCCAAGGACTTCAAGGAAATACAACAGACTTTCTACTACTGAGACTACAACTTTTACTACCTTTGGAATTACCAATAGGAGACCGAAATGCCTAAATTGTGACCAGCATCATAATACAAAGAGTAATCTTCATCAATGATTCTAAAAAAAAAAACAGGTTTAAGCAACGACTTACTTTCTTTGATATTATCCAACATAATTTTGACATACTTGTCTCTGTCTGGTCGACTGTGTTCATGATAGAATCCAAGAGTGTGTAATACTTCGTGGATGATGATCCCTTTTACACGACATCCCACACCAAGTTTGACACCCTGGCGCCTTCCTTTGTAACCAATATTACTGCGACATCTGAAAAATACATTTTAAAAGTACCGTATAAGGGTGTATCAAAAGTACCATATAAGGGTGCACTTGGAGGCGCGTGGTCAAATGGTTAGAGTCATAGGAAATGGACTCGTCGACCCGAGTTCAATTCCCGGACGAACCTGTTTGAATTTCACATAGCGCTAATACTCTTGGGAAATGTATGAATCCAATTCTCCCTCCAGCTATGGGTAAATAGCAGGGTAGACTGGACTCTTTAACTCTGGCTAGGTAACCGGTCTAGGAGAACTAAAACTCTGAATTCAAACCTGTAAAACTCCGCTTAAGAATTTGACCTTGTGTCACATCCTGCTCGTGCGGGGGGGGGGTTGGTAAATATATATATAAGGGTGCACTAAAAGTATCAGGTTAGGATACATCAGAAGTACCATATAAGGGTGCATCAAATGTAACAATTTAGGGTGTATAAAAAGTACCATATATATATTTACCAACCCCTCCGCACGAGCAGGATACGACACAAGGTCAATTTCTTAAGCGGAGTTCAACAGGTTTGAATTCAGAGTTTTCCTTCTCCTAGACCGGTTGCCTAACCAAGGTTCAACAGCTCAGTCTGCCCTACTATTTACCCATAGCTGGAGGGAGAGTAGGATTCATACCTTTCCCAAAGGTATTAGCGCTAAGTGAAATGCAGTTACCACGTCCAGGATTTGAACTCGGGGCGACGAGTCCATTTCCAATGACTTTAATCATTACACCACGCGCTTCCTTAAAAGTACCGTATAAGGGTGTATCAAAAGTGCCATCTAAGGGTACATCAAAAGTACCATATAAGGGTGCACTAAAAGTATCAGTTTAGGATACATCAAATGTACCAATTTAGGGTACATCAGAAGTACCATATTAGTGTGCATCAGAAGTACCATATAAGGGTGCATCAAAAGTATCAATTTAGGGTACATCAAAATTAACAAATATAGGGTGTATAGAAAGTACCATCTAAGGGTGCATTAAAAGTGCCATATAAGGGTGCAACAAAACTACCCGGTTAGGGTACATCAATAGTACCATATAAGGGTGCATCAAAAGTATCAATTTAGGGTATATCAAAATTACCAATTTAAGGTGTATAAAAAGTACCATATAAGGGTGCATCCAGAGTACCATATAAGGGTGCACCAAAACTACCCGGCTAGGGTACATCAATAGTACCATATAAGGGTGCATCAAAAGTGCCATATAAGGGTGCATCAAAATTACCAATTTAGGGTGTATAAAAAGTACCATATAAGGGTGCATATGTGTATGCAACCATGGGTATGCAGGTATACACTACAACTGCTAATTTGGGTTCTGTTTTTTTCTGGAAAAAACAGAACCCAAATTATTTATTTATTTTCCCATTAAACTAACCCTAAACCCTAAACCACAACCCTACCCTAAACCCTAACCCTAAACCCTAATTTATTTGTTTAATGGGAAAATTAACAGTTTTATTACAAAATTTATGGGTTCTGTTTTTCTGGGACACCCTAATTTACTAAACAAAAGGGTAATTTATGAGGAAGTGCGTCCCGGTCTCCTGCCTCATAAATTGCTACCCGGTGACTATTAAAATAACGACCCCATCTATGGTGTTACTTGAAAGAAAACAACCAACTTAGGGCGTTAAATGTATTTTAGGGGGAGCTTCTCTTTTTTGTCGTAATTCTTATTTATTTATCAAACAAAGTAAAAAAAAATGAACAAATTTAGGTAGATAGATTGATAGATAGATATCCATCTTCATATCTAAACAAGAATTACGACAAATTACGATAAATAAACAAGAATTACGATAAATTTCTATAAATAAATAAGAATTACGACAAATTACGATAAATAAATAAGAATTACGACATATTACGATAAATAAATAAGAATTACGACAAAAAAAGAGCAGCCCCCCCCCCTAAAATATATTTAACGCCCTAAGTTGGTTGTTTTCTTTCAAGCAACACCATAGCTGGGGTCGTTATTTTAATAGTCACCGGGCAGCACTTTTTGAGGCAGGAGACCGGGACGCACTTCCTCATGAATTACCAACAAAAGTTCATAATTACCAGAGAATGGCAACACCAAGATGATGGTTGCTATAAAACCAACTGTGTGAAAAGGTAGAAAAAACTTACCCAACTCCTTTGGCAAAATAAACGTAAATTTCTTCATCCTCTGTCATGTTAACAAAGTTTAGACAATCTTTTCCATCCACACGAATATCCTCTTCAATTTCTCTCAGGGATTCAATTATAACATCTATATCAGATTGGGCTACAATGAAAGATATAAAAAAAATAATTAAATATTGAAAATGAATTCAGGTTGAAAATGGGTTTCAGGGATAGTCATGTGACACCCTACAGGGCCCTTACTAGACATGACAATTAAGGGAGATAATTATTTACTGTATTGCTAGAATACTATAAGTCTATGGTAGAGAGGAGCTGATGGTAGGTGTGGCGTTCCACCTCAGACGCTAAAATAATCTCCTTGGTCTAGCGCTAGTGAAAAGGGGATAGACTCCCTCGCTGTCTGGCTGATACCGACATTAGGCCACCCCGAAAACTTTTACTTTTACCTCAATCGTTATCATTTCTCAGCCCGTAAATATCGTAAATAGTAAAAATCATTGTCCAATGCATTTTTATAGTAAAAATCATTTCCAATGCATTTTTATAGTAAAAATCATTTCCAATGCATTTTTATAGTAAAAATCATTTCCAATGCATTTTTATAGTAAAAATCAGTTCCAATGCATTTTTATTGTAAAAATCATTTCCAATGCATTTTTATAGTAAAAATCATTTCCAATGCATTTTTATAATAAAAATCATTTCCAATGCATTTTTATAGTAAAAATCATTGTCCAATGCATTCTTATAGTAAAAATCATTTCCAAAGTATTTTTATAGTAAAAATCATTGTCCAATGCATTTTTATAGTAAAAATCATTATCCAATGCATTTTTATAGTAAAAATCATTTCCAATGCATTTTTATAGTAAAAATCATTTCCAATGCATTTTTATAGTAAAAATCATTTCCAATGAATTTCTATAGTAAAAATCATTTCCAATGAATTTCTATAGTATAATTTCCATATGAATTGGAAATGATTTTCATTTCCAATTCATTTTTATAGTAAAAAATCATTGTAATACATTTTATAGTAAAAATCAATTCTAATACAAGAAGATGAGAAATATAAAGAAAAGATTTAAAAAAAAAAAAACGATTCAAAATGCTTACCAAAATAGTTAGGAATCCTAATTGGAATTTTTTTTATTGGCCATCGTTTTTTCGGGTCACCAACAACACTTCTTTTCTGTTAATAAACAAAACAAATTTATAAGATACTATTTCTCTGAATTTTAAAAAATGAGGCTTGATAATTTGGATTATTTGGATTATTCAGACTATTGCCCTCATCTTTATTGTTATCTACACTATTTCTCTGAATTTTAAAAAATGAGGCTTGATAATTTGGATTATTTGGATTATTCAGACTATTGCCCTCATCTTTATTGTTATCTACACTATTTCTCTGAATTTTAAAAAATGAGGCTTGATAATTTGGATTATTTGGATTATTCAGATTATTGCCCTCATCTTTATTGTTATCTACACTATTTCTCTGAATTTTTAAAAATGAGGCTTGATAATTTGGATTATTTGGATTATTCAGACTATTGTCCTCATCTTTATTGTTATCTACACTATTTCTCTGAATTTTTAAAAATGAGGCTTGATAATTTGGATTATTTGGATTATTCAGACTATTGTCCACATCTTTATTGTTATCTACACTATTTCTCTGAATTTTTAAAAATGAGGCTTGATAATTTGGATTATTTGGATTATTCAGACTATTGTCCTCATCTTTATTGTTATCTACACTATTTCTCTGAATTTTAAAAAATGAGGCTTGATAATTTGGATTATTTGGATTATTCAGACTATTGTCCTCATCTTTATTGTTATCTACACTATTTCTCTGAATTTTTAAAAATGAGGCTTGATAATTTGGATTATTTGGATTATTCAGACTATTGCCCTCATCTTTATTGTTATCTACACTATTTCTCTGAATTTTTAAAAATGAGGCTTGATAATTTGGATTATTTGGATTATTCAGACTATTGCCCTCATCTTTATTGTTATCTACACTATTTCTCTGAATTTTTAAAAATGAGGCTTGATAATTTGGATTATTTGGATTATTCAGACTATTGCCCTCATCTTTATTGTTATCTACACTATTTCTCTGAATTTTTAAAAATGAGGCTTGATAATTTGGATTATTTGGATTATTCAGACTATTGCCCTCATCTTTTTTGTTATCTACACTATTTCTCTGAATTTTAAAAAATGAGGCTTGATAATTTGGATTATTTGGATTATTCAGACTATTGTCCTCATCTTTATTGTTATCTACACTATTTCTCTGAATTTTAAAAAATGAGGCTTGATAATTTGGATTATTTGGATTATTCAGACTATTGTCCTCATCTTTATTGTTATCTACACTATTTCTCTGAATTTTAAAAAATGAGGCTTGATAATTTGGATTATTTGGATTATTCAGACTATTGTCATCTTTATTGTTATCTACACTATTTCTCTGAATTTTAAAAAATGAGGCTTGATAATTTGGATTATTTGGATTTTTCAGACTATTGCCCTCATCTTTATTGTTATTATCTACACAACATTTCAGTCGATGTGCCCTCCGGCCTTCTTCAGATATTTCTTGTTGGACTCAGGAACCTTCTCGAACTTAGGAACCCCCTCCTCAATCTTGGGAATCATCTGTTTGAACTCTGGAACCTTCTTGTCATAATCGAGAGCCTTCACAGAACTTCAAACCTAATCCTTTATTCAACCCATGGGGGTAGACTGTTCTTATTTCATTAAACATGACTGGGTACAAGTGTTAAGCCGTGATAATTATTCTATGTTACTGTCACCCTTGACCAGGATTGAACCTGCATCCTAGAGAGAACTACCATTTAGAAATGTATTATATCAACGCCTTTACCCACTATGCCATGTATCCAATTGTACAAGTTCAAGGAGGGGATTCCAGATTTCGAGAAGGTTCCCAAGTCTGATAAGAAATACCTGAAGAAGGTCGGAGGTCATATCGGCCGAAGCATTGTGCAGAAAACAATAGAGATGAGGCCAAGAAAACAATGGTTTATTTTCATACATTACACAATATGTCACACAAAACAAAAAACATTATGTAGGTTGTTGTATTAATATGTGGAGGATGATCACTAATTAGGACTGAGTCTGATGGTAGGTTTTATTAAACTCATTTTTTTTATCTAACCCATAGATGGGACCCTATCAGGTACTACCACTCTGAGTGAGAGTGGGCCTGTGATTAATGTTGATGAAGGGGTACTCCACATTCACTAGAGCTCTAGAATTAGAAATTCACCATCAGAGTTTAGCATCATACCCAGGACATTAAGACCCTCAGAGTGTATCTTGGAGTAATGGTGATGAAGGGGTACCCCACATAATTTTTTCTACCTGCCACCCATGAGTCTCGGCTTGTGGGTGGTCCCTCATAAAAACGAGACCTTGTGTCCAGCCCATACAAGTGGGGTATGAGGTAAATAAATGTAGATATGGCCAACATATCTAACTCCGGTTTCGACTGGTGGGTCCAATGAGCTTTGGCTGCTGAACCTTACAAGTTAATATCATTGATCCCAGGGGCCATCCCCCTGGGCAACACCTGTCCCCTTGATCTAAAGGGGCAGGGCTGGGTTTATTGCCCAGTGCCTGAGGCGTCCCATTTGAAGGGGAATGCTGATGGGATCAATGCATTTTTTTGCACCCACTACTCATGAGCTTTGGTTAACGGGTGGTCCTACATTAATAGGGCTTTGTGCCTGACCCATACACGTGGGGTACATGGTAAATAAATAATAGTATGTAGATATGGTCAACAGTATTAATTATGTAAAGCAATTTTCTTAATAATTGAGGTTTGAATAAAAATAAAATCATGGAGAATGTGATGTAAATAACTAAGGGAATTGTGACTTGAGTAGTGATATAGTTTCGGTTACAGACAGACAGACACACAATCTCCATTATAATAAGATTGAAAAGTTTTAATACTCACAAAACGATTGCTACTCAATTCTATATCTCCTTGAAAAAGACCTGAAAAGATTTTTTTTTAATTAATTAGAATTCATTTTTATAATAATTGATATTCACTTCCCCATATTTTCTATTTATTTATCCAACAAATAATCACAATTTAAAACAGTCCACACTTGGACAAAATTTCAGAAAAATTGAAGTGGGTGAGTGACAATTTTACTTTTTTCTGGATGATTTGACATATTCTCCAGGATTCTTGTGGAATTAATTCTTCTAATTATTAAGAAGGCTTAGTAGTTTCCAAAGATCCCTTGTAGACATATAAATACTTACAGACCCCCTGAATTGTTGTATAGTCCCCAGGGGATCGATGGAAACTACTAAGTCTTCTCAGTAATTAGAAGAAATTAATCCCACAAGAATCCTGGAGAACATGCTCATGTTGATATATTTTCAAAAGTTTAAGCCAAGGTTTCTCAAAGTGGTCTACATAAACCCCCTTGGGTCTATACAACAATTCAGGGTTATAAATGTAACATAATGGAGCCATGAACATAACCTGTAAATCAGCACGAAAAAGTTTTTAGGAAGGATTACATGTTAAATAAGAATGGAAAAGTTTAAGGATGAATCATCAATGCCAAATAGCTTTGTTTCTATTGGATGAGCGGCACATCACAGTCGAACCTCGCGTCCGTGCAACGCACAATTCACGGGCATTCGGATGGAAGCGTGTAGGCGCCAACATCCGGGCACCTGAATTGCACCTCGCGTCCATCCAGGGCCTAAATCGCATTTGTTTTTGCATGCGGGAGGACGCAGTTTCAATCCCAGCAGCAAGACAAAGTCTTGCTCTTTTTTCGTTCTCCGTCACAGTATATGAGGGGGTTTATGTAGACCACTTTGAGTAACCTTGGCTTAAACTTTTGAAAATATAAGCATGTTCTCCAGGATTCTTGTGGAATTAATTTCTTCTAATTACTAAGAAGGTTTAGTAATTTCCAAAGACCCCTTGTATACCCCAAATAGTTGCAGACCCCCTGAATTGTTGTAGAGACCCCGGGGGGGGGGGATTATGAAGGCCATTTTGAAAAACTCTCCTCTAAAACATCAAGTGAGATAATGTTGTTCTTATCAAGATGGCTTTTTCTCTTCATCTCTTTCTTTCTCTCCTCACTTTCATTAACCGTACACGGGTATTATAACGATACACACAAGCACACACACACGCACACACACACACACGCACACACACACACGCACACACACGCACACACACACACGCACGCACACACACACACACACACGCATACACACACTCACTGACTCACTAACACAAACACACACACATACAAACATACATGTGGGAGCGCATGGTGTTATGGCTAGAGTCGTAGGAAATGGACTCGTTGATCTGAGTTCAAATCCTAGACAAGGCTGTCTACATTTCACATAGCACTAATACCCTTGGGAAAGGTATGCATCAATCTGTTCTCCTTCCAGCTATGAGTAAATAGCAGGGCTGACTCGGATTTTTAATCTTGGTTAGGCAACCAGTCTAGAAGAAGGAAAACTCTGTATTCAAACCTGTTAAACTCCACCAAAAAATTGACCTTGTGTCACATCCTACTTGTGCGGAGGGGTTGGTAATATGTACAAACACATATACATTCACTCACTCACACAAACAAACATACACACACACATACAAATATGCACACACATTCATTCACTCAAACATATATGCACACACATGCAAAAACACACACACACACACTCACTCATACAAACACACACACACACATATAAATACACAGACACACACACACATACAAACAGATACACACTCATATAAGCATACACACACACACACATACACTCATACAACATTACACACACATATAGCATACACACACACACATACAAACACATACACACACATATAAGCATACACACACACACACACGCACATACAACACATACACACACATATAAGCATACACACACACATACACACTCATACAAACTCATACACACACATATAAACATACACACACACACACACACTCATACAAACACATACACACACATATAAGCATACACACATACATACACACTCATACAAACTCATACACACACATATAGGCATACACACACACACACACACTCATACAAACACATACACACACATATAAGCATACACACACACACACTCATACAAACACATACACACACATATAAGCATACACACACACACACACTGAACTTACCTGGTACTTCTTCTGGATAACGAGGATCAAATCCTGAAAAAAGAAGAAATCAATAATAAATATTTTTAAATTGCAACTGAAGTTCTGAAATTCTATTCACCTTCATTTATTCAGTGAAGTATTAAGAATCTTCAGGAAATTCAGTCAGCCATGAAATACAAAACACCGAAGTAGATGAATTATCTCACCATCTTGGCGTTATAAGAATAGTAACTTTTAGTGCATCAAGACAAACAACTAACTCGCATCTACAACTCTTTGCCTACTTTAAACCACTAACAGCGGCTCTCCCACTATGGCATCTCTAAAGTGGCACATTGTAAGAAGAGGTTTTATTAAAACCCAACCATAAAATGTTTTAAACACTTTGAAAGCCTCCCTCCTATAAGAATAGTATAGGGACTGGTAAACTGAGCCTAAAATGCGTTTTTGACAAAATGACTTTAGCTCTTCTACAGAAAATAATTTACCAAAAATCAGGAAATTATCGGATTTTAATGAAATTTTCAGTGTTTATTTATCAATGAATGATCTTTATAATGCATTATTTATTTTATTTTAAAACTTTCTCATTTTTTTCAGGTCACTTAATTTTGACCCCCCTTATGTTGGGGGCGTAAAATGTTTTTCAAGTTGGTCAAATATTGTACTAATTACAGTATAAATAATAAGATAAAAGACCGAACTTATGAATAGAAACAAAAAAAAAAGTTTTACGGTTGCGCTTCTATGAGAAAATAAGTACCGTAAATCGAAAAATAAAATGTTAAAAAAATAATAAATAATAATTTTTTGGAGATTTCTTTTTTACTCATTTCGATAATTATTCAATTGGCTATTATTTTATAAAAGAAAAAATTATACATCGATGTTTTTTCTGCTTAAAAAGGGGAGGGGATACATTTTCAATCGAGTTTTTCTTCAAAACTTATTACTTTTGGAACCTAAAATAAGGGTTGCATTAAGTAGATATTTATTTTTAGAATCTAAAAATATAACATTTTAAACTTAACATCGGGATTTTCATATTTTAAATGAATTTTATATATTGATTTTTCATAGCAAAAATACTAAATTAAAGTTTTGAGATAAAATAACTGATGCATTATAAAATTCATTAATTGTTAAATCAATACTGAAAATTTCATTAAAATCGGATAATTACCTGATATTTGGTTATTTTTTTTCCATCCCAAATGTTACGTTAAAATTGTAAACAAGCGCCTAAAACCATTGAAAAACTGCCAGAATGGCGGATATTGTCGAAATTGACCAAAACAAATAGTTTTAAATCTTTTAAAAATAAACTGCATATGTAATTATATTTTTCTTTTTTTAATGATGGTTATTATGTTACTACGTATCGATTTAGACAAAGTTTAACCTTAAATAATAGATTTAATTATTCTTAATTCGCTTTTAAAACTCGTAGTATCCAATTTCTTTTTGCTACTACCTAGAATAGTAGATATTAAACCAATCTTTATTTCAATAAAAAAATTTATTAATAAACTCAATCATAATCATTTTATAGATTATATTCATAATCTTTATATTCATATTAATTTAATTATTAATTTATTATTAATTTATTAATATTATTATTAATAAATATTTATAATATTTAATAATATTTATTATGTTTGTTTGTTTGTTTTGTTTTGTTTTACGGCATATCAACCTCAGTGGGTCATTTAATGCCGATAAAGTTTTTAAATAAATCAATTCTTAATGGATAATACAAT
Source organism: Doryteuthis pealeii (assembly GCA_023376005.1). Classification (NCBI taxonomy): domain Eukaryota; kingdom Metazoa; phylum Mollusca; class Cephalopoda; order Myopsida; family Loliginidae; genus Doryteuthis; species Doryteuthis pealeii. Next base: position 81,705,504 of record CM042166.1, read on the forward strand.
TTTTTTATAAACTCATGTTTTTCTATTTAACCCATAGATGGGACCCTAACAGGTACTACCACTCCGAGTCAGATTGGACCAGGGAGCAATGGTGATGAAGAGGTGCTCCACATTCCCCAAACCTCCAAAACTGGAACCTCACCATCAGATAGAGTTTAACGTCATTCCCAGGACATGTAGACCCGCAGCCACCGCCTTCTAGCACCCATATGATAAAAAGGGTTTGGGGCTTGCCATAAGGGCAATAGAGTTGGGAAAATCATATAGGTGCTAGGGCTTGACGTGACCAGCCGATTGATCGGAGGGGGCCTCTCCGACCGCCCGTCTAGCCCAAGATAGGGCCAAAGTGGAGTATTGCATGTCATGAACTGCTCATCCACCTGGGCTCTATCCTTAAGCATCACGGGTCGCCACCCACGGCCAACAGGTGGCCCCATTGGGGGAGTCTTACCCCTCTGCATTCTAATGCCCCACCGACAGGGCGGTAATATTTATTAAATAATAAATATAAATTAAATAGATTGAATATAATATTTATTAATAATATTTATAATATTATTATTAATTTATCATTGGTATTTATATTCCTAATCATTTTGAATTTATTCCAATCTTTATTAAAACCCAATCATAAAATGTTTTAAACACTTTGAAAGCCTCCCTCCTATAAGAATAGTAGATATTAGTTTATAACCAATAAGTAAAAAAAAGTAAAGTTGGCAGAGTGACCCCCCCCCCTAATTATAGACTTGTATGTGTTCGTTTATGCAGCCCCTATTATACTCTATAGAGGTGTTCAGCTCATCAGCCCTTTGTATAGTCTGTGATACTATGGTTGAAGACGAACATGGTCAGAATAAATAAATAAATAAATGAATAAGAAAGAGAATAGGTTAAAGCCAAGCATAAGTAAAAGGGGTGGGTGGCTGACCTTTTTACGAATCTAAAGATTAGGTTGTAAAGTTTAAAGAGACTTGTACGACCACCAGGAATTGGGACCACTTGATGATAATATCTTAGGCACCCAGGTATTAAAAGCAAAAAGGATTTTTAGGAGAAAATCTCTTTTGAAAAAATTAATGGTCAACATATTGAAGACGTACTGCCTGAAAAAATATTCAATTACCTTAATTTTAAGGGTTAATGACGACTAGAAGTCTGCGATTTATTTAAGTGCTGGCCATCTGTGTGGTCCGGAGAAGATGGTTGGGGGAAGGGGGATTTGACATAAATACAACTAAACTCGAGCACTAAGCCAGTTAGAACCCGGGGATCGAAGGGTTAAGTTCGCCAGTAGAGATAGCAGTAATAGCCAGTTGGATAGACAGCGAAAGCATCACACACACTCTTCTTCCATCCGTGTCTTGTTTACACTTGTAGTTGTTGTTTTGTTTTTTAATCCTTGTGAACCTGTTTTTCTGACTCGTGCCTTAAATTCGGCCAGCACATAATTCACAAAGCTTGGGGAACTAGACAAGGTAAATTGAAAGAGCAGAGTACAGAACAGGTCTTCTCACAGTCATGTAACACGCGTGCCTTCTTACACTACCATGTCTGGACAGCGACGCCTATCATGTGGCTCCTGTATGAAGTGACAAACTTTTGATGCAGGACATTCACTCTTCGGTTTTTCAACATATTGCTTACAAGGACACTCTTTATTATCCTCTCGAGAGAGATCCTTTCAAGCCAAAATACGCAATTACTTTTATATATATATATATATATAATATATATATATATATATATCCAATACATAATCATCATCATGTCGCGCTTTCAGCGTGGAATATCCATGACAAGCTCTCTCATCCGTCCTATGCCTGCATCATTCTCGGCGGAGGTCCTCTATGAGCATCCTGCATCCGCACAGAGCTGATCCAATGTACGTCTTTTGCTGGTCGCCCACACTGGCGTGCCCATGGTGCTGGCTTCCACAGGAGGACGTCGCTTAATGATTCGTCTGATTCTCCAGCAGTGTCCCGCGTGTCTTGTCTGTCTGCATCGGATGGTTTTGAGTGATATGTGGTAGGGTGGCCGTACAGCTGTTTTCTCGTAAGGGGTGCTGTTTTCAACGTCTTGTTCATGATCACCGCAGCATTTTTGTGCAGCTCAATCTTAGTTTATTCTCTAGTCGCTAGTTAGGGTCCAGGTGGTGCACATACAGCAGTACTTGACACGAACAACGGCCGGAAGTACTGTCTCTTTAACTTGGTCTGTGAGATTGGACCTCTTATGATCGATAATTTAATTTATAGCGCCCATGCCTTTCCTATGCGTGCATTAACGTCGTGTTCTGTGGAGGAGATGTTAACTGCCTAAGTATCTAAATTGTTCTAACAGAGTTTAGGAGTTTGCCATCGCCTGGTTGAGATGTTGCTTTTGTTTTTTTAGAAAGACATGTAACTCAGTTTTATCAAGAGTTCACGTACAGGCCGACATTTCGTGCTGCCTTTCCTAGGCTGTGTAGTAAGGATTCGCTTGTGCAGGTGTATTTGCGAGTAGTGCCAGGTCATATATATATATAATATATAATATAACAAGACTGTATCTCTAATTTGTTTAAAACATCCAAGTTGACAGCCAATTGAAAAACATGAAACCCTTCAACTGGAAGAACCTGTGAGCATGTGCAGGAAAAAGTGGTCCCACTATCCAGCCCCAGGATGATTAAGCACCAGTTTCTATATTTCAAATTTCTCATCGTGGAGGGCGGGCGTATTTTTTGTGCCATCAGGATTTTTCAGAAATAAAAAAGAATCCTATCTTGTTTGAAAAAAGTTAATTTATCTTTCAGTGCCAATCTGAATTTTCCATTTCTTTTCAAAACAATTTTCATACGAACATCTGTGAACTCTCAGATAATAAAAAGTGTCCTGGGTATACACATTAAACCTGGTATCTATATGGTGAGGTTTCTATTCTGGAGCTCTAGGGACATGGGAGTATCATTTAATACCCTTAAACCAGGGTCGGGTTTACTCAGTCGGTAGAGCGTTCGGCTAGAACTACAAAAGGTTCCTAGTCGATACCGACCCATCGCCCAACTCACGTCATGAGTAGCAAGGGATCTGTGCGGTAAAGTCAAGAGCTGATGGTAGGTGTGGCGGCTCCACCTCAGATGCTAAAACAATCTCCTTTGGTCTAGCCCTAAGTGAAAAGGGATAGACTCCCTCGCTGCTTGCTGGATTGGCTGAATACCGACATTAGGGCGCGCCCCGACGACTTTACTTTACTTACACACAGGTTCACTCGTATCCAGAGTGGTAAGTACACCTGTTAGGGTCCCATCTATGGTTAAATAGAAAAAAACATGATGCTGAGGGACTGAATATGACCATTAACTGGCATTCAAAATGGTGAGGTTCCAATTCTGGAGCTCTAGGGAGGTGTGGAGTACGACCCTTATTGGCTATTACTCCCAAATCCATTTTTCACTCATATAATGTTATTTCTAAAAAAAAAAATCTCATAGAAATTAAATGACGAATAGTTTGGATCCATACTTTCGCAATAGTATCAAATGCTATGGAAATGTAAACTGTCTAGTTTAGGAATTAGAACTCAAGTAGACGAATCACTTCCCATGATCTAATGGTGAGGTTCCAATTCTGGAGCAATGGGAAGTGTAAGAACGTCTTCATCGCCATTAACACGCCAGGTTCACTCTTTTGGGGTGGTAACTAGCCTGTTAGGTCCCATCTATGGTTTGGAATAGAAAATAGGCTGAGTGACTTAAGTAATCTGCATCAAAATTGGTGAAGTTTCCAATTCTGGACTCGGGAGTGTGGAGTAACCGTCAACATCGCCAATTACCTCCCAGGTCACTTTTCACATCAATAATGTTATTTGGTTCTAAAAAAAATAATCTCAATAGAAATTCAATAGCCAAGTCCTGCCTACTATTTAGCATAGTTTTGAATGGAAGAATACTTGGAATTCATACCTTTCAAGGGTATTAATTCTATATGGAAATGCAGACAACCTTGTTGTACGGATTAGAACTAGTAGCCGAAATCCACTTCCCTTGATCTAATGGTCGAGGTCTAGTTCTAGAGCTCTGGGAGTGTGGAGTCTCTTCATTGCCATTACTCCTAAGTCCCTCGATGGGGGGTGGTAGTAACCTGTTAGGGTCCCAATCCATGGGTTAAATAAAAAAAATGGAGTTTAAAAAAATGTTGAATACCCATGTCTTCGGCATGAAATAACACAAGTTGTCAATGTGTTATTTGGATTATTCGGACTCTTGTCTCATCTTTTTGGATTCTCTCGTCAATTTTGATGCATAAAGTTCATTCAATGAAACGACGCTAATCAATGTTTTTGTTTATAGTAGTGAAGGGTGTGTTGGAACAGGACGATTGTGTTTGAAATATTTTGTTTAACTATATATACTTATATATCATGATATTATATGTATATATTAATATAATATACCAACCCCTCCCACACGAAGCAGGATGTGATACAATGTCAATTCTCTTAAGCGGATTCAACAAAAGGTTTTGAATTCAGAGTTTTCTCCTTCCTCCTAAGACGGTTGCGCAACCAAGGTTAAAAGAGCCCAGTCGTGCCCTACCTTTATCCATAGCTGGAGGAGAGTAGGATTCATAACCTTTCCCAAGGGTATTAGCGCTAGAAGTGAATGGCAAAGTTACCACATCCAGGAATTTGAACTTTGGGCGACGAGTCCATGTTCCCATGACTATTAACCATTAATCGACCGCACGCCTTTCCCTAAGATATTTGTGAATATAAGGTGTGCTCAAATTTCCACCTCGTTTTTATAGACTAACCTAGGTCACGTAGATTTACTCTCGGCCAATCAACAACCATAATGTGTGGCGATACTTACTTAAACACCGATATGCACGTTCACTTGCATCACTGTGAGGAACTTACGACGCGTTGACGAAGGAAACTGAGGATATTTACCAGGAAAGAACGCAGGATTCATTAGTCCGAGGACTCTTTTACAAAGATCCCAATTCCACTGGACAAGCGCTCTGGTTTGAAAGGCCTGTTGCGGGCTGATAAGGATATCGACCCCACAGACTTTTGATAAGTGAAACGCTGGAAGGCAATTGAAGAGAGACAAGGCAGAAGGATTTAGATGGCCAGGAAGTAACCAGGTGGTCAATATTATTATCGAGAATTTGACAAAGGTAAATCGCAAATTGAGATTTTTCGTCGTTGTGTCGCTCACGTCGGAGCGTGCGTTTTTGGTCTTTAAATGTTGTCTCAAAGCATTTGTTCGTCCAGCTTTTACTTGTTGTGGATGTCGTCGTGTTGTCGGAATTAGCAGCGATAGCTGAATCCGTAAATCGGATACAGTGCGTGCTACGGTTTTCGATTGGACGTCCGTGGTCGGTCGGTAACGGTTCTCGGCGTTGCGGTTGTATCGGCTGCGAAGTCCTATCGTAGTCCCGTCGAGGACCTGTTCGGGTACGAGCATGAAACGTAACAGCGACGGACCGTTTGCGTTAGACACCGGGTGCGTTTCTTGGGTTCTGATTGGCGCGGTTATGCGGGATTTCAAGACGGGCTGGTAACGTGTGTGCAAAATGCCTCGAGTAGCTAGGTGTTTGCTTTTCGACGGTGAAAGATCAAGTTCGGGATCTTACCATAGGTAGGCTTAGCGTCCACTCGTCGGGCGAGGGCCTAATCCGATCCGTAAGATGCGCAAGATCATTCTAAGGATTTTTTCGCCATAGGATTCGCATTTCGTGTTAAGGGAAAGAAACTGAGGTGACATAGCCGACTGGTTAGCTCTGAAAAGAGCTGGTTTTTTTAGCCTTGAAGAAAGGCTGATATCGTGGAAATTTGTTTAAGGTAATGGTGATCACTCTTCACAGGTCAACAGGCAGTAGCCCTTAGGGTCACATGCATGCCCACTATAAAAGAAGGGTCCCTGAAGAATTCGGTCTCTTTTTGCTTCTAGCGTTTGGCTAGCTTCACCGCTCCGTATCGTTCAAGTAGCCCAGACGGCGACAAGCCAGGAACCCCAACAACGTTGGAATCAAGAGCGGGAGCAAACCACTACCTAATAACGAATTTCTTCAGGGCCTCAAACCAGTTACGTGGAACAGTATGCAATCAAGGATAACAGCTATGTTTCCTGCAGACAATTTTAATCTGCAAACCTTCACCTTTAACTCCAATTTGAGCATACTCAATCTCCTTAAATATTCTTTACCACCAAACGCAATGAACTCTTAACTTTGAACTGAACTCTATGGAACATTCTTTTAAGTCGTTGGTTGTTTCATTTTATGGTATATTGATCCCTCTGATTGATATTGTTTTATGTAATTTACATGTTAAAGTAAACATTTTGTTTTATAAAAAAGTCGTTATTGTCTCTTTGTTCAAAAGCTGCACCCATCTCCTCACTGCGTCGAAGTACGGTCTATTTCTCTTACAAAACGTAGGGTCTAGACAGTCTTTTCGGCAAAATTACCCCCACAGAATATTGTGGTGATGGTAAATGTTCGTGTCCACCGCAAAGAACGAGGCTGTCGTCTAAGCGGCAAAGAAAGGCAGGTCGTTCCAGCAGCGAAAGAGAGGCAGCCACTGTCAGGAATCCGAGGAAGCGGCCATTCGTTTCGGGAAACAAAGAAATCAGATCGTCAACTTTGGTGGCTGGCTTGGAACTGTCTTTGTCAATCGCAACGACTTTCTTAAATACAACGAATTTACCGGGAAAATGTCGAATGACGTCAGTGAAAAGTTCGTTAGCGATGATGACTGTAAATAGTTTTGGCTACGTGAGCCCAATACACGCATAGGGGTGGAGCTTAAAGGTGTCTAAAGCTGGGCAAACTGGATTTGTCTAGAAAGGCTTGCGTACGTGCCTTAACGCAACGCGCGTATCGATTACGTGCGTTCGTCAAGAGAAAGGGGTCAAGGCTTGTTTTGGCCCCGACTGGCCTATCAGAACGAGCGCAAAAGCAGAGTTGTAACAGATTAGGAAAGAAGTTAGTGCAACAAGGATATGCGCCAAAACCAATCAACGGCGAACTGATACTCCAGATAGATCTACTACTATATATAGTAAATATATAATAATGTATATTATATATATATATATATATATATATTATATTCGCTGGCACAAAGAAAAAAATAAACAAAAACTCCAGCAATACTAGGAACTTTATACATAAACAAACAAACCATCCTTTAAATCAAAAATTAATGTTCCAATGCATACAAACAATTTAATCTCTATAGCACCTTTTCATTCAATTCTTACTTCCTTCCAGCCTCCACATACATTATATAATTTTTGAAAAAACTGGAACACATACACCCCTGATGATGGCACTATCCGAAGTGCCGAAAATACTCGGGACCTTGAGTGGACACTTATCCACGAAATCCATCCAAAAATATTATAAAGTGGTTGATCGCCAGAAACTTAGAAAGATCACCAATAAAATTTGTTTAACAAGGAGATGTATCCTTTTGTTTAATTCAAACATGACGAGATATATTATATAATATATAGTATTATAATATATAATATATATTATCATAATGCACCGCACACACATACATAATAGGTATTGGTTACGCACTTAAGCAATAGCAAGTACTGTACAGTAAATCCCAAAGTCCTTTATTTATCTAAAATGACTTGATGGGCATTAGACTCTAACAATGCCTGTTGAGAATAAGATTATTTCTCTCCGCTAGAAGTTCTTTAATTGGATTTATTTTGCCTTATAAAAAACTCTACATTTTGTCAATTCGCATCACGAATTGCCTTTTCTTTATCTTCTTTACTTTACGACATAAAAACGAAAGATCGTACACACGATTCGACAACACGCACGATGCGCTGTAGACGTCACATACAACGCGCATACCACACCCACCCAACACACTGGCCTATTTTCTCACAAAATAATTGCATTTCATTCTATGGAAACCCGGCTATCAAACCTTTATATTTCGTCATTTTTTTTATATGTTTTTTTTTTTTAATCATCGTATTTAAGGTCGAACCCTTTTCGTTAATTTCTGATTGAAATCAGCTGATTCCCTTTTAAAAGGCAATTGTCAACAACCATCTTTGCAAGCAAGTAATTACAATGGGACGCGTTCAGTGTAAGTTCTTATTTACAATATTTTTCGTTCGCTAGTTTTTGTTTGTTTTTTAGTTTTCGATTTAATTGATTATTACCCCAGTGTAATGTGATGGTTCGAAACAATAAATATCATCAACATTGAATGAGACAGTTAGAAGCTGATATAAGGCCTATTCTATGGGATTAGCAGAAAAATCAAGATTACTACGATGTTTTGAAAGCGAATTAAGAATTTAAAATCTATATTTTAAAGGTTTAAAACTTTGTCTAAATCGATTAAGTAGGTAACATAACTTCAATTCATCATTAAAAAAGAAAATTATAATCTACCATATGCAGTTTATTTTTAAAAGATTTAAAAATCTATTTGTTTTGTTATTTTGTTCTGCTGACGGGCATTTTGGCTGTTCTTTCAATGGTTTTAAGGCACTTGTTTACAATTTTAACGTAACATTTGGATGGAAATTTTTTTTTAACCAAAATCAGAGTAACTTATCCGATTTTTAAATGAATTTATCAGTTTTGATTTATACATCTATAAATTTTATAATGCATCTAAAGTTATTTTATTTCAAAAACCTTTAATTTAGCCTTCTTTCTGCTATGGAAAAATAAATAATATATAAAAATTCATTTAAAATATGAAACCTGATGTTAAGTTTTAAAATGTATGAATTTTTTAGATCTATATTAAAAACTAAATTAATCATAACTTAATCAAAACCTGATTTTTATTAGACGAAAGTAAATAAGTTGAAAGAAAAACTCGATGAAAAATGTTACCCCTCCTCAACTTTTTTAAGCTAGAAAAAAACATCGAATGTATTAATTTTTTCTTTTATAAAATAATAGCCAATTAAAATAAATTATCGAAATAGTAAAAAAGTAAATCTCCAAAAATTTATTATTTATTATTTTTTTACCATTTTATTTTTCGATTTTCGGTACTTATTTCTCAAGTGAAAAGCCGCCTGTTAAAAAAATTTTTTTGTTTCTATTCATAAGTGTCGGTCTTTTATTCATTATTTATACTGTTAATAGTATCAGTAAGGACCAACTGTTGAAAAGCCAAGTTTTACTGCCCCCAGCATAAGGCTGGGGTCAAATTAATTGACCTGAGAAAAAAATGAGAAAGTTTTTGAATAAAATAAATATTGCATTAATGAAGATCATTTCATTGATAATAACACTGAAATTTCATTAAAACGCAATAATCCCGATTTTGATAAATTATTTTTCTGTAGGGGGGGGGTGGGCTAAAGTCATGTTGGTCCAAAATAATGACTTTGAGGCTCTGTTTGCCAGTCCTAGCCTATTAATATAAAAGGGTGATCACAGGAATTCTTCTAAAAATCATTAAAATAAACTTAATCGATTCGATCTAATATAAATTTTGCGGTTTATGAAGTAATAAAAGACGAACTTTATTGTAAATAAATTTTTACTAAATTTGAAAAGGCTAATAATTTTTTTTCGTTAGTTTTTGTTTCGCACATGATCCCCCCAAACAAATCTGATTTTTTTTATAGTATATAAATAAATTTACATTTTTGGAAAGACAATGTAATGACATAATATATTATATAAAAAAAAAAGATAATTCGCTAATAAAATCAGTTTTGGAAATATGGCAATCTAACTTTTGAAACTTAAAAATCTCGTAATTATGTATCTTTTTTTCTTTTCTTTTTTAATTGTTAGTTAATTTTCAAAGAATTTTTATATTAAAAGTTCGTATTGTGTTATTTTTTGAATATATTTAATAGCCGTTTAGTTTCCATGCAATTAAATATATTTATTATTACTATTATTAACTATTATTACTTACTACTACTACTACTAACTAGGGCTAGGGTTAGTCAGTTCGTAGGCATTTGGCTAGAAACCAAAAAGGTTCCTAAGTTCGATACCCGCCCTCGCCAACTCCAGCGATTTGAGTAGCACAAGGGATCTGTTGCGGTAAAGTAAGGAGCTGATGGTAGGTGTGGCGCTCCATCTCAGACGCAAAAACATCTCCTTGGTCTAGCGCTAAAGTGAAAAAGGGGATAGACTCCCTCGCTGATTGGCTGATACCAACTTTAGCCCCCGCGACGACTTTACTTACTTACTACTACTACTACTACTATTATATTACTACTACTATACTATAAAAACAATATGCCCTCTGGGCACAATTATTTAATTCTTAATACAATTAAATATTATATTGAATTAGAAAGAATAATAAAATTAAATAAGAACACAAAAAAGATTACCCTTGTTTTTGTTTTTTTTAAAATTATTCTAATTTATTTCCATATAAAAATTATACATAGGATTGCTTTTTAATACGTTTCAGAATAAAATAATGTTAGAAATACCTTTTATTAATATTGCTTTAAATTAGGTATACCCAAAAATTGGCCTAAAATGGCGTTTTTGACAAAATGAATTTAGCCCCCCCTTACAGAAAATAATTTACCAAAAATCAGGGAATTATCGGATTTTAATGAAATTTTTCAAGTGTTTATTTATCAAAGAAAGATCTTTATAATGCATGGTTTTTTTATTTTCAAAACTTTCTGATTTTTTGCAGGTTACTTAATTTTCACCCCCACTCCTTATTTTGGGGGCGTAACTCTCGGCGAGATGGTCAGTGTTCGATACTAATTACTGTATAAAATAAAAGATAAAAGACCGAAGTTGTGAATAGAAAATAATTTTTTTAAGGGGAATAATATTCTATTAGAAAATAAGTACCGAAAATCGGAAACTAAAATTAAAAAAAAAAAATTAAAAAATAATTTTTGGAGATTTCTTTTTTACTCATTTCGATAATTATTTAATTGGCTATTATTTTATAAAAGAAAAAATTATACATCGATATTTTTTTCTGCTTAAAAGGAGGGGGGAGGGGCTAAATTTTCAATACAGTTTTCAACCAAAACAATATGGGTGTTTGATACTAAAGTAATGTAGTTATAAAAAAAAATATTTATTTTTAGAATCTAATATGACATTTTAAACTTAAATTTGACTGCTCATATTTTAAATGAATTTTATATATTAATTTTTCATTAGCAAAAATACTTAAAGTTTTGAAATAAATATGCCCACTTTTTAAAGAAAGAAATTTGACAAAAAAAATTTGTAACACAGCATAAGATCGACAGTCGTTTCACAGAATAAATCATTCTTAAGGGGTTAAATTCTTGGAAATATTTATCTATTCCAGGAAGTCTTTTAAAAATCTATTGAGTGGGAGTTAGTGGTAGGACAAACAAAACAATGAATAAGAAAAAAATCTCTTCTCATGTCTGAACATGAATTTTAAATTGATAATATAAAAATTTGATTAAAAATTAGAAAGTTTTGAAAAAAAAAAATAATGCATTATAAAGATCATTCATTGATAAATAAAAATCTGATAATTCACTGATTTTCCGGTAAATTATTTTCTGTAGGGGGGGGGCTAAATTCATTTTTGTCAAAAACGGATTTTACATCAATTGTGGGCCACCCAAATATATATTATATAATGGTAGTTGGTGGGTATGTATGTATGTGAAGAAAGGAAGTGAATCTGACGGTATGTAATATATCAAGAAAAATGAAAAAACACAGGTTTAAAGTGGTGAGTTTATTGGCCGACGGCTGCAGTGTTCGATCTATTAATTAGGTCATCTTCAGGGCATTTGTTGGTTATGGAAGGTGATAAGAAATTATTTATCACAGAATAACGAGAAAAGCGAGTGGTAGTCCTTGTTATTCATCTGTTTAAAAAAATTTTGAGGTTTGAAAAAAAGGGGAAGACGGTTTGAAATAATGACGTCAAATTATTCTATTTTATGGCGTGAGTATGAGACGTGTACATGTGTGTATCGAAAGGAAACATTGTGCATTTTTTAGGTGTGTGGTTGTGTGTGTGTGTGTGTGTGTAAATCTTTTGCGATAAACGACAGCAGAAAATAAACCTTAAGGTTGTGTGGTGTGTGTGTGTATTTGTGTGTATGTATGTATGTATGTATGTCCGGATCAAAACTACAAATTAAAACAACAACAAAATAAATATTATGCACATTAAATATCACGATTTTTACTTTTTGTGGAAAAATTACGAAGATTTGATCTAATATTAAAAAAAATAAGAATTATGATTTAAATGGTAAGAGAAGGGAAAGTTATTGGTGGCGTTTATGATTTAAGATATAATCAATTATGTAAGACCAAAACAATCAATGGATCTGCGAGACTAACTTTTTTATTATCATCATCGCTCTACCAGGCCACCTGGGTAGCCACTTCTAGTCCATATATAAAGGGCAGTTGGTGTGTTATGTATGTCGATGAAATAATGAAAATAAAACAACAAACAAAGTAAATATATATATATACATATTAAATATCACCAGTTCTTGCTTTTTATGCAATAATTACAAAGATTTGATTTATATTTGAAGATATTTAAAAATTAAAATATACATAGAAATAGCATTGAAATTCTACTTAAAATGTCAGCAATGTTGTAAATTATGAAGATTTGATTTTATATTTTGAAGATATTTAAAAATTAAAATATACATAGAAATAGCATTGAAATTCCAGTGTATCCATATCAGTATTTTCAATGTTTGATTTATATTTGAAGATATTTAAAAATTAAAATATACATAGAAATAGCATTGAAATTTCCAGTGTATCCATATCAGTATTTCAATGTTTGATTTATATTCAAAGATATTTGAAAATTAAAATATACATAGAAATAGCATTGAAATTCTACTTAAAAATGTCCAGGCATTTGTAAATCTCAAAAGTAGACAAATCAATAACACCGGTTTTTCTTCCCCCCCCCCCTCTACCCCAGGCTATGCTGGGTAGCCACTTCCAGTAACCTATAAGCATTTATATTTGAAGATATTTAAAATTAAAATTAATAGCATTGAAATTCTACTTCAAAATGTCCAGCATTTGTAAATTATGAAGATTTGATTTATATTTGAAGATATTTAAAAATTAAAATATACATAGAAATAGCATTGAAATTCTACTTCAAAATGTCCAGCATTTGTAAATCTGAAAAGTAAACAAATTAATACACCAGGGTTTTCTCCTCTACCAAGTCGACAGTTCTAGCTTATCATCAAATATGAAAAATAGTAGGAAAATGTGTATTTTATAATTTCTGAAGAGTTATCTCCCTTGTTAATGTATAAAGATTTTATGTTACTTCCAGTAATTAAAACTGATCTCTATTATATTATTAACCCTAACCCACTCAAATTTGGAGAGCTAAAATCGGCAATTTTTGGAATTGGAAGATCAACTTTGGGAAGATGTCTAACTTTAACCAATCCCGCACCTGTACAAAATTTCAGAAGAATTGAAGGGGTGGGTGACAATTTTGCTTTTTTCTGATATTTGACAATGGCCATTGCCCAGACTGTTATGTAAACAACGTTTCGGCCAATGTGCCCTCCGGCCTTCTTCAGGGGTTCTCTTGTCAAACTTCTAGATAGAAACATCAAATATCATATATGCTTTTTGCCGTTTTCTCATTGTAAAAAAATAGAAATACTTTAACACTTGTACCCGGTCATAATTATTTTCTGACTTTTCTTCTCATTTTTATTGTTACTTCCAGTAATTAAAACTGATTTCTATTATATATTAACCCTAACCCACTCAATTTGGAGAGCTAAAAATCGCAATTNCAATGTTTGGAATTGGAAAGATCAAAACTTTTGGGAATGTCTAACTTTAACACAATCCGCACCTCATTTTTATTGTTACTTCCATTAATTAAAACTGATTTCTATTATATTATTAACCCTAACCCACTCAAATTTGGAGAGCTAAAAATCGGCAATTTTTGGAATTGGAAGATCAAACTTTGGGGAATGTCTAATTTTAACACAATCCGCACCTCATTTTTATTATTACTTCCATTAATTAAAACTGATTTCTATTATATTATTTGGGTTTAAAACAACAAAATAAGTTGAGCTTGTATAAGTAGAGTGATATCCCCTGTGTGTTGTCTGAATGGACTGGTCTGTGCTTGGAAGAATGGGCATAAATAAAGAGCCAAGAGGCGACATTTGGAATCGGTCGACCGACTTTCAAACAACTTACAAAGTCTTACGTACTTTATATGGCGCTGTGAACAGGGATTTTGAATTTGGATTTCAAAAGTGATAATGGCTACACCACAGGTGAACATCGACACCCAATATGTGGAGCTTATGAGACAACTGGTTGAACTACAACGAGAAAACATAGCGCTCAGGAAGGAAAACCCAAATGAGCAGCTACACACATGGGCAGCTACACACAGCTCATGTAAGGAAACCAGATAGACCCGTGAATACTCAGACGAGCCAAGAGGCGGCCATTTGGAATCGGTCGACAGACATTTGAACAACTTACAAAGTCTTACATACTTTATAGAGCTGTTGATTAATATGCAGATTAAAATAATATTTTTTATTCGTGAACCGATATTTGATAAATATAAATATCGGTTCACAAATAAAAAGACTGTTCGACAAGGATCGATATTCAGTGTTTTTACTTCAAGGGCTTTTTTTTTTATAAGTTGATATTTCAATGAATACATCTTCCACAGGGGTGGATGTTCTGATAGCTTTTTCATTTAGTACGTCCTGGAACGCACATATGTGCTTTGAATGAGTCCCAACTGTTGTACCGGCCGTTCCTACAGTGGAGAACATGCACCGGTTCTCACTATAAATAGTGAGACACCGAGTGGAAAGGTAGAACTGTTCCCGTTAACGACAAGCTAGTCGTACATGTACCATTAATTGTAAATACACTTGTCTTATTTTACCCCATCTCGACTTGACTTCTTTTTGCTGTTGGGACTAACATCACAACACCAACTAAAGTTTCTTAATAGATTGTAGGGTTTTTGTTTATGATATGGGGAAAGAACTAAAACCGGCTAACTCCTACCTTGTAACATATCCTGTACAATTCGTTTCTAAGAAACTATTGAAATATATTTACAGTTAGCTTGAAATGGTGAGGGAAGAAAAAAGAAAAACACTGGGATGCATGGGTATGATTTTACTGTGACACATTCCTATCGGCATCTCTGTGTGTGTGTATATATATATATATATATATATATAGGTATATATAAAAACAAAAATTTTTTTTGCGATGAAACAAAGAAAATACAGTGCTCAATCAGTTTGTAAGAGCTAATATTTATTTATTTTACAATGTTTTCATAGATCAATGTTCATTATCAGCGACCGCGGTTTCATGCCAAAGCAATCATCAGGCTGAGGAGCAAGATCCTATGTTGTTTGTTGGAGTTCTTTACTCAATCAGATTGAGTAAAGAACTCCAACAAACACCATAGGAT